>VDFB02058242.1:162882485-163095891 GCA_007258455.2 Sequoia sempervirens | reverse complement strand
CCCACCTCTCTCTCTCCCCCCCTACCCCTCGCTCTCCCCCTCCCAACCTACCTAGAAAACTCTAGATCTCTCTCTCTCTTAAAATTCTCCCTCCCTCTAAATACACACATAAATACATACATACATACATACAAGCATAATACATATGTACATTCAATCCTACATGTACATACAAGCATACATGTACATGTGTAGATACAATCATGCATACATATAGGAATACATATAATATACATGTATTGATACATACAGGCATACATACATACATACATACATGAAATACAAGAATTCGTGTACATACAAACATAAAAATATATAAACATATATTCAATAGAGTAGCATTTAACATAAAGAAAGACATAACGTGATCACGTTATACCACACCTGTGTTATGTCTTGCTAGACATGTTCCCCATAAACGCATTATATCTTGCTTTGGTAATCCCCAAGCCTTGGAATACCAACCCAAAGGCTTGGAGGGAATTCCCAATGACCAAGCTAGAGACATTTTTTTGCAAATTCTACAATATTTCACATAATCAGGTTCATGCTCACTATCAAGATTGCACGTGGTTCAATATCAAGCAAATTGAACATCTAGGTAATGTTAGGTTCTCTCTTAGCTATCCAACAATGTAATTTTTTTCACTTTCTGACAATGTTAAGCCTTTCATCCATAATTTCTTTTGTTTGTGTGTCTCTTTTTTGGAAAAAACCAGTGTTTGGTGTTTTTTTCATTATAAATTAATCGTACATGGAAATTTCAAATAAATTACATTGTTAGAAACTAGACTCCATTCTACAATTTTTTTAAAAAAAATTCAATTAGTTTCCAAAATTTGTAGGGGTAGCACAACGAAAATTTTTTTTTCAAGAAGTGTCCACTTTGAAAATTAGTAAAAATTCAAATATTCATTAAAAATTTATCAGAAAAATCGTGCATCAATTACGTACTGTTAGCTAAATTTTGACCATAGTGATTTTAAAAATACTAAGAAAAGTCCACCGTGCTAGGGTCATACAAGAATTTTTATGTTATATTTTTCTGACAAAAACAACACCAATTTGTGTGTCCCTCTTTTGAACCTGTTAATCTCAACCATTTTCAAAATAAATTAGTAGTTTAGAAAGTAGACTCGAAGCACTTCAATCCTTTTTTTTTCCTTCTCAAAATTTTGAGTGTAACTATCCTCAATTTCACGTCCAAGGTCGGTATTTCCATATTTTAGAAAGAAAAAAAGTGGCCACTTAAGCCCCCTTTTTGGGAACCATCTTTGTGCACTTACCCCTCTAGTTACCTTCATTGATGTTCAACCTCATAAGGGCCAAACCAAATTTTCTATGAACATTTCCTTTTCACAAAATGACATAATTAAACATGCACTTGATGGTCCTCTTTACATCGTTGGAAGAATCAATGACAAGCCTACTAATAGGATATTAATTGATCTTGTGTGTGTAGAGAACATGATCACCGATGAATTCTTATTTGTGAATGAACTTTATTAACATTCTTATGAACAACTGAAAGCATGGATCAAAACACATAATGGTTTTGCTTTCCTTATGATAGGTTTGATCACTCTTCCTTTAAAAGTTGGACCAAAACAATTGAATGTCTCATTCTCCATCATCCTATCATCAAACCAATTTTATATGAAGCTTGGTTATGCATGACTACACTCCATGGATTCCATCTCATCGATAATGCATAAATGCTTAAACTTTCCATTTGGTAATGGCATCTTTATTGTTCATCATAGTGGCTTTAATCCTATGTCTTCTTATGGGAATCACATTGGATTTCTTTAGGCCTGAACCTATGGAACCTCTTAAGCCTCACGAGGACTTCTTTTTCAAATCTTATCAAAATTTCAAGGAAAAGCACATAGAAGAATTATCCTTTAGAAACATACCTCAACCCCTGATTGAGCCTCCTATCATTTATGAAACCATGATTGAACCAAAATCCCTTCCAAGTAACCAAGACCAACCCATGAAAAATCCTCCACCTATTTCCTATAAAAAACCAATAGATAACCATATAAGTTTCTTTGTGCCTCCTAAGATCAAACAAGTTTATAAAGCTAAATATAAAGTGGTTGAACAACCTTCTATGGTTCCTTTTGTTCCTCCCTTGTGGGAAGAAAATAAACCTATGGTTGATAAACTTGCTCCTACACAACCACAACTTGAAAATCATGCAAGAAGAAACATGAATGCTAAAGACCATATGCATAGACATCATGTTATAGCTCATAAGTTAAAAGAAGAAAATAAAATAAGAAATAAGATCAAACACCAATTGAAACAAATCATGATGATTCTTCACCTTCGCCACAACAACAAACACATGAAACATCTATGGACATTTTCATTAGGCCTCCTATTATGATTAACTTCGATGACATTGATGAGATTTCTAAGATTGATGAGGAAGTGCATAATGAGCTGAATTTATTGTTTCCTCTTCCATGAGACTAGATGATAGCAATCGTGATGATCCTCCTAACAAGAGTGACTCACCACATGTTGAACCTAATGATGCTCCTAGTATGACACTTGTCATTGTCCCTCTAGCTAGTTTTCTTCCTTCTACATATGATGAACAAGATTAGGATACAGATAACCTACTATAGGTTGACTCGCATGTGCCATACTATCTTTTCTTTATTTTCTTTTCATTCTCTTTGTGATTCCATGTGCATAGTGTGATCCTCCATATTGTGCTACTTGGAATTTTTTTATATGTTTATGAGCCTACTTTGGATGACCCTTGTCATTTGTTGGTGCAAGGATGCTGAGGAAATAAATCTGTTGTGACATTCTTCTATTTGTATCTTCATTCTTCTATATGTCATAAACCTTTATCTTATCTTTTTTCTTCTGTTTTCCTTTTGGGGATGACACAAGGTGTTGAGACATTTAGGTTTCTTCCATGTTGACCCAAAATATTTTTCTATTTTCTCTCTGTTAGTGTCATTCTTTCTTTGTTCTCATTGTTCCATGAGTCATATGGGGAATTATGATGATTTTGAGATCAATTATAGGGTATGTGCAAGATCATGATGGGCCAAAAACTGGCAATATGATGCGTATGTGTAGGGTGTGTGGCCGACAACATTTTTCTAACCCAAAATTGATGAAACAAAAAAAGGGTTTTTAGAGGAGATTCTTAGCTTTCCACCAATATAAATTATGATTTACTTTGAATTTATTAAATAATTATTATTCATTTTCTATTTGAATTACAACTAAAGCACTGATTGGTAGGCTAATGAAAAACATCTATAGCTTTCAAATGATATTGCATTTTTTGAATCTAAAACATGCATCACATTCTATGCTTCACATGCTATGGGATTAAAAAAATGAATTTCATGAAGTTCTGACCATGTTAAGGTGGTTAGACATACGATTTTTTAATTTTTTAAAAAGTTGTAATAAAAAATTCATAATTAATTATTTACTTAGAAAAAATTACAAAAAATATGCATCACATCGAACATGATTCCTCTACTTATATCTAAAATATTATAAATATTATCATTTTATTGTGGTTAGGGTGGTCAGATAGACACCTACTTCTTATTTTTTCCCTGAAATTTAAGTACTGTTATATTGAAATTTCAAATTTTCACCAAATAGATTTAAAAAAAAAAATCCTAGTAGTTTAGAAACTAAACTCAATTTGCTATAGATTCTATTCTTACATATTTTTGAAATAATATAGATAACTTATTCAAATTTTAATGTCAAGTTGCCTAACTCTGACTTTTTTGAATTTTTCGCCACTTAAGGGCCTATTTTTTCCATGATGATCCTGCACATACCCTATATCACTATAGAAAAGGCATAATGTTGACCCCAAATCCATGGATCCCTTATGTGTTAACAATCTTAGGATTTCATATGGGGTGAAATCTCCTTTTCATGACATAGATCTATCTTGGAAACATATTTTTTACATAGGGCTTTCCGAATAAAGCTCTCATGTATTAGCATTTATTGTGTTCTACTTTAAAGTAATTGCTCTCATCATGGTTTTTAGCAATTTCTTTAAAGTAGAGGCATAAACATCCTTGCTCATTGTTTGCTTCAAAGTGTGGTCTTCTTACTTCACATTATGTGTCTTCTTGGTGGTGATATTGCGTGCAATGCTCTTCAAGAGAATGACCTTTCTTGGCATATGACATTCCTCTTAGTGGCAATGCTACGACTTGCACTCCCTAAGTTGTGAATCTTTTATCCTCGACTAGTCCTCTCTTGGTGACATTAAGCATGATGTTCCCTAAGGTGAGACCTTTCACGAACTAAGAAAAAACCCCTTGACTATCCTATCCTATTGTATTTAAAATGGCCACCAAGCATAACACAACTTGCTTACTAGTCAAGCCTTGGTTTTTATGAGTGCCTAGCATAATGCAGCTTGCTAGCCTTGTGACCATTTCTATGGTACCTTATAAAAGTTATCAGGAGGCATAAATTTTGGTCTAGTTGATGTATGGGAGCATATATACTTGGCATGACTTTCCCATCAACTACCCTTTTGGGCCTCACCTAGTGGACAACACATTTCACTAGCCCATGTGAGTATATTTTGTTTGCATAGTGGATGGAAAGTTTCCACTTGTAAACATTATTTTGGAAAAACAACTAAGGCTTGATCCATACCTATTGGAAAAACAATTGAGGCTTGATCCACCCTTTCTATTTTCTCTTTGTATCAATTTTTGCATTGTACGCTTGTGTATCTTATATTGTTGATGTATATCATATGTATATGTGTGTTCCTTTAAGCTTATGTTGGTTTTCCATAGGATCTTGATCCTGGGGGCTTGGACAACCTCCTTGATCTTTGTCATCCTATCTCACTAACATTTGCACACTTGGACCCCTCTTAATTCTTATTTGTCTACTTTAGTGTGAGTTTGAGCATAGGGCTCATCTTGTCACTAAAGTGGGGGCTAAATGTAATGTAGAAAAATGTACACTTTTACATTTTCACATTATGTTTGGGTCCCTTAATTAAATTAGACTTAATTAAGCCTCTATTTGACCCAATTATGCATTTAAAATCCTAATTAATCTATTTTTCTGAAGCAGAACCTATATTAAACAATTGTAAACATTAATTAAATTGCCTTAGAAATTGTGTTTCATATATTTAGGTCTTAGGACCCATTTGCCCAAGTGTGAATGGGTCCTCCTTAAGTTGAGGATCTCACTTTTTAATATTTTTTTAGAAACATTTTTTATGATTCAAATTCAAATTGCAATTGTCATCGTTTGATGTTTAATTGTCGAGAAATTAGAAAATTACCTATAAATACAAGTCCTTTTTATCAATACAAATCCTAGAACAAACTAGAGGTGAACTTCACAAGAGCAAATATTATTGTCAAAAGTGTTCAAGAGTAGATTTATCAGTATTCTACATCAGCATTCAAGTTCTCAAGCATCATGTCAAATTCATTTTCCTTCATGCATGTTTTGGAGCTAACATTGTGATGTAGGTTTCAAGCATTCAAGCATCAAGATCAACATCCAATCAAGCCATTTCACGCAAGATCAAGACCTTGGAGAGATGTGTTAGACTTAAGTCCTCTAAGGATCTCCATTAAAGGTTTTGGTGAGTTTCAACATAACTTTTTTCATTCATCATTCCTTCCATTCATGTTTCATTTCATTTCAACGTTTAATTACCAAAATGGGGTTCGACCAAGGAAAATCCCCATTCACCAAAAACAAACAATTTTTCGTCTTTTTGTATGTGCAGATTTGTAGGTGAAGAAGGATTGAAGATTTATCAAAAGTCTAATTTTGCATTTATGTTGTCAAAGTTGTCATCAAAGTTGTCATCAAAGTTGTCAAGCTATAGAATCTTGGTTGAAAATTTTATTTTCAACTTTTTGATAGTGAGATCCAAAGGAATCAGGAGTGCAGATCTAGGAGTAGAGGATTGTTAACACGTAATGCAACAAACAATAAATACATTAGCACACATGTTAACATTTAATGCAACAAAAAATAACAGGTTAAGATAATGCAAATGTTTATTTCACAAAATTGAGGTAAAACTAATGAATACTATTTAAGAATTTCAAGCCAAATAGGAGAATATTACTCAAGTAAGATAAATAGAAAATACATGTATTAAGATAAGGAAAATTGAAGAAACTAAGGACCTAAATCTCTTCAACACTCCTAGGAAAAGGAGTTAGGGGTATTCTTCCTCACATTTTGATTTTTTCATGTCCATAAATTTATCCTAAGGATGCAACACAAACTAAAATAACACATCATGAACCATCACGACATATGTCACCTTGGTGTTCCCCAAGTCCATTGGTCATGGCTATCCCGCACACTCAACTACAAACATTAATCCATCATCATAATAAAACAAAGCATGAGATTGCAACATGATATCTATGTAGAAGAATTTTAAAGAACTAAGCAACTCATCACATTTATTCACCTCATGGCATAATTATCATATTATTAACAAAATCAATTCCATCAAGATAAGTCATAATTTCACTACATCTGATATCCACAAATATGTCTAATCACATTATCAAATGCTCATAGCATAAAAATAATAAAATCGTTAGATTAATTCAATTAACAACATAGCATCACAAAAACCATATTGATAAAGATCAAAATACATGTAGAAGTGTATTGTGTCTATGATAACATCGGTATGTCAAAGCTAAAAGCCATGATATCAAAATATTCAAAATCAAAACTGTCTATGTAGATCATGACATAAATCATATAATCCCCGGTACTGAAAAGATGGGACTCACATCCTCCCCCTAGGGTTGGAATTCTTCTTGGAAGTCCTCAAAGAGGTGAGGGTATAATTTCCTTATATGTGATGCGTCCTCACAGGTAGCAACAACCTCATCATATTTGTCCCATTGGAACTTGACTTGGTCCAGTTGTCACCCTCGAAGGGCCAACATCCAATGACCCAACATGCAAATGGGCTCTAGTGCCAATTGGCCATCTAAATCCACCTGCAAGGCATCCCAATCCAAAACATGAGATGGATTGTGCACATAATGTCACAAAAAAAAACATGAAAAACATTGTGGATACACGACAAGCTAGGTGCTAATGCTAGATGATAAGCAACTAGACCTATTTGCTTCAAAATACCAAAGGGACCCACAAACCGAGGTGATAGCTTAGAGCCCTTTCCATAATGGATTGGACTCTTATGAGGCCGCACTCTCAAGAATACTTGATCATCCACTAAAAAGATCTGATATGACCTCTTAGCATTTGCATACATCTTTTGTTGATCCTAAGCCTCCTGCAACTATTGTCTAATTAGAATTACCTATCGCTCCATATCATATAACAATGCTAGACCAATAGCCACCCTATCCTTGATCATATCCCAACTCAATGGTGTCATGTAAGGTCTTCCATACAATGCCTGATAAGGTACCATACCTAAAGAACTATGGTGACTATTGTTGTAGGAAAACTCAACTAGGTAAAGGTACTCCTCCCATCTAGAATGATGATCCATGTCACATACATATGTAGCATATCCTCTAGTACCTAATTAATCCTCTATGTCTTTCCATATATCTTAGGATGATACATAGTACTGAAATTGAGCCAAGTACCTAAATTCTACTATAGTGCTTGGAAAAAGGTTAAGGTAAATACTAAATCCATATTTGATATGTTCCTATGAGGAATCCCATGCAATCTGATAATGTCATCTAAGAATTCCCTCGCTACTACTGGTGCTATGTAGTTAGTTCACACAAGAGAGAAGTGGTCCACCTTGGTCAACTTGTCAATCATCACCATAATGACATCGTGGCGACATGATGACAAAGGCAGACCAACAATAAAATCCATGGAAATGGCTTCCCATTTCCACTCCAGAATCTCATGAGGGTAAAGAAATCATGTCAGGTGCTGGTACTTGGCCTTGACTCTCTAACACTCAAGGAGCCAACCAAAAAACTTCACAATTTCTTTATGCATCCTTGCCCCATGATACAACTGGTGAAGATTTGTGTGCATCTTCTTCACCCCTTATATATTGAGCTCTTTGTGCCTCTATCAAAATCATTGTCCATAGATCCCTAATTTGAGGAACATATATATACCCTCTATGACATAGCAATCCATTTGAATCCAAGGTGTATCTTGTATACTTTCCCTTAAGGACCCACTGAGACTGTAACTCACTCTAAACCTCACAAAACCAATCATCATCTGGAAACTACTGTAGAATGTGAGTCCTCAAGTCTGTACCCACTATCATCATCATCACCTCATGTCATCGCCGACTCAATGCATCATATTCTACATTATCCTTCCCTTTGATGTAATGTATGTCAAAGTAATACTCACATAAGAACTCCATCCAACGTCTATGTCGAGCATTCAAGTTCAGTTGCATGAAAATATAATACAAACTACAATGATCGGAATGAAGCTCAAAATGGTGCCCAAGAAGGAAATGTATCCATCTCGTGAGAGCATGAAATACCATTGTAAAATCCAAATCATGTTTGGGGTAGTTCAACTCATGATCCTTGAATTTTCGTGACTCATATGTGATCACTCGACCCTCCTACATAAGTACTGCTCCAATACCATCCATTGATACATCTTTACAAGCCATGAAATCTAATGTCGGCTTAGGTAATGCTAGAATGGGAGCACTTGTGAGATGCTCCTTAAGTATCTGAAACACCCTCTCACACTGCTCTATCCACTCAAACCTCTTCCCTTTTCACTGAAAGGAAGTAATGGGATGTGCTATCCTAGAGAAACCCTCCACAAAATGATAGTAGTAGCTAGCTAGCCCCATAAAGCTCCTGACCTTTGTAACACTAGCGGGTGCTATCCAATCCATAATAGCACTAATATTTGATGGATCTACTAAGATGCCATCACCTGAAATGGTATAACCCAAATACTAGACCTCTGTCTAAAAGAATGAGCACTTATCCAAATTGGCTTAAAGTTGATTCCATCTCAAACACTGTGAACCCTGTCTCAAGTTCTCCTCATATTCATCTACTATCTGTGAGAAAATCACAATTTCATCAAAAAATGGTTTAACATGAATCTATCCAAAAAGGTGCAAAATACCCCATTCATCAAACTCATGAACAATATGGGGGCATTCGTCATCCCAAATGGCACCACTATAAACTCAGTGTCTATAATGATTCTTGAATGCTATATTGTGGATATGTGCCTCCAAAATTCTCAAAAAATGGTACCTAGACTTTAGGTCAGTCTTGGAGAACACCTTGGCTCGCCTCATCTGATCAAACAAGTCATCAATCCTATGCAAGGAATAGCGGTTCTTAATTATCAATTTTTTCAACTACCTATAGTCAATATAAAGATGAAGGGATCCATCCTTCTTGAAGAAGATGATAGGTGTTCCCCAAGGTGAGAAACTGGGTCAAATGTGCCCCTTATCTAGAAGCTCATCTAACTGAATCTTGTGCTCATTGAGATCCTGTGTAGTCATCCTATATGGTGCCCTCGAAACTGGTTGAGCTCCTAGAACTAGATCAATGTGGAAGTCTACCTCTCTATGGGGAGGCATCCTTGGTAACTCTAATGGGAACACATATACAAAATCTCTGAGAAAAGGATGATCATCCAATGACACCTCTATCAAATCCTTAGATTTACTAATGGTGATGGGAAACATTTGACATCATCTCCTCATGCACTGCTTCAGTTGCATATATAATATCATGTAGAGAGAAATAGCCCTATGTATTCTTGAAATTGTCACTAATATACCCTGATCATTCGTACACTCAATAGTCTTGTGATGAAAATCAATCTTAGCTTGATGCCCATCAAGCCAATCCATACCCAACACTATGTTGTAGGATCCCAAAGGAGTAATACGTAAATCCACTGTGGTAGTAAGAGCCCCAATAGACAATTGGTAACCATGAACCACTAAATCAATGGCCACCTTGGCCCCTAAAGCTAACTCTACCTCACACTTATCCTCTTGCCTAGATGCCACTAGCTTGCAACGATCCACTATAGCTGGGAAAATAAAAAAATATGATGCTCCTAAATCAAATAATACACTAACTGATACACCCTCAATCATACCTACAACCTCAATAATAGTGGCCTAATGCTCAACCACAAGGTTCTCAATCACTACAAAAATATTATGGGATTTTCCCACATGTCCAACTATTAGCTTCGAGGCTACAGGATAGGGTCCTCTTCCTGCAAAACCCTTTGGGCACTCTCTGGCTAAATGACCTGCACCACCACAAACATAGCAAGGTCCTCTTGTCTATCCCTATGATGGTTGGGTCCTATCAAACTAAGGGGATCCAAACCTCCCAAAACCACTATGTCCTTTTGTGAATGACTACTGGGATTGAAGCGGAGCTGCCTACTAACCTTGGGGTCTTTGATCTTTGTGTGGGTTTTGTATATGCTATGTCCTAGGAGATCCATCTTTCGCACACTGTTGCGGTCTAGACCTTTATGTCTGACACTATGAATTTTATGTCCTAGGAGTCCCAAATTTAGGTCTAAACCCACCCTTAGTTGAAAGGGGTGGTCTATGAGAGTTGTGCTCTTGCTGGCCCTGGTTGTAGTTTCAAAATTGCTCACAAGACTCATGTGACCTACTATGTACCTCCTCTACTATGTATTTCTTCTCTATGATGACCCTAAGGTTTGTAGGATAAGCCATCCACACAAGTCTTGAAATGCTAGGGTTCAATCCCCTGATGAACCGGTTGACAAGAAACTTCTTGTCCTCGATATAGTCCATGTACTGCAAAAGCTTGAGAAATTGGCTCTCATATTGAGCCACTATGAGACCCCTTTGCTACAAATCATGGAACTCATCAATATGTCTTTGACAAAAAATTCTTTGAAATGTAACATGCTCTAAAGTTCTCTAAGAAGGTATCCCAAGTGATCGTGTCCATGGATAAGTGGTATTTCCGCTCCTCTTGGTGCCACCAAGTAGAAGTAGTCTATCTCAACAAGTGAATAGCCACCCTAGCCTTAATGTTGCGTCCATTTGGTTTCAAACCAAAGTATCTATCAAGACTAAGTAGCCATGACTCTACCTCCATCCCACTGGTGGATCCTGTGAACTCTGGTAGCTTAAGGCATAGTAGATCACGAACATGGTCTCCTAAAATCTGTAAAACCCTTGATGTCTTGGGTGGTGGTGGAATATGTATAGACTCCTCCTCTAACTCCCTTGCTTGTGCCCCCCGAGGATGTGGGGGACTCCTGTTGTGCTCATGATACCCTACATTATGCCCCCCACCATTAGGCTCCTCTACACGCGGGGCCTCGACCTCTGACTACTCCACATGTGGTACCTTTGTTGCTGGTAGTCTCTTCTCAATAACTCCAATCAAATTCTACAATTCCTATAGTATCTATGGTCCCAACTCTAGCTACTCTCCTCAGTGGACACCCTCCATGTGACGTGACTCTAGTGGCACCTCGTGTCCATGAGATCCTCTCAGAGCTCCCCTCCTTTCTCTACAAGGATTCCTATACATAAAAAGGTTTTAAGTTAATTATTTTTTTTGTTCCATATTGTCCGAAAGATCCTAGTGTTTGAAAAACCTAGCTTTGATACCAAATGTCATGCTCATAAATTTATCTTAAGGACACAACACAACACTAAAATAACACATCACAAACCATCATGACATATGTCACCTTGGTGATTGTTACATCCCTTTTGTCTTGAACAAGATTATGACAATGAAATTAAGGTCATTATGATAGTTGTGATTAACTACCTTTCATAAGATGTGAAATTGGGAAAATAATTTTAATTTATTTGTTATAATTGCAATTATGGACGATTTCCTTATATATGTATATAGTGAATGTGTTGAAGATTTTCTATTTTATAAATGATACCAAGAATGGGCTAATCCTATTTCTTTGTCAAGTGGTTGCAAGATTTCCAACACCTCAAGGGAAAGGGGAATATCATCAAGGATAGGTCATAGTCTATAAAGGATCAAATTACCACCAAGTCAAGAGTTTGTGTAAGGTGGCTACATTGAAGTCATAACCTTGGATATATCTCATTTAATTAAATAATTTTAAAGCAAGTCAACTTTAATTAATTACCAACATTCTCATTTTGAAGTCATCCAATTAACTCCTGAAGCACATCTTAAGAGATTGTAAATGAATAAAAAAATGTTAGTTAATAATAATAAAATATCAACCTCTAAGTCCATTGATTAAATATTAAAGTTGATAAAATATCTATTGGTGTCGTCGATGGGGATGGGAGGTGGTAACTCCCTGCCAACCTTACCATCATGCCTCCTAGATGAAACATCCAAGAAGGTAGCCATAAAGTTGCATGCTTTTGGAAATATTGACTTGGGAAGTTTTGAGGATGGTTTTCTTTATTATCGGCAGGCTCACACTCTTTTCTCTCTTCTTCATTCACTTTGGCTTGAGGCAATCATCTCATCCTATTTCGCAATCACCTGAGACTCATTCCATTCTCATTGATCAAAATTCTTCATCATCATGGGCCTCACTCATTTCTCTCTTTATTCTAGCATTGACATTGCATTTTTTTTGCATTCTATTCCTCTTTGGCATTGGCATTCACCTCCTTTGTCCTGCCATCCTCCTTTGGCTTCCATAGTCGAGCAAAATTTTTCTTGACTCCAGACTCTATTTCCTAGGATGATAAAAGCATTCAGTATTCACATGAAGTTCACCACCTCTACATTATTCTAGACAATGAAGCAACTCATTACCCTGTAGCTGATAGCAAGATCGTTGGTGTAAAGATGTCAAGAGTATTATCAAACTTCGGACGACTCAACTAGGAATGTTTATCAAAGTCTTTGATTTCTCTTAAATGTGCTTAGTATTTTGTCTCTTAATTCTTTCATGGATTTGGATGTAAATTTTGATACATTTCTTGTTTTTTGATTAGTCTAAAGAACTACTAAATTGGAAATTTTCTTCAAATCCCTTTACTCTGTCTAGCAGGGTTTCCTCCTTCTTGCTCTCTTTATTCTAAAGTAGTTTCTTAGCTTGTAACCAAGATTTTCTTCTACATCTGCCTCACCCCTATTTATACTTTAAGCAAACAATAGTCTGATTTGGGTTCTAATCAAGGTTTGATTCTTAAACTGTAATCACAGTACCTGGATAGTTATATAATTCTTTCTTTTGGTTTGAACCTACCATGAACACCAATTCTTTAAATTTGAAATTCTCTGAGAATATTTTGTTGATGCTTAAATTGAAGTTGATGTCTTACTTTTTTCTTTAGAGCTTCAGATTAGGTCAAATTGATAGTATCCTATCCATCATAAATAATTTGAATTTAATATAACTAAAGGATTCTTTCAATACTATCATAAGACAACATTCTCTCCTCTATAATTTTGTAATATGTTTCTTCTCCCAATTGAAAAAGAAAGAACTTAAAGTTGATTCTTTGTTAATATAACTCTATGGGTTAATAATTTAAATGCCGACTAAGGGTGAGAGTGCTAACAACACGAGATACATGCTCATTTCTAATAAAATCCTTGGCCAAGGTTATGATGCTTAGATTAAGCATTTTTCAACCATCAAAAACTAGATATACCCCTGGTCATAATGGTCTTTCTAGTTGGGAGATCCTATAGTGAGAGATCGACTAGGATAGTACAGGTTCTTGACACTAGACTCAAATGGAATGATGGTAATTGGTGGAAACCTTTATAGACTGCCCTCATGAAGGGTTAGGTTTCTTTAGTTAACGAAACACAGAAGACTAGTAGGTCTTTGGTTGGGCGGAAAATCCCTTGATAAAATTTCCTTTTCCCTTGAAGACATAGTCTTGCTCAAGCATTCCAGTAGGAAGCCTTCAAACTATACTTTCTTATAACTCTCTCTCTTATTTCAGTTATATTTACTTTATAAAGTTTATTTCATTGCTGAATAAATGCTCTATTTATTTCAAAATTATTGGAAAATTTAGTTCATAATCAACTGTGATTTTCAGTTATATAAGCTATTAATTGTTCCATTTAAGCTAAAATTGAAAAAATAAAAGTTAGTTGATGAATGCTAGAGTAGTTATTGTTCATATTGTTTACCTTTCCTGTTCATTAATGCAAAGGAAAACTAGTTAGTTACACTTCAATTGATTTTGGCAGTTAGTTACCATTCTTAAACTATAGATTAGTTAGAATGTTACATATGGTATTAGAGTGAACCGGGTTTGACACATGGCCTATGAGCTCACTATGAGAAAACCTGATAAACATCCAAAATATTGGCTATGGTTTAAAACTAGTTTTATGCCAGAATGACAAAGAAAAAAAAACCAAGGAAACTATTAGGAAGACTATTATCCGAGCACTTACCCAGATCAATGGCTAAGAGAAAGCCAACTAAGTAGTTAAAAATTCAAGAGAAAAACAATTTTGCTAAGGATGCACAGTAGAAATATTTTGAGACTTAGTGTAAAAAGGTGAAACCTTGGTTAGTTACTAATCAAATTAAGTGCTCAGGTAGAGCAGTGCCTATATGAATTCAAGATCAGTCTTATTTCTCAAGAATTAAAGGATGGGAAGATCCAAAAGTAATCAATCAAGTGCAGGAGCAACTGGGTGTTGAAAAATCCTAGAAAATATATCAATGACACATAGATAAGAAAGATTCTAGTCTAACTCATAGATTACTTGGAATGAGCCAAGTGGAATAAAAGGATTAAAAAAAGACAAGTGGTGATACATTGGCATGGAACGCTAAGAAAAATGGTATAGGACTTGGAGAAATTTTTGTTCACCAAGATTCATGAGAAAACCAATTGCCATATACAAATAATTATGCATAAGTAAAGATGAATAAGATATTCTTAATACCTCATGAAGCCTTTTGGAAAAATATTTTAAGGTGTGGAAGATGACATAATTAAAGAGGATCATTTTAGTTAATATTTTGATGAATAAAGATCAAGATTAGAATCATTCTTGAACTTTTGTTAAGAATTTGCATGGAGATTGCAAGATAAATCATAACAGTTGTAAGGAGAACATATTAGATATTCTCATGACATTTTGGGCCAAATGGTTGAGAACTATGAATTTTTCCTTTTGGAGGAGCTAGAAAGTACAATTACAATAGTGAATGTAACCATCGCCAAGGTATTTAGCTAAAGTTGTTTATGTTTTGAACAAGTAACCTATTCAGTGAAGGAATAAAGTTTTGTAAAGTAGAATGAAGAAAAGAATTGTGTTCCAATTGTAATCTTTGTGTGTTGATATAGCACAATCTTATAATGTCATCTAAGTGATGAATGACAGATACTTTGGGAAATAGGAGTGGATGTGTTATAACTTTTTTTTTTGTCAAATTTTGAGCATGATGAAAGTCTTAAGGGACTTATTTGTTTGATGCACTTGTAACAAAATCTCTAACTCATTGTAAGTTTTTGGAAAGTCTGAATACAGTGCAACAATCTACTCCCTTGTTAGTGACTTAGTCAAGTCATGTAGTGCATAATAAGTGTTCCTCTAGATTTTGACACTTCTTTGGATTTTGGTAAAATTCCTTTTAATATTGGCAAGGAATGTCATTATTTTATTTCCTTATTTTGAAATGGTCTAGTCACTGAATTTTGAAGATTGTTTATTTTATGGCCAATTGGTCAAAATTTGTTTTTTTGTTGGAAATGAGCTCATTTTTTTGATTTATTTCTGAAATTAAAACTATTTATATTCTGATATTGAGTTAAGTTATTGTGGTGGCTATACAAGAACATTTTGGTTGTTCACAATGTTTGATGTAATGTTCATCTCTATCATGTCCTGGATGGGCCTCTGATGGATTGTGTAAGGGAGTAAATTGTAGGAAAATGCACCTGGTATGTTCTTAACTTTATAGAGGAAAGAAGCCTTGTGTTATGGTATGTGGGTGGATAGGTAGTCTAGTAAGCCCAGGTGAATAGTCTCTCCAAGTCGAGCAGGGTGGTGAACTATGACTACATTCATTGCAAACGTATATATATATAAAAACAATGGCCATAGTGAGTGTTGTTGTCACTACGTGCACTCATCACTTCACTTTATTCCAGACACTTAGGTAACCAAAGTTGTCATACTTAGTAGGAGGGTATCCTTATTAGTGTGACAAAGTTGGTTAAGTGGGGGTACACACCAGAGCTCAAATGGAAACTGAGAGGGTTTCCAACACAACCTTTCATTGAAAGGTAGGACTACTTCCAGGAAAGAAGTGTGCAGAGGGACTGCTTAAGTCTGTGGTTGGAAGAAAAATAGTCTGGTGATGCTTTCCCTCTTATCAGTGGCATGTCGAGTCTTGGAGGACAATTAAACTAGAAAAGGAATTCTGATCCTTTCTCTTGTATTTACTTAATAGCTTATTTTAATGATGCATGAAATAAATGAAATTGGTACTTGATGAATAACCTTTTTAGGTAGAAAAGTGAAGGTTGATGTTAACCTTTGGTGAAATTCTCTTGGTAAACCTATGTTAAAAGTAATTGATTACTATATGTAGAAAGAGTATCCACCTTTATGGTGTTTGTTATAACAACTTTTATAATTATGCTATCAAGATGATTCCATTTGAAACATTGGATAGAAGAAGATGTTGAACTCATGTAAGCTAGGTAAGCTAGAAGATAGGATTAGCATTAGTCCAAAAATGTTGTCAGAAATGGATAAACAAATCAAATTGATCAGGAAAGATTGGTGGAAGCTAATAATAGATAGAAAAGCTAAGTAAATGCCAACTGTACTCTAACACACTTCTTGGCTAGAGAAGAAAAGTTTCATAAAGTAAGCAATGCATTCCAAACCAACTCCTAGATATAAAGGAATCTTCAAAATTATTGAAGTAAGGATGTTACATATGAATGTAATGAACAGTATTTTTCGTGACTGTTTGGATAAATTTGTGTTGGTTCTCCTTGATGAAATTCCTATTTATCCCAAAAATAACGATGAGCATCTTCAACATCTTTAGGTGGTCTTCCAATGATTGAGAAAACATAAAATTTATGGAAAATTATCAAAATGCACTTTCTTTTAGAAAGAGGTCCAATACTTGGGGCATATAATATCATCCAAAGGAATAGCAATGGATTATGCCAAGATAAAAGCTATAGTAGAATGGCCAGTATCAAAAAATGTGCATGAGGTTAGAAGTTACATGGGATTGGTTGGGTATTACAAAAGGTTTGTAAGGAATTTTTCTAGGATCTCCCGCCCCATTACCTCTCTTCAAAGAAATGGAAAAAGATTTGAATGGACAGAGAAATGTCAAGAAGTTTTTAATACATTAAAAGAGAAATTAATGAAGTTGCACCAATTTTGGTAGTACTAGACCCTAATGGACATTTTGTAGCTATAACAAACGTGTTTGGTGAAGGTTTGGGTGGAGTATTAATGCAAGATGGGAAGGTAGTAGCCTATGAATCTCAGAAGTTGAAGTAGTATGAGAAGAATTATGCACCTCACAATCTGGATTTAGTAGTTATTGTGCATACCTAGCAAATGTGGCGACATTACTTGTTAGGAAGTAATTTTGAACTCAAATCAGATCATCAAGGTTTAAAGTATATATTTACTCAACCCAATTTAAATGCTCACCAAAGGAGGTGGATGGAGTTATTTTTAGATTATGATTTTGAGGTCAGTTACATTAATGGAAACGAGAACAAAGTGGTTGATGCACTGAGCTGATAGAAACATATAACTTCCATGGTTTCAATCAACATAGATTTTAGAGCTTAGGTACTATAGAAATTGAATGAAGATGAATTATACCAGCAAGTTCATGAATCTCTTCAAGAAAACTCTCAAGAGCCTAAATATGAGGGATTTTAGATTGAAGCAGATGGAATTTTGAGATATAAGGGAAGGATGTATGTACCAAACTCAACTAAACTAAGGAAATTGGTATGGAAGAAAGTACACACATCACCATACTTAGGCCATCCAGGGGTAACCAAAATGTTGGCCGATGTCAAACCTCTATATTTTTGGAAAGGAATGAAAAAGTATGCAACCAAATTCATTGTAGGATGTTTTGAATTTCAAAAGGTTAAGGTAGAGCACCAACACCCAATTGGATTGTTACAACCTCACAGTGTACTAGATTGGAAATGGAAAATCATCAGTATGGATTTTGTATAGGGTTTACCAATGACAAGGAGTAGACATATTGCTATACTACTAGTAGTGGAGAGACTCACTAAAGTAGCACATTTCATACCCAAAAATTTGATAGATGTGGATTATGTGATTGCTTGAAAGTTTGTGCAAGAAATTTTCCATCTTCATGAACTTCTAGAAAAGATTATTTCTAACAAAGATGCTAGGATGACATCCAGCCTATCATTCTAAAAAAGATGGACACACAGAAAGAGTAAATCAAATTTTGGAAGACTTGCTAAGAATGTACTACATGGATCAACAACATAAGTGGGAAGAATATTTACCATTGGTAGAATTTTCTTACAACAATTCATATCAATCATCTATCAAAATGGTAACTTTTGAAGCACTATATGGTAGGAAGTGCAGGACACCTATCAGTTGGAATAGAATGGAGGATAGGATCATTCTAGGACCCAAGATGCTTCAGGAAATGGAAGAATAGGTTAAGTTAATTAGACAAAGGTTGAAGGAAGCTGATGATAAAAAAATGAGCTATGTTGATGCAAAACAAACCCCCAGGAAATTTGTGGTTGGATATAAATTTCTCTAGTACGCGAAACCTCAGAAAAGCTATATCAAATTTGGAAAAACCTAAAAACTAGCCCCAAGATATGTAGGACCTTTTTAAGACTTGGAAGTTATCAACCCAATAGAATACATAATTTCTCCCCTGGCTCTTGCTAGATTGCACAATGTATTTCATGTCTCCTATCATAAGAAGTACTATGCAAAATTTTACCATATCATTGATTGGAATTCCTTGCAGGTGCGGGATCTTGGGCTCAGAGTGCTCGATGTACGTAAGCTACACCTATGTAACTATTACCAATTTTTCACTACAACTCAATTGGTGGAGCTGATTAAATTTTGTTAGATCTTAAAGTGAAATTTTATTTATTTCTACATGTGTTTTAAGTGTTGTTTGCATTGTATTTATCAAGTATCAAGTAACAGTTGTGCAAGTGTTTTGAGAAAACTAAGTTTTAGAAGTATTGCTCAATGCTTTACAAGTCAAATGGAGTACAAAACTAAATATACAAATGATTAAGAATATCAATTGCTTTCATTTATTTCATGATGCTATTCACATTACATATTTCTTTTGATTGCAAGAATACAAATGATGGTACAAATTTTCATTTTGATGCATTTCTCTTAGAATGGAAATGAAAGAAGAAAACTGAAGAGTCCACACAAGCCGTGGATATAGCTAAAACCATTCATTGCAAGAAATAAAATATACAACTGAAAGAAAGAAGCAGATAACATAGAACATATATGTCATTTCCTGTATTTGATCTTCAATTGATGGTTTGTAGCTTACTCCATCCTACTTTAGTTCTTGGATGTACTTGCAAAAGATTGAGAAAGGGGCCAATTAAGAGCTTGAGATATGAACTGTACTACATTCCCTACTAACAGAAATATAATTCATTCCTCGGAATGTATGGAATCAACTAAAAGAGAAGTGCAAAAACAAGAGCTGAAAATGGAGTGTCACATCATATATTTTTTATGCTAACATTGTTTGTTTCCTTGTGCAGGTATAGAAAGTCATGTAGCTGATCATTTCATGAAGACCAAGCATGTGGAGTAAAATAGCTCCCACAAGGGTAGAGCTCGACATGCTGCCCCTTAAACATTACAGATGGGGATGAGTGAAGGAATGCAATCATCATGTTCATCTGAATACCAAGCATGTGGAGTAAAACAGGCTCCCACAAGGGTAGAGCTCGTCATGTTGCCCCTTAAACATTACAGATGGGGATGAGTGAAGGAATGCAATCATCATGTTCATCTAAATATTCAACTCAAGGAGCAAAACAAAATTTCATTCATCAAAGCAATTAATCCTATTGTTCACTCATAACAATCAAGTAACATACTATTTTGAAAGCTATAGGTGGACAAAAGACTTAATGAGCTTAATCATATTCAACTGAAGAATATCATTTTCATACTTGAAGATTTAAAATTTCGATGCTAATTGTATCTTGTTGGCATGGGTATTGTTTATGCATCTTGTTTCCAAATATTACAACAAGTATACATGCTTATGATGGTGATAGTGAATAGGCATACATAATGCCTCATCAACAAGACACTATTCAATAATGGAAGCATGTGAAAGAGCTTTAGTTTATCATTTAAATGGAAGAGAAAAGAATCAAGTGATTAAAAAGTACTCACTAATGTCTGAATGCAAGTGTTGCATTAAATGAAGTTGATATATCAATCTTAAATGCTTTAATGGAGAACAAATGCATAGAAAAACCTTTTCTTAATGGAACATAAAAATGCATGAAGAGTGCCAAGATAAGGAAGAGTGATATCATCTAATCAATGCATGAATAGTACAATCATCCTTTAAGTGGTGGAAGAAGCAACAAATTCAAGTGCAAAGTACAATGTTTAGAATGTTTGATAAAGAAGCAATTGATACAATAAAGACAACCAAATTCATCTTTGCTGAAAGTAGTGCAAGAAACACATGTTCACAAGGTGTCAAGCAGAGTACCTAGTATTTTCAAAGAAAAATGGAATGAGAATGCAGAAGGAGGAATTGGTCTATATGTTTCAAGAAGATACAATGTAATGTTTTCTGCTACCAATTACTAAAACCAATTATGGGTGTGTTCTTAGATAGTGTAAGGGTTTTTTGCATCTTTTGGGGTGTCCAAATAAGTAAAACAGAGACAATATTTGATAAGCAACTGCAAGGTCCAAACCATTTTTAAGCTTTATTGAGTGATGCCATCAAATAAACATGAAAGGAACTAGTGTGTTATTTTCTAGGTAAAGAAGATTTACTTTCTGAAGAACAAGTAAAGAAGTGTCACAACAGTATGGAGTACAGAAATGAAGAGTTTTTCTTTAAAAAAAATAGAACCCCATATGGAATTTAAGTTTCAAACAGATATTGTTTTTTAAAGTACAGATTGGTATGCTCATTTTTATCAAATGCAAATTTTTCTCCTTGCTTCATAAACCCATTTGAGGGTTTTGATAGAGGACTAAAGTAAGTGAATTTCTTTCAGGAAAGGAGAGCACCCACGAGGGTTTTCAATTAAAATGCAAATTTACCACTATTTTCAGCATACCCACATTGGGTTTTTGACAACAATGCAGTTATTTTTGCATTTCAAAATATCCATATGAGGGTTTGTCTCAGAAATGCAGATTTAGTCAAAATAACATTTACCCATGTGAGGGTTTTGATAGAAATTACAAAGGAAAGTGAAATATCATGGTGGGTCGAGCTCCAACAAAAGATAGATTATTTCTTCAAAATACAATATACCCACATGATGTTTTGTCTCAGAGATACAAAAGGAATGAATTGCCTTTCATGGGTCAAGCCCAAAAACATTCTAAAATACCCAGTTTGTGCATGAATGGTCACAGCCTGGAGGGAGCTCTTGGCTTGTAAAGGTCTATCATTTCACAAGTATAGGAGAAACCCATTTAGTTTTCATTAGATTTGAAGATGCCTAAAGCAATTAGCAATTACAGTGCATGGAGATTCTTTACAGAATTCATATCAAGAGTATACATGGTGCGACCTGTAATGGGTCTATATTTGTTTCAAGAAGAAAACAACAATCACTCTCTTCATAGAAGCTTTTGTATAGCTTTTGTTTGATAAGGAAAAGTGATGAAAAGGTGGGGGCTTACCATCATAGGCCTATAAAGGAGCAATGTGATGCAACCAAGCTCTCACAAGAGCTTCCAAATGTAAGGTTGAGATCACTCTCATGGCAGCCAGGAAGAAACACACACAGGAAATACAAATCTTTATCAGAAACAACAACATGCCACAACCTTAAGGCCAAAAATTCTATTAAAAAATGAAGCAAAGAAGCTTGGAAGAGCTTGAGAATGTTCTTACCATCAGAAGACTGTGAGGATTCATCAAGAACAACAAGCAAAGAAGCTTGAATCCTGATCAAAACATTGAAACCCTAAGCTCTCATGGTGGTGACACTCTTCATAGTAGAGGGAAAAAAATCAAGTTTAAATGATGTGAAAAAATGGGAGGAATGGTAGTTTTGTCTTAGGGTTTCTCAAAGACCTAAGTCGGCCAAGGGAATTTTTCCCTTAAGTTTTTAAAATATCAATGCCAAGTTAATACCATGGAGGTCGATCCCTTTATGCCATGACTTAGTCATCTTTAAAAAAAAATTATCTCTAAGTCCCAATACATAGTGGTGGTCGATGCCTTAGGTTTTATTTTTCTGAAAAATATCAAAGCCTAAACAAAACATATGGTGGCGGGTTTCAAAGATACTTAGGTTTCCCCTTATGGATTGATGCCTAATGCATTTTATTATGTGCTTTAATTTTATTATATGCCTTGGTTTAGTGAAGCCTTGGATTTTTATTTTTATTTTTTAATTTTAATTGATTTTATAGAAATCAATTATGAGAGAGGATAATATCCATTATTTTTATGATTTTTTCTAAGAAAAATCAAATTGTATTGGAGAGATAAGTTTATATTTTTTGCAAAAGATTCTAAATCTTTAATTGCAAAAATAGGTCAAATTGAGAGAATATAAAAGTTGCAAATCTTGTAAAGAAAGAATAAAACAATGCTTTATAAATTGTTTTATTTCTTTGCTATTTTTAGCAGATTGGTGATTGATTTTTCTCTTGGTCGGATTTGAGCTTCTTGATGAATAGATAAGGTGTTTTTTTTTTTTGCTTTTAAAGCAAAGCAGACCTATTTTTAGGTGTTTTCCAGCATGCACATGCAAAGTGAGAGACTTTTCCATTTCAGTTACTACTTTTGGGGTAATCTTTTATGCTTTTCCTGGAGCTTTATTCTTGAGCTCGGATTAGGGTTTTGAGATATATCTTGAGGAAAAACTTAGTATTTTTCTTAGTTCAAATTATTGTTTCTTTCTCTAATACACATTCTGAGAGCTTCTAAACTTTTTGTACTCAGTTTCAGGATTAGGCATACTCCTTTAGTTCAATAAAATCAACATTCCTATCTCCAATTTCTATCTCTATTAGTAGTTTTAGTATGATGTCTACATTGTGATTATGTTTATAGATCCTTTTCATGTCCTATTATTGCAGATGATTGATATAGAAAGTCAATTTAATGCAAGTTGCATGTTGTGTTTAAGTCTAAACCTTCATGCAAATCAATTGTGTACTAGGTGTTCATGAGAGATTATGAATTCATTGTTGTTTTTATGAAGATTGTTTGTGGGTAGAATATCAAAGTCACCATTAAGTTTTGGAATCATATTAGATAAGTTTTACATTTCAATCATGTTTTCTATCCCTTTTCCTAGAAAGTCACTTAGAATAAGATTTATCATTCAGAGAACCAGCTCATTCTAGAAATTCCCTTTTCACATAGATCACACATATTTGAAAAGGGTTTCCATGTTTCAACAGATAGTTTTATTTTTCCAAATATAACAAACGATGTATATTTGATTGATAACAATTTTTGGAATGCTCGCTGGGACTCTAAAAATCAATTTCAAAGAATTTTTTAATAATCTAAAGTTGTTGTTTGGTGTATGCAACAAGTTATTCAGCCTTTTGGAGGCTCGTCTCAATATACCTGGTAGCTTCATTTTTTATTTTTCATGTAGACATAGTGCAACTTGCGAGTGAGAAAAGTACAAACTAGATCAAGTTCTACACCTTTCAAGTACCGAAAGTTATCCCCACCACAAAGGAGAGGCACAATAGTAAAGAGACTATTTGAAACACCTACGAGGTTGAAATCAACACCTCCCATTTTCAACTCTTTGGTTTTATCACCAGAAGTTCTTGTTCCCATAGCACAAGCATCGCCAATGACAACACCAAGACAACACCCATTTGCACCTTTTAATGGAGGCAACACATTGAATATTGTCCAACATTATGATATCCCAGTCGCAGCCATCAAAAGCCTGGCATAATTTACTAGAGAAGATCACACAACATTGGTTGAACATATTTGTGATGTGGCCACCCTATGCTCAATTCACAATATCACACAAGAGAACGTAGCACTGAGACTCTTGGCTACGTCACTCAAAGGAAAAGCATTGCAATGGTTCAAAGGCCTTGCAACTAACTCAAATCGCAACATGGGATGCATTAGGCAATGGAATATACTAGTATTTTGTTGATAAATCAGATCATTCATCTTTGTTGGAGCAACTAAGCATGATCAAGAGGGCTCCACACAAACACTTGGTTGATTTCAACTACCAGTTTCAGAGAACCTGGGACATAATCCCTGCAACGATAAAGCTTTTACCAACTCATGCCTTTCTATTTTTCTTAAAAGCCTTAAATAGTAAGATTTCAGTTATGACCCAATCTATGGGTGGTCACACACTCCCCAATTCTTATTAAATCACCATTAGAGCTGAGAATTGCCTCATTCAAGCTAGGGAAATTTCCCCTAGGCCTCCTATGCCTTTGTTTCCAAAAATTCAAGTTCCTACACCCATATCTTTACAACCCTTAGCTATTATTCCCCCTACTCCAGCAATAGATTATCAGGCTGTAGCCCAATAAATTGCTACTCCAACCAAGTCCCAAGAGCTTTAGGAGATAAAAAAATATACTTAAGACCTTTGGGAATGATCTCATGAACATAAAGAAATAGGTTGGCCAAGAGCATAAGCCTTATCAAGCCCCTTATCGATAGAATCAACAAAATAGACTAGCTTTTCAAAATGATTATTAAGGCCAAAAAAGGAATTTTAATCCTAGACCTTTCCAACCCTTTAACCCTAATGCTACTAGTTCATCAAAGGAACTTGTGCCACAAAAAAACATTGCCCAGGATTGCGATTGGCGTTATCCATGAAATCAGGCCCACAACCAATCAACATGCATGAATGGCATGAGAAATTAGGCCTTAATGGTCCAAAACAACTATGTTGGTTTAGAGAATATTTCAGGCTAGAATCAAGAACAACAGGAAAGTTTTGAAGTTTATTTTCCAAACTGGCAGAGTTCTGAATTTTGTCGCATGAATGGCCAGTCCATCAACAAAACTCTCTTGTTTCGGTCAATACTAGATCAAAAAAGAAAGCCATGGATTTGGAGTAGCAAGTTGGAAATTCAGAGAAGCAGCCTACAAAGGACAAGCAACCTATTTCTTCATCAAATATTAATTTTGTAGCGCAATCCAAGGTGCAGACTTTGTAGAGAAGCCAAGAAATACTTGGTCAGGAACAATCCAAAACACAACTACAGCCTATGCAGAATTCAAATGATGTTGTTACAAAAAACAACAGAAGGTAACCCCTACTTCTTTCTATATTGTTGAACATCTCACAAAGGCTACTATCAACATGTCAATATTAGATGCTTTACACATCCCAGGTCAGAAAGGTTTGCTACAAGATCCTTTAGTTGAGCTTTCCATTTCTGATGATACTAATCAAGGAGGTGCTAAAGTTGTGCTTGCAAATGATCTAGACGTTAAGAATGACCAGAAAATGAAAGAGGTAAAGCCTCCCCCATTTTACTTAAGTTTGATTATTGGCAATAAGAGAGTACATAATTGTATGGTAGATTTTGTTGCAAGTAGCTCAATTATGCCTAAGAGTTTGGCTGATAAGATAGGTCTTGTTTATGAGCCTAACCCCCAGAAGGGCATAGTTCAGTTGGATGGATTTGTTGTTAAAAATTTTGGTATAGTAAAAAAATTAGCCCTTACTTTGCATGTATCCCCGAATTTCGCAATCCATCAAGATATACATGTTATTGATCTACCACCCCACTTTGTCATTCTCCTCTCAAGGGATTTTATAGCCAAACTGGGTGGGTTTTTTTCCTCTGATTAGTCTCATTTATTTTTTAGAACAAGGCATGGTACGAAGGTGACCATCAATTCTGAGCCTCTAGCCAAAGACCATATCGAACCATATTCTTTGAATCCTATAAATGCTAACCTCTACACCACCTATGTACTGGAGGAGAAAACCATGACCTTAGACCACAACACCCCTATAGAAAATGTGAGTTTAGATGAATGGGCAGTCGAATATCATGAGCTTGATCCTTTCCAGCACACAAATGAGATAGGATTAGGATTTTATATGATTCATGAACCTGATTCTGATATGCCTAATTTGTTTAAAGAGGAAAGATAGCCTACAGAAACAAAAAAATGAGCTTTGGAAGCTTTATTTTGATGGTTCAAGGAGCAATGTAGGTGCTGGTGGTGGAGCTATGCTGGTTTCACTAGATGGAAATAAATATTATTCAACTTTCAGGTTTTCTTTCAGCTATTCAAATAATACAGCTAAATATGAAGTGTTGGTGCATGGCCTAGAATGGGCATGAAAGAGAGGTATTAAATGCTTACGTATTTATGGTGATCCAGAGTTAATAGTAAATCAAGTTAGAAATTTGAATGTTGCAAAGAATGATTTAATTAAGAAATATAAGCATCATATTTGGGATTTAATGGAAGATTTTGATGCTCTTAATATCATTTCAGTTCTTAGAAATGAAAATAAACATGTTGATAGGCTCACTACCATAGGAGTCCAATTGGATATTCCAAATGAGATTCACAAGGTAGAGACACGTCAATATGTGAAAATTGTAGTCAGATCTTCTGTACCTGACAATAATGTGAGTTGGTAGGTTTTTTATAGCGATGAGAAAATTGTGAATCTTTTAATTGTTGAAGCTAAGTTTGCAGATGGAAACCAACAAAAGTGGCAGCAACAATATGATGACCAGATTGTGTAGTTAAAAACAAACAAGTTGCCAAAGGGTTTGGTGACCTTAGAATCTATTTTCAACTTAGATGACTAGGCACAGAAAGATAAATGCGACATGACTATTAAAGAAGAACACTATGAGGCAATTGAAATTTCAAAGGTAAACTTCTCAAGCTTGGAAAGGTATGTAATAAAGATGAACAACAAGCATTTATTCTGTTATGTCAGAAATTTAGTGATGTTTTTTCTTCATAGTACAAGTATTTAAAAGGTTTTGATCCAAAACTAGTCTAGCATACTATCAAACTAGAACCTAATGCAAAACCAGTAAGGCAGAAACAAAGACCTCTTAATCCCAAATTAGAATACCTAATGAAGGTTGAGTTGAATAAGCTTGTTGAGAGTGGTATTATTTTTCCTATTAAGTATACCTCTTGGGTGTCTAACTTAGTTCTAGTTAGGAAGAAAAGTGGGGAAGTTAGATTGTGTGTTGATTTTTGAGATTTCAATAAAGCGTCACTAAAGGATCACTACCCACTCCCTTCCATGGAGCAAATTTTGCAGGTAGTTTATGGTTCTGACAGATTTTCTTTTCTAGATAGGTATTCAGGTTATAACTAGATTCTAGTTAAAAAAGAGGATTAGTTCAAAACAACGTTTACAACTAAGTGGGGCACAATTGCCTACAAAAGGATTCCTTTTGGCTTATCCAACACTAGAGTAACATTTCAGCGAGTGATGGACATGGCCTTTCATGACCTAATGAACAAATTTGTTTTGGTATATTTAGATGATATTACTATTTTTTCTAGAAATTCTAATGAACATCTTGAGCATTCAGAGTAGATTTTTCAAAGATGCAGAGAGTTTGGAGTATCTCTCAATCTAAAAAAGTGTATTTTTCTATACATGAAGGTAAACTTCTTGGACACATTATTTCGAAGCAAGGTGTTTGTATAGACCCTAAACGAGTCTACTATTCTTGAGTTTCCATTACTGGCTCACAAGAAAGGCTTGCAAAACTTTCTTGGAAGAATAAATTTTGTGAGGAGATTTATACCTAATATTGCAACTTTGTTGCAACCTCTCACTGCTATGCTTAAAAAGAATATTCCTTTCAGTTGGACTAGAGAAGGTAAGAGGTGATTTGAGCAGATAAAAGAAGCCCTTACAGCTACTCCTATTCTCATTAATCCAAATTATGATAGAGATTTCATTCTTTATGCCTTTGGAGGGGTAGATACTATTTCAGGTATGTTGTGCCAGCAAAATGATGAAGGCTTGGAGCAGCCCATAGTATTTTTCAGCCAGGTATTACATGACTATGAGGTGAAGTATTCTTTTGTTGAAAAGTATGTTTTGCTATTGTGAGAAGCCTCAAGAAATTCAGGCATATGTTATCAAATAGAAAAATGTATTTACTAGTTGCTCATTCAACTGTTAAGGACTTCTTACTTAACTATGGAATTAATGATAAGTGTTTTGGTTGGATAACCAAGGTGATGGAATTTGATGTTGACATTAAAATAACCAATCTTGTTAGAGGCAAGGGTTTGTGTGAAAAATTTGTAGAAAATACAGAAGGAAACAACTTAAAAGAAACTGAAAGTATTGATATAGTACTAAACAATGACGATGAAGTTGTTTCATTTCTTGTTGCTACCTAGGTGTAGCAAATGATGCACTATTTACAAATTGGTGAGTGCCCCAAAGGTTTGGATAGAGCAAAAAGAAGGTATTATAGATTACAGTCCATTCCTTTTTCAATTATTGATGGCATTCTTTATAGGAGATACTTTCAAGGTGTTTTATTAAGGTGCATTCAGCGTCATCAAGTTGATATGTTGTTAGCAGAATTTCATGATGGGCCTTCAAGAGGTCACTTTGTTGCAAGAACAACAACCCTGAAAATTATGCGGGCTGGTTATTATTGGCTAGATTTGTTTAAGGATGCTATTGCTTGGGTCCAAAGATGTGAAAAGTGTGCTTTATTTTTTGGAAAGTAGAGGCTGGCAACTCTACCTAAGTTACATCCCATTCAGGTGAATAACCCTTTGCCAAGTGGGGTTTAGACTTTATTGGACCTATCAACCTGCCTTCAAGTGCGGGTCATAAGTGGATTCTTACTACAAAACAATTACTTTACTAAGTGGACTAAAGCTATTGCTTTGAAGGAGGCAAACGAGACTTTTGTACTTAATTTCTATCAAGACTTAATGTTGAGATTTGGTACTCCAAATTCAATAATCTCTGACAATGGTTTAGCTTTTATCAGTTTGAAGATTTTTTGATTGGTTAGTCAAGAATAACATTTATTTGAACACATCTTCTAACTATTATCCATATGGTAATGGGCAAGCAAAATCTACAAATCAGAATCTGATCCAGATAATCAAGAAGACAGTTGAGGAAAATCAATAGACATGGCATGCAAAGCTTAAGTTATCCCTTTGGACTGACAAGGTGACTCCTAAAAGGGCCACTAGTTGTTCCCCTTATGTGCTTGCTTATGGAAAGGAAGCAAAGTTACCTATTTCTATTGAATTACCTACTTTGAGCTTTGTTAAAGAGTTGGAATTATTGAATGAACAACCTCTTGAGGTGAGATATGCATAGTTGATAGAGCTCAAAGAAACCAAAAAAGAAGAATTAAGGTAGCTTGAAATATATCAAAGCTCAGATGAAGAGCTCTTTTGACAAAATGGAAAGACCACAACACTTCATCATTGGTGATTTGGTTTTTAAGTGGAATGAATTTAAGAATAAACCTGGATGGCATTCCAAATTTGATGCAATTTGGGACTAGCCTTATGTGATCACAGAGTGCAAGGAGCACAATGCTTTCCAACTTTCCAAGTTGACTAGTGAGGTGTTGTCTATCCCAGTTAATGGGATCCACCTCAAGCATTACCTTTGAGATAAGTTATATCTTGTAAATAAGTAGAGTAGTTGCTGAAAATAAGTGCTTTACACACATTTATTTTTAGTATTTTTCTTTTCCCTAAGCGTTGTTGCACATGTTTTGGTTGGCCGTCAGGGCCTGCTAGTTTTCTTTCTGCATTGTTTGTTTTTGTTTTGCTACTATTTGGAGTGTTGCTATTCAAATTTCTGAGTTTCATGAAGGGGCATATTTGACTTTGCACCCAATGGAGTTTTAAAAGGCAACTGATCTAATGTTTAGCTGGCAAGCATTCAACAAAAATCGCCAAAATGTTACCAAATTTTCACTACAGCTCAATTGGTGGAGCTAATTAATTTTTTTTAGATCTTAAAGTGAAAGTTCAGTTATTTCTACATGTTTTTTAAGTGTTGTTTTCACTATATTTATCAAGTATCAAGTAACAGTTGTGTAAGTGTTTTGAGAAAATTGAGTTTTAGAAGTATTGCTCAATGCTTTACAAATCAAATGAAGTACAAAATTGAATATACAAATGATTAAGCATATCAATTGATTTCATTTATTTCATGATGCTATTCACATTACATATTTACTTTGATTGCAAAAATACAAATGATAGTACAAATTTGCATTTTGATGCATTTCTTTCAAAATGGAAATGAAAGAAGAAAACTAAAGAGTCCACACAAGCCATGGAGATAGCTAAAACCATTCATTGCAAGAAATGAAATATACAATTGAAAAAAACAACCAAATAACATAGAACATATCCATCATTGCCTATATTTGATCTTCAGTTGATGGTTTGTAGCTTGCTCGATCCAGCTTCCATTCCTGACTGTACCTACAAAAGATTAAGGGGTCAATTAAAATCTTGGGATATGAACTATACTACATTCCCTACTAACAGAAATATAATTCATTCCTTGGAATGCATGGAATCAACTAAAAGAGAACTACAAAAACAAGAGCTGAAAATGGAATGTCACATCATATATTTTTTATGCAAACATTGTTTGTTTCCTTGTACGGGTATAGGAAAAGTCATGTAGCTGATCATTTCATGAAGACCAAGCATGTGGAGTAAAGCAGGCTCCCACAAGGGTAGAGCTCGACATGCTACCCCTTAAACATTATAGATGGGGGTGAGTGAAGGAATACAATCATCATGTTCATTTGAATATTCAAATGAAGGATTAAAAAATAATTTCATTCATCAAAGTAATTAAGCCTATTGTTCACTCATAACAATCAAGTAACATACTATTTTGAAAGCTACAGGTGGACAATAGACTTAATGAGCTTAATCATATTCAACTGAAAAAATATCATTTTCATAATTGAAGATTTAAAATTGCCATGCTAATTGTATCTTGCTACCATGGGTATTGTTTATGCATCCTATTTCCAAATATCACAAGTATACATGCTCATGATGGTGATAGTGAATAGGCATACATAATGCCTCATCGACAAGACACTACTAAAAAATGGAAGCATGTGAAAGATCTTTAGTTTCTCATTTGAATGGAATATGACAAGCATTAGGTGATTCACAAGTACTCACTAATGTCTGAATGCAAGTGTTGCATTAAATGAAGTTGATATATCAATATTAACTGCTTTAATGGAGAACAAATGCATAGAACAACCTTTTCTTAATGGAACATAAAAATGCATGAAGAGTGCCAAGATAAGGAAGAGTGATATTATCTAATCAATGCATGAACAACACAGTCATCCTTTAAGTGGTGGAAGAAGCAACAAATTCAAGTGCAAAGTACAGTGTTTAAAATGTTTGATAAAGAAGCGGCTGATACAATAAAGACAACCAAATTCATCTTGGCTGAAAGCAGTGCAAGAAACACATGTTCACAAGGTGTCAAGCAAAGCACCCAGCCTTTCAAAGACAAATGGAATGAGAATGTAGGAGGAATTGGTCTGTATGTTTTGAGAAGATACAATGTAATGTTTGCTGCTACCAATTACAGAAACCGATTTTGGGTGTGTTCTTAGACAATGTAAGGGTTTTTTGCATCTTTTGGGGTGTCCAAATAAGTAAAATAGAGACAATATTTGATAAGAAACTATAGGGTGTGAACCATTTTTAAGCTTTATTGAGTGATCCCATCAGATAAACATGAAAGGAACTAGTGTGTTATTTTCTGGGTAAAGAAGATTTACTTTCTAAAGAACAAGTAAAGAAGTGTCAGCAGTATGGAGTACATAAATGAAAAGTTTTTCTTTTAAAAAAATAGAACCCCATATGGAATTTAAGTTTCAAACATAGATTTGTTTTTAAAGTATAGAGTGTTATGCTGGTTTTTATCAAATGCAAAGTTTTCTCCTTGCTTCATAACCCATTTAAGGGATTTGACAGAGGACTAAAGTAAGTGAATTTCTTTCAGGAAAGGAGAGCACCCACATGAGTGTTTCCAGTTAAAATGCAAATTTACCACTATTTTCAACATACCCACATTGGGTTTTTGACAAAAATGCAATTATTTTTGTATTTCAAAATACCCATATGAGGGTTTGTCTTAGAAATGCAGATTTCTTCAAAATAACATTTACCCATGTGAGGGTTTCGACATAAATTACAAAGGAAAGTGAAATATCATGGTGGGTCAAGCTCCAGAGAAAGATAGATTATTTCTTCAAAATACAATATACCTACATGATGCTTTGTCTCAGAGATACAAAAGGAATGAATTGCCTTTCATAGGTCGAGCCCATAAACGTTCTAAAATACCCAGTTTGTGTATGAATGGTTGCGGCCTAGAGGGAGATCTTGGCTCATAAAGGTCTATCATTTCACAAGTATAGGAGAAACCCATTTATTTTTCATCAGATCTAAAGTTGCCTGAAGCAAATAGCAATTACAATGCATGGAGACTCTTTACAGAATTCATATCAAGAGTATACATGGCGTAGCCTATAATGGTTATGTATTTGTTTCAAGAAGAAAACAACAATCACTCTCTTCATAGAAGCTTTTGTAAAGATTTTGTTTGACAAGGAGAAGTGATGAAAAGGTGGGGACTTACCATCATAGGCCTGTAAAGGAGCAATGTGTCATGGCCAAGCTCTCACAAGAGTTTCCAAATGCAAGGTCGAGCTTACTCTCATGGTGGACAGGAAGAAACACACACATGAAATACAAATGTTTATTAGAAACAACATGTTGTGGCCTTAAGGCCAAAAATATTATTAAAAAATGAAGCAAAGATGGTTGAAAGAGCTTGAGGATGTTCTTACCATCAGAAGACTATGAGGATTCATCAAGAACAACGAGCAAAGAAGCTTGAATCCTGATCAAAACATTGAAACCCTAAGCTCTCATGGTGACAAAACTCTTCATAGTAGAGGGAAAACTTTTCAAGTCTAAATGATGCAAAAAAATGGGACAAATGGTAGTTTTGTCTTAGGGTTTCTCAAAGACCTAAGTCGGCCAAGGGAATTTTTCCCTTAAGGTTTTAAAATTTCAATGCCAAGTTAATACCACGGAGGCCGATCCCTTTATGCCATGACTTAGTCATCTTTGAAAAACATTTATCTCTAAGTCCCAATATATAGTGGTGGTCGATGCCTTAGGTTTTATTTTTTTGAAAAATATCAAAGCCTAAACAAAATATATGGTGGCGGGTTTCAAATATGCTTACGTTTCCCCTTATGCATCGATGCCTAAGGAATTTCTTATGTGCCTTAATTTTATTATATGCCTTGGTTTAGTGGAGCCTTGGGTTTTTAGTGTTTTTTTTTTTTGTTTTTAATTGATTTTGTAGAAATTAATTATGAGAGAGGATAAAATCCATTATTTTTATGAAAAAACAAATTGTATTGGAGAGATAAGTTTATGGTTTTTGCAAAAGATTCTAAATCTTTAATTGCAAAAATAGGTCAAATTGAGAGAATATAAAAGTTGCAGATCTTGTAAAGCAAGAATAAAATAATGCTTTATAAAAAAAATTTATTTTTGTGCTATTTTTAGCAGATTGGTGATTAATTTTTCTTTTGGTCGAATTGGAGCTTCTTGGTGAAGAGATAAGGTGTTTTTTTTTCTTTTAAAGCAAAGCAGACCTATTTTTAGGTGCTTTTCAGCATGCACATGCAAAGAGAGAGACTTTTCGATTTCAGTTACTCTTTTTAGGGCAATTTTTTATGCTTTTCCTGTAGCTTTCTTCTTAAGCACAGATTAGGGTTTTGAGATATATCTTGTGGAAAAACTTAGTGTTTTTCTTAGTTAAGATTATTATTTCTTGCTCTGATACACATTCTGAGAGCTTGTAAACTTTTTGTACTTAGTTTCAAACTTTGGCATACTCCTTCAATTCAATAAAAGCAACATTCATATCTCCAATTTCTGTCTCTATTTGCAGTTTTAGTATGATGTCTACATTGTGATTCTGTTTATAGATCTTTCTCATGTCCTATTATTGCAGATCATTGATATAGAAAGTCCATTTAATACAGGTCGCATGTTGTGTTTAAGTCTAAACCTTCATGCAAATTAATTATGTACTAGGTGTTCATGAGAGATTGTGAATTCATTGTTGTTTTTCTAAAGATTGTTTGTGGGTAGAATATCAAAGTCACCATTAAGTTTTGGAATCATATTAGATAACTTTTACATTTCAGTCATATTTTCTTTCCATTTTCCCAGAAAGTCACTTAGAATAGGATTCATCATTCGAAGAACCAACTCACTCTGGAGATTCCCTTTTCACATAGATCACCCACATCTGAAAAGGGTTTCCATGTTTCAATAGATAGTTTGATTTCTACAAATCTAACAAAGGGTGTATATTTGATTGATATGTTTAGTAAACACAAGGTGGTATAATGCAAGGTCCAGTGGGACCAGTATTCAAAGGAAAATGCTACATGGGAGGATTATGGTGAAATCCTTTAGAAGTTTCCTTATCTGTTTATGAACAATTAAGAACTCTAAATATATATTTATGATTTTAGACCTGAATTTTTAAATAAGCAATCATTGGGAATGATGATTCTTAAGGGGAGAAGAATGTTACATCCCTTTTTTCTTGAAAAAGATTATGACAATGAAATTATGGTCATTATGATAGTTGTGATTAACTACCTTTCATGAGAATGTGAAATTAGGAAAAAAATAAATTAATTTATTTGTTATAACTGCAATTATGGATGATTTCCTTATATATGTATATAGTGAATGTGTTGAAGATTTTTTATTTTATAAATGATGTCGAGAATGGTCTAACCCTATTTCTTTGTCAAGTGGTTGCAATATTTCCAACACCTCAAGGGAAAGGGGAATATCATCAAGGAGAGGTCATAGTCTATAAATGATCAAATTACCACCAAGTCACGAGTTTGTGTAAGGTGGCTACATTGAAGTCATAACCTTGGATATATCTCATTTAATTAAATAATTTTGAAGAAAGTCAACTTTAATTGATTTCCAATGTTCTCCTTTTGAAGTCATGCAATTAACTCCTAGAGCACATCTTAAGAGATTGTAAATGAATAAAAATTATTAAAGTTAATAATAATAAAATATCAACCTCTAAGTCCATCGATTAAATATTAAAGTTGATGAAATATATGTTGGTGTCGTCAGTGGGGATTGGAGGAAGTAACTACCTACCAACCTTACCATCATGCCTCCTGGATGAAAGATCCAAGAAGGTAGTCATGCAGTTGTACGCTTTTGGAAATCTTGACTCGGGAAGTTTCAAGGATGGTTTTCTTTATTATCAGAAAGATCACACTCTTTTCTCTCTTCTTCATTCTCTTTGGCTCAGGGAAATAATCTCATCCTCTTTTGCATTCACCTGAGACTCATTCCATTCTCATTGATCAACATTCTTCATCATCTTGGGCCTCACTCATTTCTCTCTATGTTCTAGCATCAACATTGTATTTGTTTTGCATTCTATTCCTCTTTGGCATTGGCATTCTCCTCTTTTGTTCTAGCATCCTCCTTTGGCTTCCATAGCCAAGAGACATTTTTCTTGACTCCACACTCTATTTTCTAGGACGACAAAAGAATTCAATATTTATGTGAATTTTGCCACCTTTGCATTCTTATAGATAGCAAAGCAACTCATTACCCTATAGCTAATAGCAAGATCATTGGTGGAAAGACGTCAATAGTATTGTCAAACTTTAGACGACTCACCCAAGCATGTTTATAGAAGTCTTTGATTTCTCTTAAACATGCTTAGTATTTTTTCTCTTAATTCTTTCATGTAACTAGATGTAAATGCCTTTACATTTCTTATTTTTTGATCAGTCTAAAGAACTATTGAATTGGGAATTTTCTACAAATCCCTTTACTCCATCTAGCAGAGTTACCTTCTTCTTGCTCTCTTGATTTTGAAGTAGTTTCTTAGCTTGTAACCAATATTTTTTTCTATGTCTACCTCACCCCTGTTTATACTTTAAGAAAACAAAAAACTGATCTAGGTTCTAATCGGGGTTTGATTCTTAAACTATAATCACAATACCTAGATAGTTATTATATAATTCTTTCTTTTGGTTTGAACTTTCCATGAGCACCAATTCTTTAAATTCAAAATTCTCTAAGAATTTTGTTTTGATGCTTAACTTGAAGTTGACGTCTTACTATTTTCTTTAGCTTTGGATTGGGTCAGATTGATAGTCTCCTATCCTTCATAAATAACTAAAATTTATTATAATTGAAGGATTCTTTCAATACTATCATAAGACTACATTCTCTCCTCTGTAAGTTTGTAATATGTTTTTTCTCTTGATTGAAAAATAGAGAACTAAAATTTGAGTCTTTGTTAATATAACTCTATGGGATAATAATTTAAATGTTGAGTAAGGGTGAGAGTGCTGACAACACGAGATATGTGCTTATTTATGATAAAATCCTTGGCCAAGGTTATGATGCTTAGATTAAGCATTTTCTAGCCATTAAGAACCAAATATACCCTTGGTCAGAATGGTATTTCTAGTTACGAGATCCTATAGTGAGAGATTGACCTGGGTAGTATAGGTTCTTGACACAAGAATTAGATGGCATGATGGTAATTGGTGGAAACCTTTATAGAATAACCTCAAGAAGGGTTAGGTTTCTTTAGTTAAAGAAACATGGGAGACTAGTAGGTCTTTGGTTGGGTGGAAAATCCCTCGATAATATTTCTTTTTCCCTTGAAGATAGAGTCTTGCTGAAGCATTCCAGCAAGAAGCATTTAGACTATACTTTCTTATAACTCTCTCTCTCTCTTATTTCTGTTATATTTACTTTATACAATTTATTTCATTGCTGAATAAATCCTCTATTTATTTCAAAAGTATTTGAAAAGTTAGTTCATAATCAACTATGGTTTCCAATTATATAAACTATTAATTGTTCTATATCAGTTGAAATTGAAAAACTAAAAGTTAGTTGATGAATGTTAGAGAAGTTATTGTTTAGATTGTTTACCTTTCCTATTCGTTAATGAAAAGGAGACTCTCTTAAGGAAAATTAGTTAGTTACACTTCATCTGATTCTGGTAGTTAGTTATCATTCTTAAACTATAGAGTAGTTAGAATGTTATAGTGTTCCCTAAGTCCACTTGTCATGGCTATCTTGCACACTCACCTGCAAATGTTAATCCATCATCATAATAAAAAAAAGCATGAGATTACAACATGATATCTATGTAGAAACATTTTAAAGAACTAAGCATCTCATCACATTTATTCACCTCATGGCATAATTATCATATTATTAAGAAAATCAATTCTAACAAGATAAATCATAATTGCACTACATCTGATATCCACAAGTCCATCTAATCACATTATCACATGCTTATAGAATAATAATAACAAAATCATCAAATTAAAATTCAATTAACAACATAGGGTGATCCCACAATACTGGTTTACAATTTTTGGCCAAACTGGACACTGAACTGATTTTTTCTAACTAAATCTTCACTTTCGAGCACTTATAGCGGCTAAATTGTGAGGAATTTGAAGATGATGCAAACTAATGATTTGAGAATTTTTTTTTGTAGATTCTAAATATATTTTTTCAAATTTTTTGGAATCAGATTGCACTTCTTTTTCCATCTCCTTTGAAAACTAGTTTTTTTCAGTAACCACCATTTTTAAGGAGTGACACTCACTGTATACAACATAACTTCTTTTCCATGAAGGATAAAATTATATTTTTTTTGAATTTAGATTTGTAACTACAATATCTAGTGCTTTCATTTGGTTTCATAGTGTTTTATTGAATATTTTTTCCTTAATCAAGTTTTGAAGTTAAACCAATTACAATTCAGACATAGGCAGACCTTATACAACATAACTTTTTTTGTTAGTATCAAAATTCATTTTTTTTGTTGGATCAAGGACTTCAATATCTAGTGCATTGATTTTTTTCAAATTTTTTTTATAATCTACTATTTTTCCACATATGCAGAACAAAGAGCTTGATTTTCGGTGAAAAACCTATGTTTAATCAAACTAAAAAACAAATACATAATAAAACTGAAACATGTTAAAAATATATTCATTAGATAGCTCATTCTGAGGACTACCATCATCCAGTTGGGTCTGTGAAGTCTCCTCCATTTTCATCCTCAACTCAAGCTTTGAAGGGAAAAATTATGGAGTTTTTTGGTGCCAAAGGGGGAGAAAGGGGGGAAAGAGCGAACCACTATTTGCTCGAACCCCTCAAACCTGCTCGATCAAATGGGGCTTCGAGTGAACCCCTTCAAAATAATGTTTAAAAATGTTCGCCGAGTTGGTTCGAGCAGACTCTTAGCCGACGTTTGCTCAAACCCCCTACCGATGAATCCATTTTATTTCTTTTGCAATTGCATTTGCATATTATGTTTGCAATAGTGTTATTTTATAATATATAATATTAATAATATAATTTTTAATCTCTATAATATATAATATATCTATATGATAGTTATTAATAATATATAAATCATATATATTATTAATAATTATAAATAATATACTATATATGTATATATTATAAATAATTACAATAAATATTATAATATAAATATACTTTTGAATTGGGCGGGGGCCCTAGCTCGGTTTGCTAAGTAATTATGTTGCGGCTCGGCTGGTCATGAGTTCTAGTCTATATTCACACCAGCGCCATTTAAAATAAAAGAAAATATTTAGTTTAAATATAATATTTTTCAAATATTATTTTCCCTCATCAATAATGAGGTAGTGCTTGTTCACCGTATAATTAAAATATGCAATTGATTGAGAAAGGTCTTTAATAAACAAGACTTTGACATAGGAATCATAAATACCATTTGAGAGTTTTCTTATTACCAATTAATGAATGGTGTGTTGTGAACGATGGGGATAAGAAAAAATCGGTAGGTAAAATATCAGGATATGGAAAGAGAGACAAAGAGATAGACAAACAAAGAGAATTAGAGATAGGTAAATAAAGATGGTGAGAGGGAGAGAGAAATAGGGGGAGCTAGAGAAAGGGGGAAATAAGTAGGGGGAGATAGAGTTATATGGGAAGAGAAAGGGAGAGAGAGAGGTAGAGATAGAGAGATAGATAGGGGGATAGGGAGGGAGTGAGGGAGGGAGAGATGGGGAGAGATAGAGAGAGGGGGGAGATAGAGAGAAGGAGGGAAAGGGAGATAAATAGGTAGAGGATAGGTAGAGAAGTGGGGGAGAGAGGGAGAGAGATAGGTCAAAGAGGAAGAGAGAGAAGAGGGGGGAGAGGGAGAGAGAGGGAGAGAGATAGGTAGAAGAGGGAGAGAAAGAAGAGGGGGGAGGGAGGGAGAGCGATATGTAGAGAGGGATAGAGAGAATAAGATGAGGGGAGAGGGAGAGATAGATCAATATATATAGAGGGAGAGGGAGAAACATAGAAAGGGAGGGAGAGTTAGAGGGGGAAGAGTGAGAGAGAGGGGTAAGGAGATATAGATAGATAGGAAGATAGAGTTAGAGATGGAGATGGAGAGGGAGAGGGAGAGGGATATTGAGAGGAGAGAAGGAGAGGGGAAGATAAAGAGAGAGAGGGGAGAAGGATATATAGAGATGGAAGAGATAAATAGATAGAGAGGGATAGGTAGGGATAGAAAGAGGGAGAGATAGAGGGGGGAAGAGCAAGAGAGAGAGGGGTAAGGAGATAGAGATAGATAGGAAGATAGAGATAGGTATGGAAATGGAGAAGGAGAAGGAGAGGGGTATGGAGAGAAGGGGAGAAGGAGAGGGAGAGATAAAGAGAGAGAGGAGAGAAGGATATACAAAACTGGAAGAGATAAATATATAGAGAGGGATAGAGAGGGAGATGATGGATGGATAGAGAGTGATTGAAATAAAACATTTGAATCAAGAAGATAGTTAGGCTCCATTACCAATAGGATCATGTTATGTTTGCAATAAGGAGAGAGGGAGAGAGAGGGAGAGGGAGTGGGAGAGAGATAGAGGGTAGAGCTTGGTTAAGGGTAGAGGGTTTAAGGGTTAATGGTTTAGGGTAGAGGGTAGAAATTTTTAAGGGTTTAATGGTAGAGGGTAGAGGATAGAGGGTTTTAGGGTTTAAAGGTTTAAGGGTTTAAGGCTTAAGGTTAGAGGGTAGAGGGTTAAATGGTTTAAGGGTTAAGGGTAGAGGGGAGAGAGATAGGAGTGAGTGAGTGAGTGAGTGAGTGAGAGAGATAATTGAGAGGGACAGGGGATAGGAGGGAGATACTTGAGAGAGAGAGAGAGTGTGTGTGAGAGAGATAGAGGGTAGAGGTTTAAGGGTAGAGGGTTTAGGGTTTAGGTTTTAAGGGTTAAGGGTGGGGGAGAGAGGGGATGCAGAGAGGGAGAGGGGGTAGGAGGGAGGAGACTTGAGGAGAGAGAGAGAGGGATGAAGTGGGAGAGATATAGAGGGTATAGGGTTAATAGTAGAGGGTAGAGGGTTTAATGGTTTATGGTTTAAGGGCTAAGGGTTTAGGGTAGAGGGTATAGGGTTTAAGGGTGTAAAGGTCTATGGTTTTAGGTTTTAATGGTTTAAGGGTTAAGGGTAGATGGTAGAGGGTTTAAGGGTTTAATGGTCAATGGTAGAGGGTAGAGGGTTAAGGGTAGAGGGGAGAGAGATAGGAGTGAGTGAGAGAGAGAGACTTGAGAGAGGGAGAGGGGGTAGGAGGGAGAGACTTGATATAGAAGGAGAGAGAGGGTTAAGGGTTTAGGGTTTAAGGGTTAAGGGTAGAAGGGATAGAGGGAGATACTTGAGAGAGAGAGAGATGGAGGGAGTGGGAGAGAGATAGAGGGTAGAAGGTTAAGAGTAGAGGGTAGAGGGTTTAAGGGTTAAGGGTTATGGGTATATGGTAGAGGGGAGCTCAAGATAGGAGTGAGTGAGTGAGAGACCTGAGAGAGGGAGAGGGGAAAGGAGGGAGAGACTTGAGAAAGAGAGAGGGAGGGAGTGGGAGAGAGATAGAGGGTAGAGGTTTAAGGTTAGAGGGTAGAAGGTTTAAGGGTTTAGGGTTGAGGGTAGAGGGTTTAGGATATAGGTTTGAAGGATTAGTGTTGAGGTTCCAATGTATAGGGTAGAGGGTATAGGGTTGAGGGATTATTGTATAGGGTAGAGGGTATTGGGTTGAGGGTAGAGGGTTTAAGGGTTGAGGTTTGAGAGTTTAAGGTTGAGGGTAGAGGGATTAGAGTTGAGGGTAGAGGGTAGAGGGTAGAGGATTTAAGGGTAGATGGTTAAGGGTTTAGGGTTTAGGGTTAAGGGTAGAGGGTAAAGGGTTTAAGGTTTTAGGGTAGAGGGGAGAGAGATAGAGAGGGAGTGGAAGAGAGATAGAGGGTAGAGGGTTTAAGGGTTTAGGGTTTAATGGTTAAGGGTTAAGGGTAGAGGGGAGAGAGATAGGGGAGTGAGTGAGAGAGAGACCTTAGAGAGGTAGAGGGGGTAGGAGGGAGAGACTTGAGAGATAGAGAGAGAGAAGGAGGGAGTGGGAGAGAGATAGAGATTATATGGTTAAGGTTAGAGGTAGAAGGTTTAAGGTTTTAGGGTTTAGAGTTTAGGGTTTAGGAGTTTAGGGTAGAGGAGTTTAGGGTAGAGGTAGAGGTATGTGTGTTGAGGGTATAGGGTTTAAGGGTTGAGGTTGAGAGTTTAAGGTTGAGGGTAGAGGGTTTAAGGGTTTAAGGGTAGAAGGATTAGGGTTGAGGGTAGAGGGTATTGGGTTGAGGGTGGAGGGTAGAGGGTTTAAGGGTATATGGTTAAGGGTTTAGGGTTTAGGGTTAAGGGTAGAGGGTAGCTTAGGTTTAAGGATTTAGGGTAGAGGGGAGAGAGATAGAGAGGGAGGGAGTGGGAGAGAGATAGAGGGTAGAGGGTAGAGGGTTTAAGGGTTAAGGGTAGAGGGTAGAGGGTTAAGGGTACCTTGAGCATAACTCCCCAAGGACACATGTCATCCTTGGATTGTCGACATGAAATGACCAATCAAAAGTTAGTTTCCATTTTCTCTCTCTTTTCCCATGTATCTCTTATATTTTTTTCTGATGCTCTCTTTGTCTATTCATTTCTCTTTCAATCTCTATCTCCATCTCTCTCTGTCTCTTGATATCTATCTATCTTAATTTTTTTCCTTCTCTCATTCTCTATATTTTGAGTTTTTCTCTTATTATTAGCTGATAGGCTACATATATTGTGAGATTTGAGGTTGAAATAAGTTTGATACCTACAAACCACTATTGAGTCATTGGAAAACAAGTTTCAATTGCCATTTAATGGTAAACCAACTGCATTTTAATGGTAAAATCCTTTAAATATTAGGTAAAAGCCTCCAAAATATCACTTTTCACATAGAAGTCATATAAATATTGATTTGGCAATTCGATGGGAAAACTCTATTTCCATTTGTAGTATTTTTTGCCAATTTGATGACAAATTTATTTTTTTATTTGCATCGATTTATGTTTTAAATATGTGAGCAAATATTTTATAATTAGATCATGCTTAATTTCTTTAAAGAAAAAATCTAGATATGTCTAAATTTATTTCTTTCCATTATTTAACACTTATTATTAATTGTTTAATTACACCACATGTAACTAGAATTTTCGGCACATCCAAAACACATGCTCTCTAACATATTAACATACATTTAGTTTTCTATCGACGTATTCCTTGAACCTCCTTTAGGTGCAAGTGCTAGTATATATACCTCTCCCTTTATAGAATTGTCTCCCCCTCTATAATAACTTTTCTAGCTATAAGTGGAGTTGAAATTTCAAATGAAATCAAAGATTCTTGAGCTTAAGAATTTCATGGAACAAATATAAGTCGTATATAATTGTAATTTAGGCAAAATGATTTTTAAAGACTTCACTAGGTTTCAAACAAGTGTTGAAAGCATATATACGAGTTTACATGCTTGCAAGCAAAAAAGTGAGACATGATGCTATAAGTGTAGTTGAACTTTCAAATGAAATCAAATATTCTTGAAATTAAGAATTCCATGGAACAAATATGTACATATAATTGGAATTTACGTAAAAATATTTACAACTATGTAAAAGTTACTATAAGTTCTCACTTGAACATGTATACATGTACACGTGAACTTGAAAATCATGGATATAATCTAACTCAAACATTCTAGTTCAGCCCACTCTTCAATAACATGTAAATTTTTCTTATGATCATCATTGTCTAGTCTCCATTTTTTTCATCCACGTGCATGTGGAACTGCATGAAGATGTAGGGTAGTAGCAATTATTAGGTGACTATATTGATATACCTTGTTATCAGGTTGATAGTCAACAAAATGAATCCCATGTTGAACAAATTTGACTTGTTTTACATATATCCCTTGCACTACAACAAAACCTGCATGGTAAAAATGAACTTGAGGTAAGACGTGTGAAAGTGTACAACATTTTCATGCTCAAGGTTTGTACAATATATATTTAATGTTTTTAATGTAATGTACACATGTACACAATGTATATATATAATTTTAAATTCAAGCTCACCTGTGGGAAATAACATTCCATCGCTTGTTTCAGGTTGTGTTAGCTTATTCCTCTCTTCTATGCAACACAGTAAATAATAGCTAACACCTTCTATGTTTCTAGGCTCTACTATGACTGCAAAAACATCTCCTATACACTAAATTTACACAAAAAAATTCTTAAAAAATTAGAAATGTCTCTATACTTTAAAGATCATTAAATATATATAATATTTAAATTATTGAAAACTTACACATGTACCTTTTCTAACCAATCCTGAAATATGGTCATAATTAATTGAAATCAAATGAATGTCTTGAAATATTTCTTCCTCATTTTCATCATAATATGTTTCTAAAACAACTAGTGGCACCATATCCCATTTACTAACATATCCAAGTTCTTGGTTGTTGCATGCATGATATTTTTCTGCAATGCACTCAGTGAAAAAACAAGAGTAATCCCTTGTGTATAATGTCCATCCAGGGTGACTATCTGAACTCATAACACAATGCAAATATCTTGTTTTGTCTACCCTCTTGCATCCATGCATTGATCTTCTATCCACACCTAGATACATGTACAAAAAAAAATTATGTGAACAAACATGTATATATATATATTGAATTTTAAATTTAAATAAATTCAAATTTTTGAAAATGTAATTTAAACATATCCAATATCTCCCAAAACACTCTATGTGGAATGTTTCAGTTTTTTCTTGAAGATGCGCTAACCTCATTTGATGCAAAGTGTTTCTTACACCATTCAAAACAACATGTGTATTGTCTATACGATCTCTTGAATAACTCATTTAATGCTTTCTTAAAGCACGTTTGATGCAAGCACTTGCACCATCATGCTCACCCTTTCCATGCCCACTCTAAAAAAAACTCCAAACATGAGGTATTTTGTAAATTTTATGATATCTAGATAGTGCATAAAATGGTCGTGATGATTTGAATTGTGTTGCACATCCATTTGACCATACAAAATGCTTTTGAAATTTTACACCCCTGCTTCTCAAATTCCCAAAAAAAATTGAAAAGCAATGTTGTACAAAAAATGTGTCATGCTTTTTATCATCATTAGTATAAAAGTGATATTCTTTCTTAATGGATTTTTGTTCATTTTTACTCTCAACACCATCCAATTCTAATTGTGCATGTCGATAACACACATGAACCATAATAGTGATTTGATTTGAAAAGTAATATTCTGATTGAATCTCTTTTTGATTTACAAAAGAGTAATTTTCTGCAAAGTCAACTACTAATAGAGCTGTTCCAAGTGGGGAAGTATCTCTTAATGTTTGAAATTGTTGTGCTTGCCACTTAGCAAAAAAGGAATGTTGTATGTATGGTTCTGTCAATTTTCGAAGATCTTCCATAAATTTTCCAATAGGAATCTCCTCTTCTACATAGTTTAACCTTGTGGATTCTTTCCCAAAATTTGTTTGAAAATTTACATACTTGTAACTCTTGTAATTTAATATCTTTGTTAGGTCAGTATCTTTGTTTCTTGAAGGAAATTTAGCCAAATTTCCACATGTTTCACAAAGTCCTTTCATGCAGTTTATTTGAGGTTCGTTTTCATGATCACATAACATATCCTTTATGAACAAACTTATCTGTTTAGGAGGTGCATTTTAAAAACCATAACTTTCTTCTCTTGTCTTTTGAAACACCTAATAGTAGAGATCAAATTCAATATGATAACGACAACAACAAGTTTCAAAAAACTTGTTTATCTTCATATAATATGGCTTAAACCTTTCAAACATTGTTTTCCCAATCTTTATATGAGGATACTTATTAAAAAAGTTCATATACATCTCAAGTTGTGTTATGTCTAGCCAATGTTTAATATGATTTTCATTAATATTGGGCCCAATCCTATGTCTCATAACATCTTTAGTATTTGATGATAGACGAGTCTCTTCATTCCAAAAACTTAAGATCAAGTTCCTAACGACATCTTCAATCCTATTAGAATGGGGAAATCTACACATAATTTCCCAATTTCCTTCTGAACTATCATCCAAAACCTTTCAATTTCCTTTTGAACTATCATCCAAAACCTTTCTCTTTTTCTCATATTTTATTAGTGTGGTTCTACTATAACCAATTTTAGCCAAAAGTGCAAACATTTTTCTTTTTCTTGCTATATCTTGATTTAAAATATATGTCAATATCACCCTTCTTGTAGTGGCCTTATCCACTGATTGAGATCCTTTCCCAATGGAATTTGAACCCTTTTTAACATTTTCAACAATATCTTTTTGTAATTCCATGTGTTTCTTCTTATTTGATGCCAAATAAGAATTGTAATGACTCTATCAACTCATTATGAAGAAGAAAATGTGATAACAATTGGGTTTTTTCAAGTGTTTCAAGATGATTGAAATTATCATTTATTATTCCATTTATAGATTTAGTCATTGACCTCTTACTCTTATTTGCAAATTTGAGGTCGGCATAACATTTCAGTTTCTCCATATCCATTTCAAGTAAATGATCTAAATTTCTATAAGAAATTTGTTTCGTCACCTTTTCAGCTACTTTTATACATGCTCATCCATACTAGTAGAAGGAAGTCATCTTGACCCCTCTCCAACATGCACTATTTGAATTTGTGCCTCCTCCCTATCTTCAAGGTCCATGTGTTCCTTAGCGGATTTTTTTGATCCAATATCTAGATTTGGCTTGACTTTAGCTTGAGAACTTCCTAGTTGTTGAGCCCTTTCTACATTTCACAAAATATTTTGCAAAGAATGTGAGAGATGATGCTATATAAGTGGATTTTATGTATGCAAGCAAAAAAAGTGAGATACATGGTTCTATAAGTGGAGTAGAACTTTCAAATGACATCAATCTTGATTCTTGAACTTAAGAATTCCATGGAACAAATACAATTGGAAATAGATTCAAAATAAGGAAATGGAAAAATGAATTTTCAAAGTCACTAGGTTTTGGAAATTAGATACATGGATTTACATGCAAGCAAAGAAAGTGAGAAGTTTCAGCTAGTTTTATATGCTCATCCATGTACCAGTAGAAGGAAGTGATCCTGACCCCTCTCCAACATGCATTTTTTGAACTTGGGCCTCCTCCCTATCTTCAAGGTCCATGTGTTGTTCAACAAAATCGTTTGATCCAATATCTAGATTTGGCTAGACTTCAGCATGAGAACTTCCTACATGTTGAGCCCAAGAGACATGTCACAAAATATTTTGCAAAGAAAGTGAGAGATGATGCTATATAAGTGGAGTTTATGTATGCAAGAAAAAAAAGTGAGAGACGTGATGCTATAAATGGAGTAGAAATTTCAAATGACATCAATCTTGATTCTTGAACTTAAGAATTGCATGGAACAAATACAATTGGAAATGGATTCAATTTAAGGAAATGGAAAAATGAATTTTCAAAGTCACCAAGTTTTGGAAATTGGATACATGAATTTACATTCAAGCAAAGAAAGTGAGAGACTATGAACTATTTAAATGGAGTTGAAAAAATAAAATCAAAGATTCTTGAAATTAATAATTCCATGGAAAAAATACAATTGGAAATAGATGATAAGGAATTTAGGCAAAATGAGGTTCCAAGTTATGGTAATGTCTATGCAAGATGACTATTTTTTAGTATTAAAGTTTCTAAATTATCTAACATGGTTTTCATAATTGGAAATAGATTTATAAGGAAAACATTGAGGTGATAATAAAATTCCTAAACACACACGAGAGAGAGAGAGAAGAAATAAGCATGTATCTTGTTTCTTTCTATGATAATTTTCCAAGCTTTGTTCATGCCTCTTCTATTCTTCTTTTGACAATTTTTGTTGAGCCTTATTTTTTCTTTTCCTTTGTTGTCCCATTTTCTTCTTCAAGTTAAAGATGACTCAAAATAAATACTCTACCAAAGGCAAATTCTCCTCCAAAATTTTCCTTGATTGATAAAAATGCAAAGTTTTCTTCTCCAATATTTCCCTTGATTGATAAAAATGCAAAGTTCTCTTCTCCAAAATATGCCCTCCTTCATAAAAATGCCAAAATCTCTTCTTCTCCAAAATCTTCCTCCTTGATAAATGTGCAAAAATATCTTCTCCAAAATTTTCTCTCCAAGTGATAAAAATGCAAATAAATCTTGCAATTTGATATGGAATGTGTAGTGTTCTTTAATCAGCTCAATAACTAGGAACATGAATTCCTTTACTCAGGGATTGAACATCACAACTGGCAGTCATGAACCACTAAAGAACCTTATTTAATTATAAACCCAGGGATGTAAACTTGAAATGGGACAGCACAAGATATGCACTAATCGCCCTTCCAGACATGCATGATTCCTAAAATGCCTTATACTAGAATTTAAGTACTGAAAACAATTTTACTGTTTAACTTTGCTTGGAAATGAAAAACTCGAAAGATAACTTATTCTGCTCCTAGTGGCTACAGGAACAGTTGGCAGCTCCATGTTTCTGCCAACTGCAGGAATAGTCACATTAACTTCTATGAAAAGAAATACAACTATTCTAACTTGCAAAATAAAAGTATGGACAACTCCCTAAGTGGGCCCCCTTAGGTAGTGCCAAAAGTAGACAACATATTAGGAGAAAAACTTCATAAGCTTTATTGATTCAATGCAAACAAGTACATGGCACAATCTCTTGGCTAAATTTCTAAAACTGAAAGTGTGTTACAATAGCGATTTTCTCAGCTAGCCCCTTCTCTGAAGGAGAATGGGCTATTTATTGAAAATTGATCCTAACTACTAACCAACCTTCCCTTATAAAATAGGAGGCATTTATTACATTTAACTAACTTAAGTAAAGAGGTGAATGACAATGAAAGAACTAAGTCAAATTGGTTTAGCAGTCTTAAAATGCCATCATCCTGGATTCATGCAACACCAAGACGCCTGGCCTAGATTTCTGGAACACTCTTCCTGCATGGTGGATGAGTTGAAACTATCTCCTCATCTTTTTCTGTTGAACCAGTCTTTATGTATTTGGTCTTCAATTCTTCAAGTGGAAATTGAATTCCCTTCCTTCAATTGTGGTACCTGCAAAATATCTCGCCATCTTTTCCTGAGGAAGAAAGTTAGCTCAACACATTCATCCATTAAGACAATCCATTACTTTATTCATTCATTCATTAAGTATTAAACTAAGGCAAACATTGTTTCAGATATGGCTATAGGAAGTTTTGGTAGTGGAGGTTGCAGGAAGGTTTATGATCACAAAAAACCATAAAGTATTTATCAGACTAAAAAAAACATTAAAGATAATAATCATGGGACTTCTTATCACAATATACTCATCATATTTAAGTCATAAAAAGGTTTATATCCTATCCCATAAACAGACTGAATGTTTGTTTTAGTATAATAAAAACAGTAAAGTATTTATAAAAGTATGATCAAAATGTGCCAAAAACTTGGCTCATCAAAATGATGAAAAATAAGCTTGTATTTATATGCATATGAGAAAAAAATTAAAATTAAAATGCATTCGTCAGCCAAAGGTTCGAGTTCAAATTCATAGGTTCAATCATACTCAAATTTTATAACATTACATCTATATATGTTCATGTATAGAACTACATATGTGTATGTACATTTAATGTATTCAATGCACATTTAACATGTGTTTAACATATATTGGTCATAAATAAGTGAGCTCATGAGTTCTCTAAATATAAATTCAAAATTTGTATAAACACATTCAGTGTAAACATGTACATGTAAACATGTACATGTACACATGTACATGTAAACATGTACATGTACACATGTACATGTAAACATGTACATGTACACATGTTTCTACTAATGTATCTATGTGTTGGCCAAGGGTTCAAACTCAAATTCACCTTCAATTATATTCAAATTTTATAACATTACATGTGTACATGTACATGTGTGGAACTACATATGTGTACATACATTTAATGCATTTAATGCACATTTAACATGCATTTAACATATATAAATCATAAATACGTGAGCATGCATTCTCTAAATATAGATTTAAAATTTGTATAAACACGTTATTGAGTGTAAACATGTACATGTACACATGTATCTATTAATGTATAAACATTTAATCGTAAGCAAAAACATGTACATGTAGATAGATTCAATGTATAAACATAAACATGTTATAAGCAAAGAGGTACATGCACATAGATTGAATGAAAATAAACATATAAATGTAGATTGTATAAACACTCTTGAGTGTACTAAACATGTACATGTACACATGTAGATTAATGTATAAACATTTAAACATAAGCAAACACATGTACATGTAGATAGATGAACATAAACATAAACATTATAAGCAAATCTAGGTACATGCATGTACAGATTGAATGAAAATAAACACATAAACATAAGAAAATGTGTATGTATATATCATATAAGCAAATGTACTAGAGATCATCAAATGTTGACTCCTAGTGTATGTATATCATATAAGAAAATGTACTAGAGATCATAAATCTAGTGTAGCCTAATAAAAATGTCAACTCCTAGTTGAACGATCATCTAAATGCAAACCCTTCTCTGATGGATGTGTCGAGCCCTGCAGATAAAATTGTGTACACAATGTGTTAAATACATATAATATATTATAATTTTTATGAAATTTATTTAAGAATGTACATGTATTTTTAAATATCTATCTAGATCTATTCAGACATATGCATGTACATATACATGTGTATATATAAAAAATTTAAAACTCACATGTCTGTTGGTAGCAGAATCATCCACAAAGTCATGTCGATGTACACGATTTGAACCACTTGGCTAGGAGTAACATGAGGTATGTTCATCTACAATATATATACATATATATTACATGAATATCTAGTTAAATCTAAAATTTAAAAATAATTGAAAATAATAATTGAAACATGCACATGCACACCTCTACTTCTTTCTATCTAACCTATCCCTCTAGACCTCTTTCTCCCTCCCTCCCTCCTCTCAATCTCTCTACCTTCCTCCTTCCCTCTCTACTTCTCTCTATCACATCTCTCTATCACCCTAGATCTCACTTCTCCTTTCCTCCTTGATGAGGGGGTAGCCCGAGACTTAGAAAATAACCCACAAACAAGAGAATAGTTTTATTATTCAGAAAATGGAGCTTCTTACATGCAGAGGATCTCAAATCCCCAAGTTCTACAACACATGCAAGTTATAGAAAGCTACAGAATAACCCTTTCGCAATATGTGAGCTTGTCCCCAAAAAGATACCCAAAAATTAGAAACCCGCCCATAAATAGAGCTACTTTTTAGTTTGGAGCCAAAACAACTTTCAAATTTGAGTTTAGGTGGTTTGGCGCCGAAAATTTACAACATGAAGTTCAAATTTCAAAAGAGCATTTGCAATTGTATCTTCTAGAAAGTGCGCCAACTTCCCGGGGCCATAACTTTTGATTTGGGACTCCGATTCGCAAACTGTTTGAACCATTGGAAAGGTCATGAAGTCAACAATGCGGTTGAAATCCGCTACATTTTGGAAAGTTTCGGGGCTGATCCGGGAACTCTAAGTGCCTCAAATCTAACTCAGAAGATTTTCAAGTGCAAATTTGGGAAACTAAAAATGCAATATCTTTCCATCCAAGAATAGAAAATAAAAACCGTAAATTGGGAATTTCATTATGACGAAAAGGGTATCCAAAAATGTAAAAACATCTAAAAACTGAGAAACTTGAAATTTAACTATTTTTGGGTGATGCAAGATTGCCCTTACACCACTGGATGCTCCTGTATCAGAAACCCAGGGTAATTTGAGAAGTGACCCTGTCACATCTCAAATGGTGGAGGAAAACCCAAATGGTCGACCTCTGCCTGAGGCAACCAGGATGAATCTTCAATAGGCCTCCCTCTCCATTTCACCAGATATTCGTCATACTTCTTGTTCCTAGTACTCCTTCTCACACGACTATCCAGGATTTCTTCAATCTCCTCTTTTTCTGAAGTAGGTGCTGGAATCCCACACTGTTCCATCGTTGGTACTTCCTCTGCGCCACTTTCATGATACTCTATCAAATCTAAAATGTTGAACACAAGGGAAATGTTGAATCCATCCAACAACTCTACCTCATATGCATTCCCTGAATCATGCCTCTTCAAAATTTTACAGGGACCTAACTTCATCTTCAATTTTTTATATGTTCCTACTAGAAACCTTTCTTTCCTCAAGTGGACCATCACTTCATCACCAATCTGAAACTCCTTATATCTCCTCTTCTGATTTGCCTTAGCCTTATATTGCATATTCATCTTGTTAATATGTTCTCTTACCTTCTCATGTATATCGTTGATGTGTTCTGCAAAATCTTCGGCTTCAACACTTTATTTTCTTCTCTTGGTCCATCTTCCTCACTCGAGCTATTCCGGGCTACCTCCATACACAACTGGAACGGTGATTGACTAGTGTTTCTTGACATGAATTGTTGTAAGAAAATTCCATGCAGTAAGATCAAGTCCCATCCCTTAGGTTTATCTCCTACCAAACATCTCAGTAGGTTACCCAGACTCTTGTTAACAACCTCTGTTTGTCCATCTGTTTGTGGATGGTGTGAGAATGAACTTCAACTCTGTCTTCAGCTTCTTCCACAAGGTCCTCCAAAAGTACCCTACAAATTTAGTGTCATGATCTGAAACAATACTCTTTGGCAGACCATGTAGCCTCACCACCTCTTTGAAGAACAAGTCAGCAATGTGGACTGCATCATGGGTCTTCTGACATGGAATGAAATGTGCTATCTTCGAAAACCTATCAACCACCACAAAGACTAAATCATTCCCTCGTTGTGTCTTTCAGTAAAACCAAGAACAAAGTCCATACTTATATCCTCCCATACCTCTCCGGGTAATGTAAGGCTAATATAAGCCCGCATTCTAGCTCACTCCTTTAGCTATCCGGACATACCCCCTTGTGCTTTCTAGGATAACCCTTCACATCCTCGTGATAAACTAAGGCCAATAATAATGCTCACTGATAATGGCAATGGTCTTATCCCGACCAAAATTTCCCGCCATTCCTCCACTATGCTTCTCCTTTATCAGGTTCTCTCTCATGGAACTCCTCAGGATACACAATTGACTTCCCTTAAATAACATGCCATCCTATATTATGAAATCTAGCCACCTTGTCTTGTCCACTGTAATAGGTTCCTTGCAAGCTTTCCAAGCCTCTGTGAAATCAGGATCTTCTGCGTACAGTGTCTTAAGTTCATTGAACCCAACCACTTCAATCAGATCTTTAACAATGTTTGCTCTAATTAAGGCATCTACAACCCTATTTGACTTCCCACTCCTATGTTTCAAAACAAAGGTATAACTCTGCAAAAACTATACCCATTTCATATGCCTCTAATTTAATTTTCCTCGACTATTTAGGTACTGCAAGGCTTGATGATCAGTATATAGAACAAATTCCTTCGGCAACAAATAATGTCTCCATTTCTTTAATGCTTGAACTATTGCATAAAATTCATGATCATATACAGAATACTTATCTGGCATCATTTAACTTTTTCACTTAAATAGGCAATGGGCTTACCTCTTGGCTCAATCGCCCAATGGCACAACCATTGGCATCACAATCCACCTAAACACCTTGTTGAAATCTGTGAGGGATAGAACAGGTTGCTCTGTCACCTGCTGCTTCAATAGTTCAAAACTTTTTTCCGCTCCAGTGCTCCACTTGAATTCTTTTCTATTCCCTCTCATTGTTTCAGTCAAAATCCATAAATACTACTGAAGTTTCTAATGAACTTTCTATAAAAACTAGCCAAACCATGGAAAGATCTCACCTTGGTAGCAGTTCTTGGGGTAGGCCATTCCAGAATAGCCTTCACCTTCTTTGGGTCCATCTTGAGACCTTCAGCTGAGATAACAAATCCCAATTACACTAACTCCCTCTTCACAAAACTACACTTCTTCATATTAATCAATAGTTTCTCTTCTCTTAACTTCTCAAAGGCTCTCTGAATATGCATTAGATGCTCATCCAACGTCTTACTGAAAATCAAAATATCATCTAAATACACAATAACAAAACTTCCCAGAAATTCTTTAGTACCTCGTTCATGAGCCACATGAATGTGCTTGGTGCATTGGTTAGCCCAAAAGGCATAACTAACCAATCATACAGGTCCTATTTGGTCTTGAAGGCAGTCTTCCATTCCTCTCCCTCTCGAATCCAACTATGGTGATATCCACTCTTTAGATCAATCTTTGTGAAGTACTGAGCTCCACTCAAATAGTCCATCAGGTCATCCATCATTGGCAGGGGAAATCTATATTTGATTGTTATCTTGTTTATGGCTCGGGAATCTGTACACATCCTCCATTCCCCATCCTTCTTTGGTGCTAGTACTGTAGGTATTGCACATGGACTCAAACTATCCTGTATCAAACCCTTTCTCAACAACTCTTGAACTTGTCTATTCAACTCCTCATTTTTTGCTGTAGTCATTCTATGGGCTGCCTTATTTGGCAAACTGGCTCCAAGAATCAAGTCAATCTGATGACTGATCTTCCTTATTGGTGGTAAACCCTCAGGAACATTATTAGAAACAATATCTTGAAACTCATCCAACATCCCAGAAACTTCTTCTGGAACCTTCTCACTATCCTCCTTACTCTAGGAATCAATGCATAACACACACGCTCATGCTTCATACCTTCTAAAATTTTTCTTCCATCTACATAACAAATTCTAGCACTACTGCATACCTTTTCTTCGGTCTCCTTCAGGGGTTTCAACTTGTGACAAACCCCATCCTTTGTCAAGGAATAAGTGTTTGCATGGCCATCATGTATAGCTCTCCTATTGAACTACCACGGCCTCCCCAACAACATGTGACATGCATCCATGGGGATGATATCATAGAGTACCTCATCATAGTAGCTCCCGATCTTGAACTTTACTAGGCATTGCTCATTGACCAAAACTTTGTGGTTTTTCTGCAACTAGGCAATCCAATACGGATGTGGGTGCCTTTCCCTCTTCAGCTTTAACTTTGTGACCATCTCTTTTGACACCAAATTATCGGTGCTCCCATTGTCAATAATGACATCACAACATTTTCCTTCACACTTGCACCTTGTGCGAAATAGATTCTTCCTCCGTTCTAGTTCTTTTTCCTCAGTCACCAAGGCTCTCCTAATCACTAGGGCTTCTCCCCTTTCAGCATCATCTAAATGTTCAGATTGGGCCTCCTCATCTGCATGCACAACCCTTCCACAACCTTCTGGCCTTTTGTCTGCCCTTCCTTGGTGTTGTGGACATTCATAGGCTTGATGCCCTTCTTCACCACATTGGAAACACGTTCCTTTGAAACCACCTCTTCCAGATCCTTGTCCATATCTCCCTCGTCCTCTACCTCTTTGATCACCAATATTTTGATCACGAGGGTAGTAGAAGTTGTCATTCCTTTGGCTTCGACTGGTACCCACATCTTCACTTTTCTTTTCATCATCATTTCAGCTTCCTGAAGGTCTTCCATTGCCCCTTCCACTTTGACCTCCTCGTCCTTTTTGCTTGCCATCAAATCTTTTGTTCAGCTTCTCTTCCACTTTCAGAGCAAACTGATACACATCCTCAATGGTGGTAATTCTAACTAGGCTTAACTCCTCCTGAATGCTCGGTTGTAACCCATTAAGGTATTGAGCTACCTTCTCCTTATTCACCTTTGTGTGGCCCGTTCTGATTATTATCTTGTGAAATTCTTTAGTATATTCATTCACAGATCTGCTTCCTTGCTTCAACCCTTGCAATTTCTTCAACAGGTCTAACTCGTAGTCCACTTGTATGAACTGCTTCTTCAGTTTCTCTACCATACGATCCCATTTGGTGATATTTCCTTTTCCTCTTCGATTTCTTTCCAACTGGACCTCTTTCCACCAAATGATGGCATGGCCCTTTAGCTTCATTTTCACAAACTTAACCCGATCTGGGTCCTCTATTTCCTCATACTCAAAGTATTCTTCTAGCTCGTTGATCCAGTCGATCAACTCTTCTGAGTTCAGACTTCCAGAATAACTGGGGACTTATGCTCTGGGTTTTTTCCTAATTTTTGAAATGACCCTTATTAGCCGCATTTGGTCTTGATCAATTGCTTCTTCCTCTTCTGCATTTGAACCTTCTTCCTCTCCTTCATCCTCACTTTCCTCCCTCGGATTTAACCCTCTTTCTCAACTGCTCTTGTAACGCATCAATATGTCTCTGGAGGGCTGCCACCACCACGCCTACTAGGCATCACTCTTGGAGGCATCTTTCTTGACTTCAACCCACAACCACGGTCCTGGTGCGAACTGCCTCACGATCGGCGATCTGTCCACACGCTCAAGAAAACCTTGCTCTGATACCACTTGATGAGGGCGCAGCCCGAAACTTAGAAAATAACCCACAAACATGAGAATAGTTTTATTATTCAGAAAATGGAGCTTCTTACATGCAGAGGATCTCAAATCCCCAAGTTCTACAACACATGCAAGTTACAGAAAGCTACAGAATAACCCTTTCGCAATATGTGAGCTTGTCCCCAAAAAGTTACCCAAAAATTAGAACCTTGCCCATAAATAAAGCTCCTCTTTAGTTTGGAGCCAAAAAAAAATTCAAATTTGAGTTTAGGTGGTTTGGCGCCGAAAATTTACAACATGAAGTTCAAATTTCAAAAGAGCATTTGCAATTGTATCTTCTAGAAAGTGCGCCAACTTCTCGGGGCCATAACTTTTGATCCGGGACTCCGATTCACGAACCGTTTGAACCGTTGGAAAGATCACGAAGTCAACAACATGCTTCAAATTTTTTATGCTAATTTTGACAAGTTTTGTGGCCGATCCGGGAACTCTAAGTGCCTCAAATCTAACTTAGAAGATTTTTAGGTGCAAATTTGGGAAACTAAAACTGCAATATCTTTCCACCCATGAATAGAAAATAAAAACCATAAATTGGGAATTTCATTATGATGAAAAGGGTATCCAAAAATGTAAAAACATCTAAAAACTGAGAAACTTGAAATTTAACTATTTTTGGGTGATGCAAGATTTCCCTTACACCACTAGATGCTCCTGCATCACTCCCCCCTCTCTCCCCTTCCCTCTCTTCTCTCTCTATCTCATGTTTCTCTCTCCCAACTTTTATATCAGAAGATCTAAGTCCTTTGCAACGGTTGTCTCCACCAAATCAACCAAATGCTCAAGCAACGTGTCAATATCTACATCCATCTGAGTCATCACATGTCATGCCAGAAATGATGAGTGAAGGGTACTATGTAGCTAAGATGGCATCAGCGATGACGAACCAGGACCATTCAACAAATCCATAAAACCCATAATTTGTGCAGCAATTAAATGATTTCTAGGTGGATCCTAATGTGCACTAGTGTTGGGCTAAGAGTGAAGGGATCCTGGATGTGAATGAACTCCTAAAGCCAAATGACCTCTGTCTTGCTCTATAGTGATCCAATAGTTTTATGCGATGAAAGCATATGCCTCCAAGAGATCCTCAGCCAAACAATTCATAGTCCTACGTGCCATATCTCCTATAAGTTCGTCGAGCTATGTGGGTGTAGGGATTCCCATCGTTGTAAAAGGATCCATGTTGTTGTGTTGTGCTACAAATGGTGTGGATCGTGAATGTCTAGACATCAAATACTAACCCACATTATCAATAGATATCCTAGTGGTCACAACTGCAATGTCACCTACGCTATCAATTGCTTCCTTTTGAGAAGCAACAACTTGATCCACTAAGGGGGCCAGAGCTAGGGTGAGAGCAGGAGACCTACCACCAACGAATTCCCTAAACACCATGGTTGGTCTATCTACTCGACGATAGGTGGGCCTATTGGTAATCTTGCCATGGCCTTGACCAACATATGGTGGAATATTCAAGTAGTTGACTTTGAAGGCCCAAATGGACCTCAACATACAACTTTTGAACAAAATATAATGGAAATTGGTCATTGTTTGGATATTGACCATGTGCTACAAGAAATCGTGGGTAGATCAATCGGTCCATAACACGATCCACACATTTGGTGACCTAGTATCCCCTCACCTTCGTTTATTTTGATAGAATGGAAAAAAAGTGTTTTAATCATTTCTTTGGTCACAACATCATGCATTTGTTTATAGGGAAACTCACCATGTACTTCCCGCATGTGGGAAAGAATAGTAGCTACTCTATCAGGGGAATATGCACTAGTATGCCCAAGTTCATCTCTTATTTGTTCTAGGCTTTGTAATAAGGACATGCAAACTTCTGAATATATGCATGTGTTTATACCATCTATTAATGACTCTCTCAATCTCCTAATCTCACTATTAGTATTTGTAAACAATGTTTGCGGATGTGGAACAAGTGCATTTTCCATGTGATATGTATGTACACCTAAAGGAGCAATGAGACCTTGGTTTAATATATATCTAGATCTAGGGAATAGAAATCTAAAACAATTATAAATAAATTTACAAGTGTGCACATGATATAGAATGTATTAAACATGAACACTAGATATCTAGATAATAGTTCTTGAAAGTGCATACATACATTCAATAAATTTAATGTAATTTAGATACATGTATTGCTAAACAAGTTTGTGCAACAAGTAAATCAATTTGAAATATTAATAAATCTTTAAATTTACATAATTCAAAGTCATGCACGAACTCATTTTGAACCAAAATACAAAAATTTCTAACTATACATTTAAATGTATAAAATGATCTTAAACATATGATCCACATAAGTAAATCACAAGGGCCAAAGGATAGATAGGACTAGGTCAAAGCATGTTTCAAAGTCTCATTATTAATATTTTATCTAGTCATCAGCCTAGAATCCTTACATGGTTTGACACAATAGAGTAATTATCCTTACCACATGCAAACCAAAAAGCACAAGAATCAATTTTTATGTAGGAATAGATAATTAACATCAAGGTGAGGTAAATTGTAGATTCTAAAAATTAGCATATATATTGAACCTATAGGTTACACACATATAAAATATGCATCTTAGATTAGATTTGTATATGCAAGATAATATAAATAGTAATGAATGCTACTTGGGATGTCAAATAGAGCATTCGCTAGTTAAAATAATTCATCTAATCATCAATAATATTTTCATACCATTAACAAAAAAACATTCAACATCTATCATAGCTTTTCATAAAAACATTTTCACTATTTTATTTAATTTTCTAAACATTTTACTTATTTAATTTAATATATTTATCAATTTATAATTTTTAGGTTCAAATATCACCCTTGTAGAGATCATATTAGATGGATTTCTCCATAAGAAACTAGGTGAAAGTTTAATTTTGATGGTTCTTTGAGGGGAAACCTAGGGAACTCTAGTAAAAAATGTGCCATTAAAGACTTAAAAAATATTGATAAAGGTTGCATCTAAGATTTATTTCCTAGAACTAGTAATAAAGGGAAAGCATCATTACTTAACATTGGTGGTCATGTAAAATCAATTTAGTCATCATTGAAAGATATTCAATGGAAACTATATTTAGCATCATGAGAATATAATTGATCATTAGAAGAAAAACATCATACTATATGAGGCATGGGAAATCCTTGATTCACTAAAATTATTCTCTAACTATATTGCTACTATGAAGGAAACAAGACAACATGTTTCTTTTTAAATCAAGGGATTTATAGCATGAATGATTTCATAATTGGAAATTATTTAAAAAATTGTCTAGATCATACAATGATGTGGCATGTAACTCCTTAAATGATTTTTTCCCCTTCATTCCATTAATAACCTAAAGTGGGATGAATGACTCACAAATGATGGGATGATAATTAAAGGTTATATAATTGGATTCCTACGATTTATTTATGCCAAAATATCTAGCTTCTCTGCCTATACTCATTATTTTCCATCTACCCACTCTACCATTTTTATTTAGATAAAAATTGAACTCCACATTTGATTGGTTGGAGAGATTTTCTAAATGGATTTATTGGGAGAAAAAATAGATTACTAGGATAGTTCATGGTCTTATTCTTATAAGGTGGAGATATAACCAATGACATTAAAGAGGTTCTAGGATGGGATTTTGTTGAGGTTGTAGAGCATTTCCATGTTAATGTTTGTCTCTTGAATATTTATACAATTATTTAAGACAAGAAATTGACAAAGGCATTGAGGAATAATTACATTTGAGAGAAATATAAGGAGGATTAAAGATTAATTTTAATAATTTATCCCATGTCATAGATGCTTTTTTTCCCATTATATGTTTGAATTTTAATGTTTGGCATCTTTTGAAACTATTGAAGAGGTGGAGGAGTGACTACATGCAATAGTCTAGGAGGTGGCCAATATTCAAGGGATCCTATCCAACAAAGATTATATATATGAGCCCTAAAAATCAATAAAGAATGCACCATTGATTTACCCATCTTATAATCAAACCATGCCATATCCTAAAAAAAAATTTAAGTAGAGTCTCCAATGATAAATCTTTGAAGTGCTAGTATTCAAATAAGAATTAAGAATCTCTTGAGAATGAATCCTATGGAGAGAAGCTCTTATTTATCAAGTATCAAACTCTTCCAAAAGAGGCACCCAAAACTCTATTAAAAATATATTGTATTTTATTAGTTAAAGAGGAGGAAGAAATATAAGTTTTATGTTGATGAATGGCTTTCTCTAATGCATCCATTCTATAAATGTACACCAAAATGTAGGATGACCAAGTGTGTAACAAAAGATTTAAAAAGAGTCACTTGATTTCTTCTTCATCTTGGAACAAAACTTGAACTAGACTAAGTTGAAGGTTAAAGGTTACTAGTTTTGTGATTGAAATTATTGTTGTTAATTCTAGGTGCCTTATTCTCTATTGATTAACTTATGGATGGTGTAGATTTGATTTTGAAACAAGATTGTCTTGTGGTATGCACAGGTACTATTTTTGGGTTTATTGGGTAAGAGGAATCACCAAGTTATAAGATAATAAATACTTTCAATATGGACCTACAAGTGTGTGTACTCCCAAGTAACATGATAAGTTAAAAGAAAAGAGAGATGAATATAGGTCACAAATAAAAAGGGTATAGAAAAAATCCTTTTATATTTGTATGAAAAGTTAAGGAATATAAACTAATTTGGAAAGAAACTATTGATCTTTATGTTTCCTATGTTTTATTTCATCTTGTCATTTCATCCTTGATAAGATCATGTATTTCTAACCTATGCATTCATTTTGCAACATAAAGGGCATTCCTTGTCTTAGAAAATGTAACTGGCATAGAGGAATTGACTTGACTAAAGCACAAACAACACACTTAACCAACCATATATAAATCTCAAAATGCAACCTAAAGGGTTACCAATGACAAGATTCATGAAATAAAACTGCCAAATTTGGTGAGGGTACTAATAGCAACATCAAATTTGACCACTAGAGACAAGGATGAGAAGCTTGAAATACATATACATCAACATAAATCAACCTAAAATAATAAATTAATTAGTTCTAGAACATGATGATTGAACATTTAAATGAACTTGAATTAGCAAATGTATCACCTGTTCATAATGTTTCAAGCAAATGATATACTTGGATGAGTTATGAGGGTTTAAGAGAATATTCTAGCTAATCTACCTATGTATATTTTAGACTAATATTGCCTTGATTTTAAACAAGACAATGCCTTCAATCAAGGATCACTAGGCTTAGAATACTTTTTAATTAGACCCATGATTATAGATCAATTTAAAATAAATACACAAGAACTTGATAAGTGATTATATACCAATGGACCAAGATTATAATATTTCATATTGAATTATGTTCAAGTACATATTCTTATAAAGAACCCAATACAATTCATGCATTCATACAAATGTATAGGTTTTTGGTGATATAGATTGGCCAAGCTAAGTTTTGAAGGGGATTATTTTATTTCAAGGGATGAGAGTATTGTTGAGCACGGTGATGATGTACATGTATAGACCAATAACACTAAGGAGTTGATGCCAAGTGTCAAATGTAGTGAGAATAGGATAAATAGCTCAATGAAAATAAAAAATAGTCTAGATAGAGAAGATAACGACAATATTTCCAAGGAATTATATTAAAACTAAGGCATCTCAAATAAGATGTGAATACTAGGAAATGAGGTAGTGATTGATGGATAAAAGGGGTAGCCAAACTACCAAGCCATTAAATATTGAGTGAGGGGAAAAGTTTCCTACAAAAGTGTAACAACAAAAGGAGGCCCAATCAAACTTTAAGTTAAATATTTTTCATGGCCTAGAAAGATCACAATAATTTCATATTTTCCCTAACATATGAAGATCTTAGATGAGTATTTTAAATTTAAAGATGTCAACTTGACAAGCCAATAGGATTCAAGGAGGAGAAACTCAAAACTCTAGTATAAGTATTAGGCGGTTTGAATTGGTAGAGGCTGATGAATTTATATAAACATGTACCATTCAAGTGAAGAATATCAAATGCATTGATAAGTAAATTAAATTTTAGAATATGAGACCCAAAGAAGGCCTATAGAAGGTATAGGTCTAAATCATATCTTGATGATTAAATGTGAACATAATATTCATATTCATGTGAATTGGATTCAATTATAAAAGTCTATTCCTTGTATTTGTGTGTCTATTTTGTGACAAATTCCTCTAAGAATATTATCTTTGAATTTACTTAGAGGTACTACACTGAGGTCCTACAAGGAGCAAGTAGGAAGGGTAAAAAATCAAGATAAATTTATTGAAGGGTAAAATCTTAGGATAACAAAGTGAACCTAAGAAAAAGTCAAGGAAATTTGGGCTAAGTTGGGGTAATATAATTATAGTAGTGGAGGAGTGAAATTACAAGAATAAATGAGGATTGAATTAAGAGTTGGAAACTATTTATATTTGGTCAAGTAATAGGTGAAGACTCTATTCTATATAAACAATCCTTGACACAAATTTAAGATCCTCTTCTAACTATCAAATGATACCTGAACTATTAGGTTATTAGGCATTCCTAACAAATATAATCCGTCCAATTTGGTATCAATATGAAAAGAGAAAATATTAATCTAGCCTCTTTATTAAGTGATGTGAGAAATTTCATACTCTTATCCTTTTTTAAGATTTAATCTCATAATTATATCCCTAGAAATTTTAGTCTATATACACATGAATTATTTTATTTGAAAAATAGTGTATAAATGAAGAAGTACAAAAATAATCAATACTAGCTCGTGGTTCATTAAGCTTAATATAATAAATGGAGAAGGACCTAAATGACATCTAGACTATCAAAAAACAAAGATACTCTACCACATCCACACAAGACTCTAGATTTTAACTCGAAATTTATTACATCTTTAAGGATTGGCTGGAAAATACAAAGGAGATGTGGTGACCAATGCTAAAAGATTAAGTGATTCCTATTTGCATAAATCTACTAAGCAATTCAATGTGTTCAATTATTCATAAAACTTGGAATATATATTTTTGACACTATACTATAAAATAAGTTTGTATTAGGAATGCAAAGTAACAACTTATAATAGTTTTGAATGGAGTTGCTTTCTAAGAAATGTTGAATCTTCCTAAGCCTACATTGAGATATGATGTTATTTTGGCAAAGTAGTGGTCTTAGGAGCATGAAATATTTGATGTATTAGAGAAGTGAGTTGGAGATGGTGTGTATCTACCAAGATTGAGAAAGTTGAATACTATTCAATTTCTAATTTTTCACTTGAAAATTCTAAGAAGAAAAGGTCTAAATGCTTAATCTATTTAGAAATACAAGTTCTAGTCATTTTTATGCAATGTGGGTGCCCTTGTTACATATGATCTAGGAAAATATAATGATTCTCAACTATTGATCTAATTAATAGTTGTATCCCAAAACATGCAATTCCTGTAAGGCATAAGAGGGGTAGTTTTTGCAATCTCCATACTAAATGGATAAATATTTTTATCAATAGAGTTTTCTTCACTTGGATGAACTAAATACCTATTTTTAAGGTTCCTATCCATATGGGTTTCCAAGGAATTGCATGCAAACACATATAATGAAGGAATAACTATTATGAGTACAATTATTTTTATGTAATTGTGAATCAAAAAGTCTATGTACTAAGATCACATGCCAAGAATGCACCCATTTTTAATGGAGGAGTTAAAGGAGAAAAAATGGCAACACAGTTCATTTACTCTTGATATCCTATCATTTCATTAAAAGGTACTTAGATATTGGTCCATACAAACTGCCCAAGTACAAGTGAAGAATTGTAAAATATGATATTTGTTACCAATTGAATAATTTAGTGGCTACAATATTTTTCATGAAGGGAATAATAAGTATACCTAGTTCTTATTTTTGTCTCATCTATGAAAAATATAAATTTTATAGTATTCTAAAATTGGTGAGTTGATTAAAAGGAATTTGAGTTTAATAGAATAGGAGCTCCCATTTTGGCACAGGTAGGGAGGATGTTGCATGTGACTTTACACTCGCCAATTGCATTTTCTTGAAAGTTTCTAAACCCTTTTCAACAAATCCATTTTGTGCATCATATTTTTAAGTGCTATAAGGAATCATATTTCTCTAGCCAGTGGAATAACTATAAACAACTTGTAGGGAACATCATTTATATGAAACCTAAGTAATCAATTATGATGATTTTGGGCATCAATTGGTGGCTTAGATTGACTTAATTGAGAGCTTTGGAACAGGGTATGGATGTCCATCATAATATAAAGGAAGCTTTGGAATAGGGTATGTACATTTCAATCATGGCAATTGCCTTGCTAAGCATTGACAAGGCAATTGAATTGTTTGATTGATAGCCTCAAGAAATGTGTTCTCATCGATGGATTTGTTGAAAAAAGTTTAGAAAATTTCAAGCAAATGCAATTAGGTGTGTCGATACCCTGTTCCAAAGCTCACATTTTGGCATAGGCAAGGAGGATGTTGCTTGTGGCGGAGCTCCCATTTTGGCACAAGCAAGTGAACTGTTTGAAATTTATGTGAAATGTGGAAGCATTGACAAGGCAAGCGAATTGTTTGATATATGCAAGTGAACTGTTTGACAAGGCAAGTGAACTATTTGATATGCCTGAAGAAATGTGGACGCATTAACAAAAACAAAACAAAGTAGAGAAAACCAACCTGGAAGGAGTGGTGCCCTGGTCATGGAGGGTGATGAGCTCATGGAGGGTGGTGAACTTCTTCCTGGTCGCCTTGAATATGCTTTCGTTTTCTTGGTGGGATTTGATGGTTCGGTTCGCTGCTGTAACAGTGAAGAATGAAACTGTTGAAAATGACAATAAAAACTTTATTAAAAAAAAACCTAGAATAGGGGTTCAAGCGATCCCCCATTCACTCAAACCGTACTATTTTATTACAAATTAATCTGACCGCATGGAGGGGGGGTTCGCTCGATGTAGGGAGTTCGAGCGAACCACAAAAGATGTTCGCTTGAACCACCAAGTTCGAGCGAACCCCCTCAAAATGATTTCCCACCGAAAATCCATTTTTCCTTCCTCATAAGAATTGTAAACCATTATTATGGGTTTACCCTATAGCATCACAAAACCCATATCAATAAAAATCATCATACATGTAGAAGTGTATTTGTGTATGATAAGATCAGTATGTCAAAGCTAGAATCCATGATATCAAACTGGTGGACCATAGTCGCGTTTAATACTTGTAACAAATTTTGATTAATTGTAAACTTACAAATGTAACAAACACCTAAATGTCATGTGGAATGCTGCCAGCGCAACATATTTCATGCAAAACAAGTGAAGGACTTGGACGTGGGATTTCTTGTGTGGCCCACCAAATGTTTGGTGGGCAAAAAAAACCATAGCAACATGTAACAGTTGGTAGATCAAATAAGAGGAAAACAACAAAAATTAATGTGAGCAGCTTGGAGGAAAGGCTAATAAAAAAATGAATAGAGGGATAATTGGCATTACATCAGGTCACCAAGCATGAATGCAGGGATAATTAGCATTACATCAGGAAAACAACAAAACTTAATGTGAGCATCTTGAAGTAAAGGATAATAAAAAAGAATAGAAGGATAATTGGCATTACATCAGGTCACCACGCATGAATGTAGGGATAAATGGCATTACACCATGGTTGGCAGGTTGTGCAAAGTTTAACAGTAGGTAATGCGGAGTCCACAGCTTCATGAATTCAACAAAACGCATAAGTTAAGAACCAAAAGAAGTCATTTCAATTTGAATTGGCGTTTGTAATATTCCTAACATACATTTTCACATAGAAATATCTGGTTGTTGCAGGACTCATAAATTTAATACTACAGGAAGGGAAACAGAGGACTATTGCTGCTGTATCCTTTGTTTTTTTAGTTTACTCATTACTGTACTGTTGGCTATGCATAAACACTATTTATCGTTAGGAAAGTTATTGGTCAGACTGGCTTCATACTAAGTTCATCACTTGCTATCATGTTCTACAGCTGCATACCTGCTAATTATAGGGATAGATGAATAAATTATTATGTTTGAGTTCATGTTCTTTGTTTTGTATTTTGGAAACAAATTTAAACTTTCTGGGAGTTTATATTACACCAGAGATAGTGAATAAATGATTAAGGGTTGCTAAACTAGGGGATGTTTTAAATGCAAAGGTAGTTAGAACAAAACAAGCATTCGTCCAGTTGCTTGAGTGAGAGCATAAGATCCAAATCCATCAGTAGTAGAGCAAGTGATTCATGGAAGGCACCAAGAATGGCCAGAGGAAGAGTGATACTCGGAATAGGAAACTGAATAAGCACAACCCTAGTAGGAATGAGTAAGAAAACATAATTTAATTGGTTAGTTACAGATGCTATTTATGCCAGCTCTAATATTTTGATGCTATTCAAATGCTTCTGGAACAAAAATCAGATTGTAAATCAATCCAACATACAAACTATGGTAAGAAATACAAAATGACTTAAAACCAATGCAATTTAGAAGTCTGAAAGGGTACCTAAAATTTAGCAGTGGTATTCAACAACAGCATGGCTCCTTTGAATCTGTGGTAAATATTAACCTGACTTTCAATCTGTGGTAAATGTGAGTAATTTTAGGTAAATGTGAGCAATTTTAAGTAAATAGACAGGCATATTTATAGATGATTTTTTTATTGTGGGACAGCTGGAAGCAAAACATATTAATTGTAATGTCTATTTTTGGTAGGAATCAAAATATATGCACTGTGTAGGTGTGCATCGCTCAACAATAGTTCTAAAAAAAAAATTGTCTACAGAGATCTATTCATAATAAATGAAAACAAAATCTTGTACAAGATGTTTTTAAAATCTTGTACATTAAATTAATAATTCAGATCAGTTTTTTTCCCCGTCCAGAAGTTTTATTTCAAGCGTGAGACAATACTGAATTCCAGTGGGTTGTGCCCACAATAGATTATAGCCTATCGGCTAATAATAAGAGCATCTTAAATTAGTATTTCTGATAATAAATTTCATGATTAGATTTAAACGCCATATCCAAAATCACCAACTTCCACTTATTTCATATTCCATCCAAAAATAATTAAACACATTCTTTGGAGACAAAATTAAACATGAATTCAATTAATTAAGAAAAAGTAAACACACCAAACTTACTATTGAAACTAAAAGTACAGCTAAGATTAGATTTAAATTCCATTATCCAAAATAACCAACTCCCACTTAATTTCATATTCCATCTAAACATAATTAAACACATTCTTTGTAGACAAAATATTAAATAAACTTAAACATGATTTCAATTAATTAGGAAAAAGTAAACACACCAAACATAGTATTGAAACTAAAAGTAAAGCTAAAATTGGCTCAAGTAAACACACCAAACTTAGTATTGAAACTAAAAGTAAAGCTAAAATTGGCCCTTGACGATAAGATTTAAGATAGTTTAAATTAAAGGACGACATTTTAAAAAGAGGAGTTCAAAATTTTGCAATAATAAACTATATTGGTACTATCACGATTTGAATTATCATGGTTGCTACTATAATGTAGAGGAAAATATTGTGAAACTTCAATTGCCTAACAGAATAATGTTTCAACTTTGCTTCCACAACAGTTCACTACTAGCACTTGCACCCAGGGGGGGTTCAAGGAAAATGCCGATAGGATATTAAAGGTTTGGAGCCAGAGAGCGAAGGATTTCTTATTAAATTTTGGAATACTCCAGTAAAGACTTGTTGAAAATTGTATTAAAAACAGTAATGAGCTTTTCAGAAATTTTGAAATCCTGTAGATCAGATGTGCTGGAAATTGCTTAGAGCTTTGGAAGCATGAACAGCATGGCAGACATCAGTGTTTCCTGTATGCAATGCATGGGGAGTGGCTGCTTTCAGAAATAGTGAACAATTGCCTTTGCTAAATTCGCAATAACATAAACGGATTCATCAACAGCAACAGAAGCACAATAATTTTATGTTCTAGGAGATTTAACTTGTTGATTGTTTATGATTTGTAAAACAAGGTTTGGAGCACCTTGCTGACTGCACTCTGTACTTGAATGGAGCTTGTATCAAGCTGCATGGCAGACACCAGTGTTTTCCTGTATGAAATGCATGGGGAGTGGTTGCTTTCAGAAATAGTGAACAAGTGCCTTTGCTAAATTTGCAATAACATAAAACACCATGCAATTCCCTATTGAAAGCCACCTAAAACTGTACAAGAGATAAATTCAAAATTCAATTCGTAAGCATTTAAAACAAATACACATTTCAACATTTAAACAAAAACACATTTCAACTTTACAAATTCCAAGATTCTTTATTCCTTTTGTTTACATCAGTAGTATATTTACATATGTAACACTTTCGATCTCAAAATGCTTAAGTTTAGGTTTTTATATACATTAGAGGGTATTTACAATTTCGGATTTCACACAGATCCCTAGAGGATATTTACAAATTTGGATTTTACACAGATTCTTCTTCTTCTTCAAATTCATCTTCAGAATCGGGATTTGCAACTCCGCCTTTTGGGTGGGCTCAGAAGTACTCCATTATTTCGCTATTAATATGAGGAGCATTTCTTCCACACCCAAATGGAAAATAACGTACAACAGAGGGTCTTTTGTTTCTGGGTTCCCATGCAGATTCCTCATTAATCGGTTTTTTCTTTCTTAGCTTAATCCGGCCAAGAGCCGAAGCCAGGGTCTCGGAATCAGATAGCTCCAATACCTCCCATTCACTGCGTAGTGCCTTTTCTTCTTGTGTTTTAATGAACTTGGTTCTTTTGGCCTTTCCCTTTTTCCTTGACTCATCTCGGCTGAAACAACAATTATATGATTGTTAGATTACACAAAAATTACATACCCTTTTGTATTTTTGTATCCATTTTTATGGAACATAGTGAGGCAACAAACTAAAATTATAATTCACTATTTAAATGCCAAGCATGTTGTGTAGTTCTTTTGTGCTGATTGGAATATGTATATTTCTGTTCACATAATGCTTTGATTGCAATATGATTACTTGATAAAGGTGAATCTGGTTTCATGCATATGCACCATTATATGTTGATGCTGTAAAAAATTCTTTAAGAATTCCTTTACACATTCCAGCTAATTTGTTTTTATCAGCAGACTTTAGAATGGTTGGGCACAATGAGTAGACTGTAGACCTGTCATAGGACTGCAGGTGTGCTTAACCCGTTCTTCTAGTTGCTTTTCTAATTTTAAGATAGAGGCTGAGTAAATAAATGACGCCTTGCACTCTTTCTTTGTCTACTTGTTAGGGTAGGATGGCAATATAAATTGTGCTTTATGCTACTTTTTTAAGATATATAAGATGAAGTTAACCAACACAGGCATCCATGTTCTACGAAGAGCATAGTGCCCACATTTTAGGTTGGAACATTGGTAAGATAAAGAGAAATCCAGCACCATACAAAATGGACTAATTGTAAATTTGAACCAAGAAATGATTACTTGGAGGGTATCTTGACTTGAATATACAGGCTGGACTGGGTCCTTCTGAAGAAAGACTACAGATTCTCTTGTTGTTGACTGAGTAGTTGACCCTGCAGTAGGTGATTCTAGTTAGTTTGGCAGATTCATTGCAGTAAAGAGTTGTTAGATGAGCTAGATTTGTACTTGAAAAAGATGCTACGGCATATGTAATTAAAGCGATTGTAAAAAGAAATCAAAAGGCTGTTTGGATGAAGAGCTGAAATCTGGATTTGTGCGTTTGTTCTGTATCTTAGTGGCCACCTGTACAACAAGAAAAGGTTGAAATTGATTAGTTTGACTGGTTGTCCTCTAACAAAGGAGGGAATATATGGAATTCTTTAACTTTTTAAGAATAAGTATACTTACTTGAATATGTCATTGGGAAAGGAGTTGAAGACGAGACTCTTCTTTCTTTCTAATAATGTTGTATGGATTCTTCTTTGTTTTGGCATAGCGCTCGAAAGAAAATGTTGGTTCTATGCGAAGGCCTAGTATGGATTTGACTCTAGACATTGCTGTGAATGTGAGGCCTTGTCTTTCTGCTTTTCCAATATCGATTGTGGCCTTATTTAGTGTGAGGCCTTGCAATTTGTGTATAGTGATTTCCCATGCCATAGTTAGTGGTATCTGTCTACGGGTGCCTCATGATACTGGTTGTATTGGTATAGTTTTTGGGTTTGTTTCATCCCATGGTGGGCCAATACAGTTATCGAATGTGACTGTAACATATGCTGGTAATTCAGGCAGTTTAGATCCGAGGGGATATACAATGCCTTTGATCTCTCTGAGGGATCCATTTACAAGTCCACCTTGGATCCATAGGTTTGTTGTAAGCATGACACGTTGAGATTTTCTTAGTAGTATTTCTTGGGGTAGTTGCTCATCATTGGTAGCAGTAGATAATGTACGCTGTGTATTATAGAAACACTGAGTGCAATAGGTAGATTTAGTAGTTGCAATTTTTTCTTCTTGTGTGAAGTTACTAGGTTGTTTGTAGCAAACAAGTGTATTGAGTTGTCAAACTCTTCTTGTTCGGTTGTTGTTAGGTGCTTGTTAGTGCCTGTCATTAATAATTTCCAATCATGTTCTATCGGTTCTGCATTGCGCATGTTTTGCAATGTATTACGAAACTGAGATTGGATTGGATTGTCACCTTGTTGTCTAAATATTGTTTGTAATGTAACAATCATATTGAATTTGTGCCATAGGTTTTTTGCAGTTGTGTGGGATGCATAGATAGGTTTATCTAGAATAGGTGGAAGTTGTGCTAGGTCTCCTATAAGGATTATAGAGATGCCACCAAAACAAAGATGTTGTTTTTGTGTAACAACTTTCTTCTAAATACTCAAGTAATCTCAAGAATTTACTAGAAGGTAAATAAACTTAGTAAACATGAGAGAATTTTTTATTTTTTTTTAAACATTTGCATAAGCACAAGAATAAAGTATAACTTTTTCAGATAAAATTCAAACTTGAATTCACATGTATTCATAACTAGAATCAAGATAATTCCTTACAATATTCATTTATATCACATAAGATACACTTAACATAAAGAATAGTTTTACCTCATAGGTTTTGACTGTCATAAGCCAGAACATGGAATTCACTGCATCTGAAATGTTGATCTCTATCTTCACAAGCCTCGGAGAGTCTACTGTTTCAGAGGGAGAGCATCATCCGAGTGCTTTTCCTCCAACCACGGACTCAAGTGGTCCCCCGCGTGCTTCCTAACTGGAAGTGACCCAGCCCTTCTCGAAGAGTATAGATATAAGGAACTGTCAAGTTTCTCCATCTCAGTCCTAGGGATGTGTCCTACAAAACTCAATCGACCATACAACTCTAGATCCCTTCTAGCTAAGTATGATCATTCTGATTGGTCATGCCATCTAGACACTCACCTATGACTCGTCTTGGAACTGTCTCATCCTATAGTTTACTTTATTTAGTACTCTAGTCACAAACTAGTCTGTATAGAAAATCCATTCTAGCCAATCTGACTTAGATCTAATCCTTAATCTAGGATATTCATTCAATATAAAAATTTAGGTATTTCAAACCTTTTAAAAGTCCCTTATTGCATCCTTGCAATATCTAGGGTTTATGAATTCCTATCATTGTACTCTCAAGATTCAATACCCAACATCTTGATGTGTTAAATCGAGTTTCGACATTATCATAGATTCTCTTAAGGTATTATAAAGACTTCTTGTCTTGTTCTATGGTTTTCTCAACCTTTCACTATCAATCAGTATATATTTATACAATGTCATATCCGACATAAGAGTTATGTATTTCCTATATCCTTCATGTTTCAATACCAGGGTTTATCTTCTCTAACCCAATGCATGGAAATATCAAACATTCTTATTCTCCAAAGATAATAGCATTAACGAAGCTAAACATAAGAGCAACTACTTCTAGTCTTACATAGATGACTTAGCATTTCTCAAATTCACATTTCATATAACATGAACAAGCACGCTAACCAAGGAATATTATCATTGATATATAAATATATATCTTAATCGGTGTCGTTACTTCTCATGTAGTTAGTACTTCGACTAAGTTCAATCCTTCAACCTTAATAGGTTAGATTTGTAAGAGATAATAAATTCTTCCAACTTCCTTGTCTACTCAATCTTATTCACATTTGAAATAGAATAGGGTTTAAACTCATATGATTATCATCCTTTATATAAGTATGTCACATATACCTATAACAACAATCTCAACTACAAAAGACATGTAGGTTGAGTTTCGGTCTCCCAACATCCCTTCTCAAAATTGGTTATGGCAATGATACCAAGTATTGGAATAACGAAATTCCTTGTACACATAGTTCTAAAATAAGTTCAACAAAGGCTACAAGATCAACATCAATACATTTCAAGATCTCTCTTTCTCTTGAGGATCATGACATAAGCAACCGATGCTATCAAAGGCTATCTAGGGTTCCACACTCGTGGGTCACCCATTTCCTTAACATGTAATACAAAATTGACAAGAGGAATTCTATTTCCTACAAAGAAATCTTTTTCTATGTTGCAATCTCCTTACTTCAATATCATGATGATATTTTCTAATCTAAAAAGTCCCATGAGAGAACTAGCAAGGTTTCATCGATAGAGCTATCTTAGACTTTAACATAGACTAAGGGGTCTATTTCCATTTTTCCTAGTTACCCATTGCTATCTCGAAACCCAATTTCAATAATATATATAACAATACAACACAAGCATAATGCACTCTGGTTTTCTCCAAACCTCTTAGGTGCTATATAATCCCTCATTACTCTAGGAATGTGGGTACATTGTACAATAACCATTCTTTGAATGACGTCAATCGATTAATCCTAGAAGTTCTATTCACATATCAATAATTTCAATCCTATTGATAATCCGATGATCACTATCTTTCATCTTAAATGAATTATAACTCACACTAGTGCTTCCTCGATACCCTGAATATTCTAAAACATAGTTGTTAAATTCTTCAAGTCTTATCATATCTCCAATCTTGGATATTCCAAATGGAATCAATAATTGTCTATTGCTCTCGATGAATGGGTTTCAAGCACAAGCTTGTCAAAAATTTTGTTCCTTATTCTCGTGTTTGGAAAGAAGAGCCATTTGAATATATTTATTAATGCATAGGCACTCTAATGAGATATTTATCTCTGGTTACCGTTAACCATACTAGAAATAATTTGAACAATGACATAATGAATTAAAATATTAGTGTGGAACAAACTTTAAAGCTCAAGATGTATATCAATATACATGAGAACTCTCAACTTTACGTTTATTCAAGACTTTACACTTGTCTTGGAGACTTCATATCTCTTAGGAATTTTCCATTTTGAAACGAAGCTTAAGCTACAAGAGTTTATGGCGATCACACAGGGTAATAAGGCCAATTCATACCTAAGCAATTCTGCCAATTATACTCAGATGTTACACCTTGTTGACTCCTCCGGTCTGTGACGGCCTTCTTGTGATATGAGACAGCATTAAGTGTCTTCCCCACTAGCCGAGCTTCCTCCCTCAGTACGCACCCGCCCATTTGAATCATATTTAGGGAGCTCCATCCCTCCATGATATGTACAAAAATGTATTTCTCTTTCCATGCTTCCGAAACTCCCCAGCAATTAACCTCTCCTTGCATAAAGCAACTTATGTCCTTTTTAGCCTCCTCTTCCTGCGCTAAAAATGGGAGCTTAAAGAAACGTGGTCTCTCTTCCATTTTCCCGCTCCACTCTTACTCCCATAACGGTTTCTTTTATTATCCCCAAAAATCAACCATTCAAAAGTAGTTAAAAATAACTACCCCCTCCTGCGGATTCTCTACTCAAGGTTTATGAGCAACAGAAAATGCCCTTCAAGCCATTATAAGAAGATAACTGAATATATTTCATTTTCCTTCTTTCCCTCTCGAAAGGTTCATTCATGACTTCCTAGAAGCTTAAGTCGGTTTACTATTTGCAGAAAGAAGTGATGGGCAGCGCTACAATCATGGGATTGAAGCCACGGTAGCAAGCACGATGTAGTCCACTAAGTCTTAAAGCAGATCAAACTTGATAAATTAACTTATAATATAATAGAAACGTGCTCCTCTATAACGAGGGTCGAGCTTACACAATACCAAAGCTATACCACCAATAAGAATTAAACAAACCTCATGCGTACTTTACTAAGTATAAAATATTTTACGTTAAGAAAAGGTAGTGAAATATAAGGTGGCGGTCCACTCTATTGGTGTGCTAACCCACATTTCACCTAATGGCACCGACAAATATAAAAATGTTGTCATGCTTTACTAAGCATGCAACTATTAGATAGCTTATATTTATAACCTGCCTAGGGAAATGTATAAGTATATAAGTTCAAGAATTTATTATCTTATTTCTCTAGTATTTATATGCATATAGTTATATTTATATATACATAAGTGTTAACGTGTAACTTTGTTCCAACTTTTCCAAGTTTTACAATATCTTTCAATTATAAAATATCTTCTTGATAGTTGACTTCAAATTAGAAAAAGATAAACTCATACTTCAACTTAGTATGAATTAAATATATATAAACATATATCATCATAATGATTGTATGTCCTTATAATTCATTTGACAAAGTGTGTGATGGGGGTTGAGGTATTGTCTCCCTCACAATCTTGTGTATATATGAAAAACATATAGACTAGCATATATATGCATTTACTCCCTTTCGAGTATATCCATTCAAACACATGAGAACTAATGACTATCGATTAGTCCTTATCGACAGTCAAACTTTCCTTAACCTAATTCAACAATTGTCGAATAGAAATATTGACTTATGCCCAAAGGTTGAGTACTACCTACTTGACTCAACTAAGTTTGCTAATTAACACCAACACGACTTAAGATGGCGACAACCCATTATATTCCTTGTATCTATACTCTTCTCTCCAATGATGCTCTCCCTCCTTTTCTCGGAGGGCGGAAACCTGATTCCTGAATGCAACTTTCCATCACCAACTAAATATTAGTGTATTAATAATCATTTCATAATCCTCATGAAGTCATCACATCTTGACAACTTTTAAACACATGACAATTTTAGTGAAATAAACATAACTCAAGAAAAACATCGGTTTCTCCAGACATTTTTCCTAAACATCTAATCATTGAATCATGCGTAATCATCTACTAATTACTTCAAAAGTAAAAAGTAAAACAGAATTAAAGTTAGGGATGTAACATGTTGTGGGTTTGCTTCACGTAACCTACTATCTATTTTTATAGTAGCTTTGGGCCAATGAAGCTCATTTCATTGATTAGAATGTATTGTATATTTTTCATATCTTCTTGAAATGTTGTCAAATTTTGTCCTTGTAGTGGTTGCATTTCTCGAATGGGTATTTTGAGGGCTTCATGTATAGTTGATACTTGTACATTGAAAGCTACAATGCCTGTTGGTGCAAGAACAAGGAGTGGGTTGACTGTAGTTGGTATGTTGGGTTGTAGTGCATTTCTTATGCAACTAATTAGGTAGGACTTTCCAATCTCTGCAGTTCCTAGTATTAGCATATGTAGTGGTTGTTTAGGGTGATTCTGAATTGAGTGATTTGTAATTATAGTAAGTGCTAGTTGTTATTTCAATGATAGTGTATAGTTTTGGTTGTTGAAAGTGGTGATTGATTGAACATCTTGTTGGGACATTTTGTTTGTGTTTACAAATTGAATTGCATTTTGGCGCAAATGTGGAGGAACAGTGTGAGCATCCCATATGTTGTTGTTGTCATAATCACAATGGCCAAGCATCTCAAGTTCATTCAAATTGTGATTATTAGCAAGGCATTCAAATTGTGACTATTAGCAAGGCCTAGTTGAGATAATAGCTCCCATTCATTCAGTGGTAGACCATCTTGTATATGCATATTGTCATCAGAGTAGTCTTCCTCTTCATGGGAAGCTTCCATTTGATCTATGTGGTCAACATGCCATGGAGTGTATTGTTGTGTATGCATATGTTTCCAGTTTTGAACGATTGCTTCTTTGTCGAGGCCTATATCTTTGTCTATTTGTAGAAAATGTTTGTATAGAAGTAACTCACTCCAACAAAATGATTCAAAAGACTCACAGTCTTCTTTTGGAATGGTATGAAAACATGGAAAAACTTGTACAATTGCTTTTTCTTTTCTAATTTTCCATTTGCATCATTTGCAACTACCAACGTATGTGAAGGATCTTGTTGATTCAATTAGTGAAACCAATTCAAGGTGGTTTGGTCAGTTCATGTAGGCTTGTATGTAATTAGATTGTATCTCATTACCATTGGTTGTTTTCTTTAGTGGACGCAACACTTTTTTGCCTACATTCAATGATATAAAATTTCAATTACAAATGACAAGAGGGAGTTTTTGAAGCATATGACAAGTTTCTTGTGCTCCTATATCTCGTTCTACAACAATTTCACCCACAAACTTTTGATATGCTTTTAATGCGTTTTCTTCCAATCTTTCATTTGCACATATTCTTGCCAGCATATCAATGCAACTCTCTGATTTTCTTTCAGCTTTAGATGCATATTTGGCAATGTATTTGAGAACAAGTAGTCGTGAGATGACAGGTTGGCAATCTATGTTAGCTCTCCATATTGATAGCATTTGGGCGTTGTGAATGTTTAATCTATCATCCTTTCTTATTGGCTCGTAGGATTCGTTTCCGGATTCATCACAGAGTAAAGTGGATTTTATGCATTATTTCCAAGGAGCTTTGTATCTACATTGTAGTTCTTGCCCTTTTTTGCATAGATAAGTCCTCTCAGTACATTTAGTGTGTCTTTGAACACGATTGACTAGTTCTTCATAATCATTGTGCAGGTCGGTAGATAATATTTGAGACGTGTCTAGTAGACATGGATCATTCATTGGGTATCTGTGTATGGTATTGTTTATTTTAGATTTACTGCGAGGGTTGGTAATAGTGACATAGTTGTCAAAGAATTGTTTTACTCTATCGTCTTCTGTTTGATTATTCCAATTTAGGGTATCCATGTTTGGTGCATTTCAAGCCATAGAAATCCATGTATGTGTGCAGAGCCTCTATGTTGCCATTCATATCTATACCAATAATTTGTGGCATGGAGGAGTTTTTCAATGACCTCTTCTCGAAAGATTGTGAAACGTTGATGTAGATATAGGGATGTGGTATGTGGGTTTTGAATAATGTTATCTGTATGTTTTTTGTTGGAAGTAATTGCATTCGGTGTGCTCAATGAAAACAATGTGTGTAAATCAGGCCACTTTGTGTTTGTTGTACTTAGTGTGAAGAACAATGTTGGGGACCCTATTTGGTTTATCATGTTTGTTAGATCAGAACGACACTTGTTCTAGTATGACCGTGTGCCTCATATGGCTGAACCAAAATGCATGAGCTCTTCAGCTAATTGGTTGTCAGGCAGGTTATGTAAGTGGACATGAAGCTCTTCAATAGTGGTTGGTATACAGTCATCTACTTTTCTTTTGATGAATACAGATGCAAGTTCTTGGCTACGATGATGCATCATAAGATTGAGAATGAAGTATCTAAATTGTGGATGTTGTCCAAATCTGTTGTCATGGTATTGCATAAGATGCAGGGCATATTCATGAAGTTGAACCTCCCTAGCTCGAGGTTGCATGGGTAGTGTAGTTCCATTTGGAAAGAGAGTGGGAAATGCCATATCAAATAGGCCCTCAATAGTGTTCATTGATGGGGTTTGAGCTTATATGAGGCCAATTAATGATGGGGTGATTGTCATTTTCTATATGTATAGATTCCTTTATGATTTGTAACTCACGACGTTTATTTGGTAGGCTAAACATGAATGATGTTGAATATTCTGTTTCATTTTCTTGATAATTGGGATTATTTTCAGATTCCACGTTGTGTTGTTGGTTCTTCATTTTCACATTCCATGGTATGCAACATGTCTACAATATTTGTAGTTGAATCAGGGAGTACCGCCAATGCATCAGTATTGATTTCAACATCCTTGTAGTAGGGATCATATCTTATTTTGTATGCAAGTGCATTTTGAACATGACTCCTACTAACATAGCAATCATAATGATTTCCATGTGTACTAATTCTTCGGACTATCAACATATCCAAGTCTTTGAGTCTATGTGGCAAAGAGTTTGCAATTGTTTTGATATCTTGGGGGAAGCTAATTGTGTGACCACTATATTTGTATTGGCCATCATGAGCATGAGTAACTTGCAATATTGGATTTACACGTGAAATGAGCATCTCTTCTACTTGGGTGAGAATTTTAAGCACATTTGGTTGTTCACATGGGTCCATATTGTTATCAGTGGAGAATCGATGTATGCCTTTCTCAGCAATGCATCTTCTACAAATAGGATTGTTGTTTGTTGAACAAACATGCATACCAGGTTATCGTTCCTTATAGATAGTACACGTTTGTATGCTTGATGGTGCATCTATTCTATTTCTAAATTTTTTTGATGTCTACAAATTTGGTAGACCAATCAATAGCTAAATTGGTTCTAAAACCTATATTTTGTGGCATCTATGTATGCAGATGCGTTTCAGTTTGTTGATGGGGTAAACTTGTAGAAGCTTCTATGTGGTGACTTATCAGTGGTTGTAATGGTTCTTGTAAGTTGTGTGTTTGTTGGATGCTATGACAAACACTTATTTCTTCTTTGTGCTGAGCATAGTACAAGCGACTTCTCTTACGAGCTTGGAATTTTTGCAATTTGAGTTGATCATTTGGACTAGTTGTCCTTCAGAATCTTGCAGATTTGAGTTGTGTTGATGTGGTTTTTGTGACCGCACCAATCAACAAAACAAAGTAATCCGAAGGCTACTCCATTCTCTCTTGATCAAAGAATCCCATGCGCTAAGATTGCTAGTAAGATCGCATGTTCAACTCCAAGGTTCCGAAATGCTTTGGAATACCCTTAGTAGGTTCGTTGTGATAATGTTGTTTTCACGAGGGGACTTACACAATTGTTCAATAGGTTTTGCAGTTGACAACAAATTAATAGTTGGAAGGGAACTTTGCGCGAATGATTTAGCGTTGAGGTATGATTTCCTAAAACTAACCAGAAATATGCAAAATTGAATGGCTGTAGAGATTAGAAAATTTAAGTCCTAGTCTAAATGCAAGAGGTATTGGGCTTGAATTCAATGAACTTCAACCGAACGTTGTCTTGCCTCCCGTTGGACAGCTTCAACAAGGTTGGTTCAATCTTCAAGGGAGCAAAAAGATGTTCAAATCACGACTCAACAATGCAAATACCATCAAAATGATGCATATATACACATGAATCTTGACCGAAGTTAAGTTTAAAAGGCATTCCAGTTGACCACGCAGGACAAACTTACCATCAGTAAGCTTGTTAGTGGTATGGATTAGTGAAGTTCACTTAAATCAACCACAACCACCCACAATTAACTATTTGCATGAAAATTACTCTAACTTAAATCCTAGTTGAAGTCGAAGGACGAAGAAACCTCACTAACTGTTCATAACAAAAGTGGAGTTCACCATCAATGAAATTCTTTTATTATGATAGCCTTCATGACAATTTCTTACAAAATTCTCAAAGGGAGAATTCCCCTTCTTCTTCAAACAATGCAATGAAACTATTCTAATAGTCTCTCTAGCAAAATGTCTACTCTCTAATCTGGTCTAATGTCTCATTCACTAACTAACTAACTAGTGTACAAATGAGGGGACTCCCCTTTATATAGCTAGCCAATCTCAATAGATGGTCCAGATCAAATTACAATGGACGGCTCAGATCGAGCCACATAAACCCTAGATAAGATTATGCCCTAAAAACCACTAGAAGGTGGAGTGGCATAATTAATGAGTACAAAAAATAGCAGATTCCTCCTTGACCATCATGGGCAATCAATACCCACTATCCTTCCAAAAGATTCTCGTCCATGACTCTGTTTCCATTGTTCTTCTCTCTGACTGCATAAGCAATGAATCGAGCCAGCATTGAATCAACTTCCTGCTCTGAAATTGCCGGAGTAAGGTTGAGCTGATATTTGAGGATGGTGACCATTTGCTCCTATCTGTCACAAGATTTTCTCCAACCCTTAATGGACTCCTGCGTGCTCTGAATGATAGCTGAAAATGTGGAGATGTTCTCAAAGTCTAGCTGAGCAAACCCCCTCATCCCCGAGAAGAACGACTGCAACCTTCCTTTTGATCCATCAATCACCACCTCCTCAGGAGTTAATCTCTTGGCGAACAATGCCTCCAATGTGTTGAAGATTCCCTCATGGATATTTCTCATAGCTTTCCTGATCTTAGATGACTCTGCCGTTGCCACGTCGAAGAAGCCTTTGCCAGTGAAAGCAGCAGAATGCCAACCCGGAAAATCATATCTATCCCCAGCCCGGATTACCCCTTCATCAACCAAAGTTTGCGTGGGTACGTGCATCAGAGCAGCGAGGCGAGGAATGGTCTTATCCTGGAGTATATGAGTGTCATTCCAAGCCTGCTCGATGTTCTCCAAGCGCGAGAGAATATTGGAAGCGCCCTAGAAAGAGGAGACAATGTCAACCATGAATCTCTCAGCTTCAGCACGGACACTGCTTACCCACTTATCTCCTTCCTGAATAGCCTTTCCTCATTTCTTCGAGTCCACTAATTGACTCTCGTGGCAGCTCAGGTGGAAGCTCCACCGCTGGGTTCTCTTGAGCACACGGACGTGCCAGATGCCGTACATATCCAACTAATGCCTTATGCTCCTTCTTCAATCTCTTATACTTTTCCTCCTTTTGTACCATCCTATCCCTTAGCGCTTGGAAGGAATTTTCTACCTCCTCAACAACCTGAGCTCCGGAAGGACGCCCTAAGTCAATCGTAGTGACTGTATAGTTTTCAGGCATCACATTACCTAGTTCATAGTGTTCCCTTGGAACGGCAACATGGAAAGTGTGCGAACCAACCTCATCTATTTCCATTCGGGAATATTTTCTATCTCTCTTCCTTTTTGGTGAGAGCCAATTTGGAGCATTTCGTTGAGCACCATAGACAATAAGGGGCTGCTCCTCCGTTGCCTCTACTTCATGAACCTCCTCTTGAGCAACATTTGGCCGAGGCTCATCTATCTCCATATGTTGGCTATCCTCCTCATGATCCCGAATGTTAGGTTTTGCAATGCCCTCCTCCTCAAAAGCTGCCTCAAGTGCACGATCAAAGCGAATGTCCGTCTCTTTTTTTTCTCCCTCTTCTGGCTGATCAACACCCTTAGGAGTGTTGGCACTTTGACTATCAAGCTCTCTTGACAACGACTGGTTAACTTCTCCAATTTCCTGTTCTTCATTCACTCTATCCCTCTGATTTGCAAACATTGAGACTTCATGTACGCTGGAGGATTGAGCCAACAACTGAGTAGGTGATGTCTCCTCTGTCCTCTGAGGCTCAGGCTGAGTTGGTTCCTCTTGCGGTTGTGGTTCTACAGGTTGGGCAATTTGTTTCTTCTTCTTTGCTGACACTGGTGGCCTCCGATCACCCTTGACATTGTACGAGAGGGCAATTGATCTTCTTTTCAGCCTGTGAACATGCCCATCCACCCAACTCCTCGTGAAAGTCAAGACAGGCATAGACAAAGTGTCTAAGTCTGTAATCTCCGGCTTTGCCCAATCTGGTGGTGGGATTGGCGTGTTCTTTATCGACTCATAGTCCGGGTGCGCAAGTCTAACATCTTCATCAACTTGATCCGGAACCTGGACCACTTCACACTCTTTGATTAACTTCAAAGGCAATTTGGAGAACGTCCTTCTAATTTCACCTTCATCTTGTGCATTTGCCCAAAAATCCTCTAATTGAGCTTTGTGTCTATATTCTTCACCCAACACCATTCCAATCCTCCCTCGAGGATCAAAGTCCTGCTGGCTGGTGTGGAGAGTGAGGTGGTAGAATTGCAATTCTTTTTCTGCCTCCCTGGCTGCCTGCAAAGAAGGGCACTCCTCAAGCGAGTTTCCCAAAACAATAGGGAAGTGCAAACCTCCCTTCTTTTTTATAATTTTGTCATAGGCCACAAGTTGCCTAGACACCTCGAGCATTATCATTCTATCTGTGGGATACCTCGGTAGTTGGTAGACATACGAATGGTGCCCTGACAGCCTTATATATGTGAACTTTGGGAATTGGACAAACCAAAACCCGTACTCCTCGATCAACTCCTGTGCCTCTTTAGACATCCTTTGTTGCAATCTCCGCTGAAGAGTCCTCGTGATGTACATTGTGAAGGCGTTGTTTACTCTTTTGAAGTGAGAGGTGCTCGTGAGTTGCAACTACCTGTATGCTTCATGAATCTTGAATTGATTGGATCCACACCCAATTGGCTCCTGGTATGTCAGCCCCTTGTATTTTGTCATTCGAACCAGCATGTAGATGACATATGAGCTCATGTAGAACGTCTTTGTTCTCCTTAGATTCTTGAACTGCTCATTGATGTTATCACTGATCATCTGTGCCCAATCCACGTATTATTTTCTTTCAAGTACCACGCTGATATAGAAAAACATACATGGCTCAAACGCATATGCATGTGGGCTGCCATTAACCCGGCTGAGCAACATGATCAAATCACAATATTCCTGCTTCAACTCCTTTGAAATAATTTGTTTTGGCAGCTTGGCGCTAGGAGGCTTTGGCTTCCTCATCCACGTAGTGTTGATTCTCTTAGCACATTTATCAAAAGATGTAGCATACATCTTATCAACTCTCTCCTTGGACTTGTATAACATTTTGTCCATGGCTAGGATCCCAAAAGCTTCGCCAATTGCATCAGGTGTAAAATTTGCCAGCAGCTTGCCTTCTGGAGAAACAATCGTCCGGTGGTTTGAATTGTAGTAATTTGCACACTCCATAATAAGCTCTGGACATCGAACTGCAGGTGGGAAACCGGCTGCTATGTATAACCCGCTTCTCACAATGGTGTGTGAAATCACCGACGAAGGATTACCACCTTGCCCATGTATTCTTCTCTTGAAGGCTTCGAGGTTGAAAGAACCAAGGTTTGTGTCAGTCAAACCTCCCAGCTTTGACACGAACTTTGATTTCGGAATAAAGGACTTCTTCAACTGCTTAATTATTGCATGCCTGGAAGCATTTTCCTTGCTAGCTTCAGCATTCCTAGCTTTGGCTCCAGCCTTGCTCGTTTCGGCAACATCACCTCTTCTACTTTCAGCCATCTGCAAAACAAAAAGCAAGAATTATAATTCTAACTTTTAAAAATAAATTTTCGTGAGATGGCTGGCAAGTGGAGTTGGCTGCAAATAAATAAAAACTTTAGCATTAAAACTTCAACTCCAAACCTCGGGAAATACAACTCTGAAATTTAAAACTCCGAGCTTCAACAACTTGCAGTGATAATATTTTCAGCTCTTCGAAAAATCAACCTCAACACTTCGAAAAATCAAATTCAACACTTCTACTTCAGATTTTACTTCTCAACACTCAACACTCTCAACTTCAGCAACTCTTAATCTCAGCAACTTTGGCAATTTTAACTTCAGCACTCAGTATTCACTTTCAGCAACTTGGAGAAATAATTTTCCCAACTTCAGCAACTCAGAAAAATAATCCAACTTTAGAACTTTCTCACTTGCTCAACAATTATTCACAACTTCAGCACAATTTCCAGCTCTCCAGCACAAATTTTCAGCTCTGCAATTTTGTGAATAGAAATGAAAAAGCTTTGAAGTTCTTATAATTGCAAGCTGGTGCCTGTTTTAGCAAATGCAATTAATTCACTTCGCCATGACTTAGAAATTTTCCAATTTTAGGAGAGAATATTCCAGGTTATCATGCAGTTGTCATAGAAATTAGCTATTATTAGGGATTCTTTCCTCGTTCGAATTTAAAATTTCCCTCCTCGACTGCCAATTATTTTCAATTGACTGAAGCAATTTCGAAAAATTTATTAAAATTCACTTCAGTATTAAAAATCTCATCCTTTTTTCTTTAAAATGGCATATATTTTATTAAAATTTAATTTCAATGCCATTTAATTTCACTTGAGAAATTTTATTCGTCACGTCAGCGTCTAAGAAAAAAAAAATCATTGTGAGCTCCGGCATTTTAAAACGGCTAGGCAAAAATTATTTTCCGTCAAAAATAAACTCCAAAATAAATTTTTCCCTTGATTAATATCTCCCAACTTTAAAATTTTGTGTCCAAACGAAAGGGGTATTTGGTTTTAAAACTTTGGAAAATGATTTTAAATTTTAAATCGCATTTTATAAAATTTCTCTAGCATGGGTAAAAAATTTATTTGTCTAGAGCAAACTTTCACTTTTTCTCCAACGCCTTCGGAAAATTTTAAGTGCCCTCAATTCCACAAAAATCTCCATTTGATTTGTCTATCATGCCAGGCGCAATCAAAGGGGGGAACATTTAATTTTCCAACATTTAATATTTACTCATCCCCCTCTTAAACTAAGGCACATATGGACCCACGAGCCTTCAGCTTTTTCGTACTTAGAAAAATTTCAATATTTCTATCTCAAGGCGGATATAGGAGGTCTTATTTTAAATTTGTATGCCTTAGGAAAACTTTAATCATCTTATGAAGCTGGGCGCATCTGATGTAATGAGATTTCAGTTTTAACGCCTTAGTGAAAATTTCTTTCCAAACCATATCCATCTCCAAGTGAAGGTGCAAATGGGAGATCCCATTTCAAGTTTCCACGCCTTAGAAGACTTTTTCTATTTCATTCTTCAAATCTGGGCGCATTTCATACCTTAGGCTTTCATTTTCAGACTTAGAAAACTTCTCCAACCCAACTCTCCACTAGGGCGCACTTGCTAGGGTCTGCTTCCATTTGGGGGCGCATTTCAAAGGTGGTACTTCCACTTTAATAACACTTAGAAAATTTTCAATATACCTTCTCCATAGCTGGGCGCATATGGAGGCCTCTATTTCCAATTCGTGGTGCATCTTCAGCCCCTTGGGCGCATATGACATAGTTAGTTTGCACTTTTAATTTCATCATGCTTAAATTTTCTTTCAATCTCTCATCAAGGGCGCGCTTCAAAGCCTCCAATTTACAACACTAACCTCGGAGCTTTCAATCTCGTTGTCTTAGAATATCTCCAGCCATCCCCCTTTCAGCCAGGGTGCAAATGAAGCCATGAGCTTCAAATTCACAACACTTAGAAACATCTTCCAACTTACTCCTCTTCAAGGCGCAAATGACCCCCTTAACTCTAAATTTTGGAGAGTTAGAAACCTTTTCAAATCTTTATGCAAGGTGAAGCGCATTTGAGGCCTTCTGCTTTTAATATTCCTTACCTAGAAGACTAGGCGCATATAAGAGGATGAGCTTTGAGTTTAACGCCTTATTGAATTTTCAAAGGTCTCCTCTTCTTTCCTTGGGCGCAAATGAGCCCCTCTACTTTCAGTTTCAACACTTAGGAGAATTTTAAATCATCCTCTCCTTAAGGCGCATTCTCATGTGTAAGCTTTCATTTGGGGGCGCATTTTATAGGTGGTGTTTACACTTTTCAATACTTAGACAAATTTCCTGTGCCATCCTTGATGAGGGCACATTTAGGGCCTTGAACTTTCACTTTACTTACACCTTAGAAGATTTTCCTATGCCTTCTCCACCCTGGGCGCATATAGGAGGGGCTACTTTTGAACACTTAGAAACTTTTCTTGCCTTCATTCCTTGCTTGGGCGCAAATAGAGGGTTAGGCTTTCAATTTACAAAACTTAGAGTATTTTCAAGTCTTCTCTTCTTCTCAGGGCGCAAATGAGGGTAAGAGTTTTGAGTTTACCATACTTAGAAGAAATTTCGAACTCCATCTTCTTCCAAGAGCGCATTCAAGGTAGGGAGCTTCAAGTTTAAATTCCTTAGTCAATTTCCAAGCTCTCTCTTTGACCCAGGGCGCATTTGAGAGTGGCAACTTCAAATTTCAAAGAATTAGAAATTTTCAAACCCCCTCCTTCAAGTTTGGGCGCATATGGGAGCCCCTGCTTCAAATTTAAATGACTTAGAAAATTTCAAGGCCCACTCCTCTAGCCTATGGCGCATTTGAGACATTGAACTTCAAATTTTGTATACTTAGTGAAATTTCATCATCCCTCTCTCTTCTTAAGGCGCATTTGGAAGGGTGAACTTCAAGTTTCGAGGAGTTAGAAACCCTTTTCATGAATCTTCAGCTTTAATGGTGCTTTTCTCTGGTTGGACTTGAAAATTTATCAATTTTAGTGAATTTCATGCTCTTTGCCGGATTTGGGGTGACTCATTCATGCTGACGCTGGCTTGCCCTAACTTTCTATTTTTAGAAATTTCTCCACATTTTGTGCTTTTAACTGATTTCTGACTCCAAAAGGCCTGATTTTGCTTTGTCTTGAACCTCGGGATGTGGTTAAGCTACCGATGCCTGATATCTGCCTTGAACCTGCTATTTTTAGCAACTTACTAAAAATAGCAATTGCTCAGAATGTCTTCAAATTTTGCGTGTTGAATGCCTGAAGTGTTGTGGTCGTGGCTAGATGCTGCCTTTGCATGATTGTCGTGTTTTTCCCTTCAATTTAGGAAACCCTAATTCCTCTGCACCAACCTACTAAAAATAGTAAGTGCTTGATTTTCCATCTTCTGCAACTTCGTTTGACTTGAAATTCGTGCCATGGGGTCCTCATCACCTGCTTGACTTGTTAATACTGACACCTCGCACTGACTCGCTATTCCTAGCATGTTTCTGGAGGTGGTTTACTATTTATAGCAATTGGTTGATTTTGAGACTTCCACAGCTTCGTTCGACTCAAAATTTGAATGTCGTGATCCTCATCACTTGACTTAGTGACTTATCCGTTCACACTGGCGCTTGATGCTGACTTTCTATTTATAGCCTATTTCTTAAGTGGCTTACTATAAATAGTAAGTGCTCTGTTTGCCTTCAAATTTTACCAGCGGACTCCTTGAAAGATGCTGATTATGATGGGAGACTTTGGTTTTCAAAAATTTTGAGATTTAAGCCCTCATTTTGAGCCCTGAAGTTCGAAACCCTAATTCATCTTGCATGCGCCTTGAATGACCTCATTTTAACTCCGTTTCTATTGCATGTCACTGTGTTCGTGATTCTAAAGTGTCAGGTAATTGCTGGAGTGGTACTGCTAAAAATAGTAAATCTCTGAAAAAGTGATCCATTAGTTGTCGGATGATTTTGCATGTCACATTGCCCGAGAGATCTTAAAAAACCTAGAAAAATCATTAACATGCAAGCATTGGCTAAAAATAGCAAGTTTCTGAAAAGTGACCAGTTTTGCTTGCATGTTACACTGTTGCGAAGCTCTTGGAAAACCCAGAAAAATGATGCAGACATGCGCTGAGAAAACTTGCATGCAAACCCTAATAATAGCCATTGAAGGCTGAGCACTGAAAGTTGTTGTCCCGTTTTGCATGTCATATCACTGCGAAGATCTCAAAAAACCCACAAAGAATTCTCAGACATGCATCTGAAAATTTAACATGCAAACCCTGAAATCTGCCTCTGAAGGCAGAACTGCTAAAAAATAGCAAGTTGTCCGTTTCTGCTCAAATTTTGCCAATGATGAGTTCAAAGTGCTCAAAATGATATACAACTATGAAAATCTCAAGAAAACAAACTCTAAATTGACACTTACTAAAAATAAAAAATTGCCAGAATTTAGTGAAAATTCAGAGAGAGCCTACTTGAAGCATTCTATCAGCAGTGCAAAGCTCAAAAATTGACTAGCCAACTCAATTTGACCCCAAAGCAGTCTGAAGATTGCAAACCCTAATTCACTAGAAAACGCTCCAGACTTAGCCAAAATTCAGATCCAAGTCAAATGGTAAGTACACTACCAGACGGAAAGAATAGACTAAGAGAGATAGACCGAAAGACCCAAGCCAAAAGACACGAATGGAGCAAAATAATTAGGGGTCCCCATCTTGAATGGGGCGATGTGAAAAGGTCACAACAAGTTGATCATCTAGAGTGGAAAAGATAGAGATGTTTTTTCTCAATTTTATATTAACTATGTACATTGGAAAACTAAAGAAGGTTTAATAGAGATGCTTTTTTCCAATTTTAACAGCCACCAAAAATTAAATCTTCATATAAGTAAAATCATTCTCTAAACAATTTCAATGAAATGAATCTCTCAAAATAGTAACATATGCAAATTTCTCTAAACAAATCAAGCAAATTTTGCAGATGAGAGCCATGTTGTGAAGGAATAAGGACAAAACAGAAATAGTAAAAAATGAAAATGAGATGAAAAGTTGATTGTAAATACAACAGACTACGAATTGCAATCACAAAACACATATAAAGCTCTATATACATTTCACTTGTCAAACAACTTAAGTCTTAGAAGGCAAGTTTGGAGGGATTTAAATTCTAAAGTGGCTTATTTAGTTGAAGTACAAACAAAATACGTAGTTAGAGGTTCCTGTTTCTAATAATAATTTTTCTATTTATCGATAGAATGAAATCTTTTTATAGTATATGATATTGGGGGATTCGATTTTGAGTCAACAAATGATACATATAAGACTATCCAGTATTGATTTTATAGTTTATGTTATTGGGGGATTCGATTTTCAGTCTACAAATGATCTATATAAGACTATCCGGTATTGATTTTATAGTTTATGATATAGTTAGGTGTGTAGGATAAAATTGATAATTTCTTTATACAAAAGTACCTAAAACACATTTTTTTAATTCCCAAGAATGATAGATGGATTTATATATGTTTTGTATTGATAGTAAAGGTGAAAGAGAAGTTTTGAAGGGTCTTCAAACCCTATACAATGTAAAAGATTATATAAAGTGGGAAGGTTGATTATTTGTCTGAACAAAAAGTTGCTTTTGTTGTATAATGCAAAAGATTATAGACAGTGGGGACGCTGATCGTAGAAAAAGGAAAACATTGTAAAGAGTGTGGAGGATGCATCCACAATAAGGAAAACATTTTGACTGATTTTTTTTGGTTCCCAGTACAGGCCTCAGCTATTTGACTCAACAAAAAGTTGCTTTCGCTTGTGAAATCTACATTATCAACTTTTGATAGAAACAGTGGGGAGGCTGATTGCATAAAAAGGAAAACATTGTAAAGAGTGTGGAGGCTACTTGCTGAAAAAGGAAAACATTTGAACTAAGCTATTTGTGTGAACGAAAAGTTACTTTCATTGTACAATGCAAAAGATTATATATAGTGGGGAGGATGATCGCAGAAAAAGGAAAACATTCTAAAGACTGTGCAGGCTGCTTGTAGAAAAAGGCAAACATTTTGACTGATTATTTTTGGTTCCCAGTGCAGATCTCAGCTATTTGGCCAAACAAAAAGTTGCTCTCGCTTGTGAAATCTACTATATCAACTTTTGAGATAGTTGATTTCAACCGTGCTTCATTATTGTATGTTTCATTTCTGCTTGATAGGGTGAAGATGTATTGTTTGCACAATACATACAATGACCTGTTCACTGGTTGTCTCTGCTTCCTGATTGAATTGAAGTAGATACAATTCTTTTGCAGGCATTCTGATGAGTTTAATTGCGGCTTCTTCAAAGGCAGTTTCCCATAGAGCACCTGTGTGATCTTCAAGCTTGATCTGAAGAACATATCTATAATTACAATCTTCAAAGGCAGCTTGACACTTTGAACAGTACCATTTTCCTTCATTATTTTGTACAACTCTTTTCTTGCATTGTTTACCCTCAAACTCAGTAGGGCAAGCTGGGTAACAAAACGAATTTGATTTGATGAAAAAAACCATTGCTTTGAGAATACATTGCAAGGGCTGTGTTAGATCTAAAGAATGTCCTTGGATGCTGGCAATGTTCTTCCGTGTAAGAACAAGAGGTGCATCTAGAACTATTGTTGTTGGCATGGTAATTTCATTTCCATTCTTTGTAAGCCAACAATGTAGCTCTTCTGTTTCTTTGATATTAGGGTTAATAAACAATTGAGAGGTGGCTAGAGTGTTGATGACCTTACCATTATACTCAGTTACACGGGCATCTTTTATTGCAAGAACAGTTGACTTTTTTAGGTGGTACATTTCTTGAAGTTCAGAACCTTCCTTTTGAGATGTTCGACCCCACAAAGTGACATTGATAGTGGATGCAAACGAGTCTACCAATTTCAGGCTCCTCCTTAAGACCTCTGTCCCATCGCTTCATATTGTTGAGGCAAATTCAACACATATAAAAATTCCAAGAACATCAGTAGAAGAACTATTAGCTTTATTAATGATCTCAGTAATGGGTGTAAAAGAAAATTGATGTGCTGGAATCAGGAGATCACAAAGAACGACCTTTGAATCATCCATTAAAGTGATTTCTATTTCACTATTCAATTTATTGTAGAACTTATTTGCTGCTTTGATGGTCCCATCAGACAATGTATATACAGAACCAACTTGGACATACCTGTAATGAAGGTCAATAATTTCATTGAAGCACATAACGCATACTTTAGTTTTCTCACTATCAACAATATTAAAACTGAATACCTGGCCATGTCCCTTCTTTGTGTTAAATTGGTGGATTTCTTTTTTCATAATTACACGGCCTTTTATTGTCCACCTTGTTTGAAAAGGATTTAAGCTTTTCACAAGGGTGATAGTTGCGATATCATTTTTTTTGCATAGGGATGCATGAATTCCAAACATCAATCTCTTAGGAGGTGGCTCTGTAGATGTGCCAATTCCATTTGAGTTTGTAGATTGGTCAGATGAAACCTCCACATTTCTTTGTATAGGTTGGTCTTCTTCTTTGTAGAGAAAGGTGGGATCGCCTATGATGTCATGTTATGTGCATGCAATCTCTAGTTTAGAGATTACAATCCACCTATTGATTTGAAGGAAAATGCATTATTACGTAGGCATAGTGAAACCACAAATGCAAACATGTAATAATTGACTATAGCCATTGAAATTGTAGGCTCACCTTGCATGACAAATAGAAGGGCAGCTAAATCTTGTGAGCTGTAGTATAGAGCCCTTCTGTATTGTATTTGAAGTTACTAAGTGGTTATACTTTTTTGGCAAGGTGGCTTTTTGGAGGTGCAGCCCGTCAGAGAGTGATAATTTGTATCTAGGTGCGGATTGGACACCTTGTCCAAATGTTGAAATGCTGAAGACCTGGAAATGTGGATGTAGATCTAGTGTGTCATTGTTCAACAGGGTGATTGCATTGGGTGTCAAAGATAGAGACATATCTGAATGGATCTGGAATATCCCTATAAAAGTGCATAGGTTGATAAGTTCTCTTGTGGTTTTAAAGTTACAAAATCCTATTTGAATGTGCTTTGTTTTTTTATATTAAAATGTGAAAGAAAACATAACATGCGGTGGTCTATTTTTATTAAATGGATACAATATTGCTTGTAACACAAGGTATCTATTACTATGACTAGTGTCGTAGCGAGTAGAAGAAAGATGAAGTATAGTAGCAAATCAGTTATCAATATTAAGGAACATACCTGTACATAACAACAGTAGTGCGGTCTTTAGTATGAATGATTTGTCTGTCTGAAACAAATAGAATCCTGTGAAAGCAAAGTATAAAACAAAGTGAGGCAACATACTACAAGAAACAAGAATTTTACATTGCATTATCTTAAATCTTAAACAACATATTTACGCTATATAGTAGAACGTAATATAGTATTTGACTATTTCTGTTGAAGTAGATGTATCAACATTGAGATGGTTGAAGAACTGGTAAATTTGACCTAAAATGTGTGAAAACCTTAATGACTGGTAGCATAAAGATGAAGCAGATGAAGGCAGGAATGCCATATTCAAACTATTTTTATTGTAAAATTCCTCATGCTCATGTCAAGTACATAACTCCTAAAACGAAATAAACAAATTAATAAAATAGAAATAAATGTGAAAAGATTATATGGATAGGTGAAAGACGTTTCAAAATACTGTCATCATTTAAAGAAGTAAAATGATATGTATCAAGGCTATATAAGAGAATTTGGGACAACAGCCAATTAGAGCAAGCGAAATATCCTGTATTTGGTAGTAGTAGGAAAGGCATAAAAAGCAGGACTGATAGAGAGAGAAAAGTTATCATCCGTGATAGTGACTCTGTAGTAGAGAACAGAGGATAAGATGAGCATGGATCAAGTGTTCAGGAACAAGAAGCTGCAATCCCTGTGCAAGAGGCCTGTGGGAATTCAGTTGATAGTAGTTTGAAGCCACTTGAAGAGTGTAGAAAAAAGACACATGCCATTATTGGAACTGTTCTCGAGATGGAGAAGAGTGATGTTTAATGTGAGATTGGAACCAGCGTTTGCTCAGGATGTTTCTGTTTATTTGCAGAATTTAAATTAGCATGAATATATTGAGCATGAAAGGGCATTACTTGATGTCTAAAAAGGGTCACTTGAGCCAAGCACTATGATGGTGCAGGATGAAACAAGAAGCTTCCTTAATGAAATAGTGACAATAGATATAGATTTGAAGGCATGTGGATTATCAGGGATGAACATGGAAGTTGCAGATCCTCTTACGACATAGCACAGGGATAACATATATGAATGGAGATGGGTGAAAAGGGATGGAAAAATAGAAACAACAAGCAAAAATGCTTTAAATAACCACTTGCAGTCAAGTATACAAAAATAAGTGGGTGCGTAAGAAATAAATTGAGGGGATTTAGCAAGGTTAACCCATAAATTGCTATAGAGAAGATTGGATATTACATACAGATCAACATATTCCCTTCATTGCATAGGTTTCTATTTTCTCATTTACCAATTTGTGTTTTAGAACTTCCTTTGTAATCAATGTGGATGTGAGCTCGACAAAAGGACATGGCTGTAGTGTAAGTCACAGATAGCACAACCACCTTGCCTAACATAACCAATATTGGTGACATTGGGGAGAAAAGAAGAGCCATACTGGGATCATCATACAAAAATGACAAACAATTAAGACACAGAAGAGCCTCTCGATATACAAAACAAAATAATCCTAAGGCAATAATAGTAGACAGCTATAAAAACTAAGCTATTCTCACAAAGCAATAGAAAGTAGCTTATGAGACACAACCCAACTGCAATATTCACAAATAAATAAGGGAAAAACTGAACTAAACCAACCAAAACCTTAAAATATCCCTTTACGCCTGCGACGCCATTAGAAGAGCAGCAGGGGGAATTCAAATGCCCCAAATCTCTGTAGATTTATACCGCCTTCTAAAACCAACAATAATGGATGTCGTTCTGCTTTAGAAAAGATGGCATGAATTTGTGCGATTTTAACCCGAGAGCACTACAAATATCTAATTTGATTTGGAGATCTTCGTAGCATTTTCAACGAAAAATATTAAATGCAATTTATTTTTTAGACCTGACAATTTTTCTGTGCCCTAACATGGTTTGCAGTGGGTTCAATTCAAATAAATGAATCTTACTTGTTCAAACAGGAACTAGTGTTGGTGTAGAGCTTTCGAACCTTGAAGGCTTTCAACAACAGAGATCGATGTTGCCTTCATTTGTAAACAAGCCGGGGCATTTATGGAAGTTGGCGGTGGTGGGCTTAACGCAGAATGTAGCCAGAAGAGCTTTTTTCCATTGAGATTAGACATTGAACTTAATGTGTCGTGTATCCAATGCAAAATTTTCTGACCTGCGTAGTGCCTGGTGGAAGAAAACGAGAGCCACGCAACATCTATGCCCTGCGGTTGACAGCTGCCGAATTCTTCAAGTCGGCAAAGGTTTGAGCAGCATTTCCAAAGGCAGTACCAGTCAGCGGCAGGTTTTCCCAGTCAGCAGCAGGTTGCAGGGAACCGAACACTGCTCGATGGCGGGCGTTCTTGTTTCAGGCGTGAGACAGGTTTGCAGTCGAACTATGCACTGGGGATCCCAGAGGTAGAGCCTATCGGCTAATAATGATTCTATAGTCGTCATTGTAGTGGTGGGGTCACAACTACTTTGAGGTGGACCGTATTGAAGTTCTCGGATTTTATTTTTTCCGAGAAATTTCCCTATCCATTTAGATTTTATAATTGTCTTAAGAGTTAGTTACACAAAAACAAGAGCAAGAGTGAAAAGATTTAGATTTTATAATTGTGTTTCAATCTAAGTGTTTTATTAGATTGAAAAGAGTTTTAAGTCTTAGACTGGTTTAGCTTATGATGGTTTTAGTATGATTTTGCAGTATGTTTTAAAGACCATGCTTAATGGATGGTGGCTTCCAGTTAGTTTTGTTGTGGATATGGTTTTTGGTTCTGATAAGTGGCCTGTGTGTCTGATGCAAATCATCTTATTGGTCTTTATGTCTTTACTTGATGTTTCTCTTGGGTTGTTAATGCCGTTCTAGTCTTATGTTGTTTTCGACTGGTTGTTATTTTGCCAATCTGTTCTACTGTTTTGCTCTGTTAGTTAACTTTGTATGGGATTAGAGCCCTTCCTTTCTTATCTAATAAAAACACTAAGAGTAGAATGGATGGAGCAAATTGAGTTTAAAATATTAAAAAAATTGAAAGAGAAGCTGCACTAAAAATCTAAAAATATGTCCTCAATCTGAAGTCTACAAGTCTCAATCACAACAAATTGTCCATGTTTGTTGGGATCAAAATTATAGATTTTGACTGCCCCAACAAAGAATCAAATATTCGAGCATGTATGAGCTTAGTTACAACAATTCCACCTGAAATTTTTTTAAGTGTGATATCATTGAGAAGGAGTACCATTTCTCATACTACTTCAGGTATAAACCTTCTAAACAGATTCCCTGCATTTCACAATCTCAACAGGCAAGCGATTTTTGAATACAACTCAGTTCTTTTCCAGTCATCTGGTGTGTATCAATCCACAAGAATTGCATGGAAAGCAACATGGTATGCAATAAGCATGCTTACGTATCAATCATCATTAAGGCCAGAGGAAAAATATTAGGAGTAACATGCCAGTACTTGCATGGACGCAAGGACTGTGACTGTGACTGTGACTGTGACTGTGAGGATCATAAAAAAGATAAAATAGTAAATGCAAGTTGTCGGGTATGATAAAAAGTTCTCTTTGGATTGTGGATACTCTTAGTTTGAATCCATTACGAGATAAAACTAACTAGCACTTGCAGCCGGGGGAGCTGCAAGGAATACGCCGATAGTTTTCTATAGTTTGCTGAGCATTATTGATATCTGAACATTATAGTCCCTGTGTTTGCTGAGAATGGAATGTTAAAACAGGAAACAAGGGATTAAAAATCTGGATGACAATCTGAATACTAAATCCAGCTATAATAGAGAAGAGTTTGAGTGAAAAGATCCTACTCTGTAACCACTGATCTACTTAGATTAGTATAGAATAAGCAATCTTTTCTTATTCTAGAATGCATAACAAATGAAAACAGCAATATATAGCAAACACTTTAGGTCATATGAACGTGGGTAAAGAGTCATTGGTACTCGTAAACAGGCAAAAAATATTAACCCCTCTTGTATTCATTTTCCGTAGAACATTTTCAATAAAATTTTGCTAACTGCTTCATAATTGGTGAACACAACTTCTAAAATACTGTGCTAAATGATTAAAAGTTCTAAATTTTCAATAGATGAAAAACACCCCAGGAAAAAAAGTGACTTATGCATTGGAAAAACACCATTTCGCTTTAATATTGGAACAGTTCCTCAAATTCATCTCATTAGAATTGTAATTACATATTTACATATATAGTTCTCCAGGTCACAAAACTAACTAGTTTTTTGCCCAGGAAAGACTACTTAAAGCCTTCTTCCAACACTTACATCTAGCCACCCTAGATAAATTTTCATGGGAGCATGTTACAAGACATTGAATGGTAACAAATTTACAAATGCCTGAGAAAGGTAATACTTAGCAGGGTACTTGCCCTGAAAATTGCTGAATGCATAACATAGCACTCCAACAGCAAGGCCCATGTCGAGTTGGTTGGTTGTAACAGATCCAGCCAAGGTGAGCTTTAGAAGATCCCCAACAGTTACCTGGAGAAGAAGCAATTCCATTTGTTGAAGATCTTGGGAAAGGTGTAAGCCAATTAGTCTGTGAAGATTCACTAATTGCATCTTCCATTAGGCTGAAGTGGACCACTTCCATCATTCTATGAGGGCAAGCCATGCTTATCCACTTATGCAGGTTGAGCCCTGCCAGAAATATGCTGCTGTTTGGCCTTTTCGTCGTCATCATTTCCACAAGGTAATGCCAAATCTATATACATCACCTTTTGTGGAAGTTGTACTTCGAAATCCATATTCTGCATCAAAGCTAACAAACTATGAAATTCTGATGAAAAACTAAACAAAAATTAGAAGCAATTTAGTTTTGCATATGCTGCAATTTTTTCATACCTGGTGCAATATAGCCAATTGGTCCTCTGAAAGTTGAGATAGGTTAACAAGATGTATTGGCACAACTCCGCTTAATAATACCATATACTAGTTTTCCATATAGATATAACAAGTAAAACAGAATGGGGTGAAGTTGTGGAATCTGTATAATATGTGCAAATTAATTTTATGAGTTTTTGAAATAGAATGTAAATATCTATGGAAATTACAAAAAAAATGTACAAATTATAAATATATGAAAAAAATTACCAATATCTGTACATAGATGGTTTTGGTTAATGCTTGAGACGATGGAGAGAACAGCTATTTGATTTTTGCACATTATGGAATATAGTGATTTTGTTATGTCAGTATTGCTTTTGTTGGTTAAATGATATTAAATTAATAGAATGTGGTTGTGTACCTGTTGTGGTTATAATGAAAGAGTTTGTAGCCGTGCTTCCTCTTTTTTCCTGATAATGGTATAAGGGTTGTTTTTCATCCGGGAATAGCAGTCAAATGAGAATGGTGGTTCTATTCGAAGATCATTTATTGATTTGACCCTAGAGATAGTTGTAAAAGTGAGTCCTTGTCTTTCGACTTTTCCTATATCAATTGTTGCCTTTTTTAGTGTTAGCCCTTGAGATTTATGTATGGTTATTGCCCATGCCATGGATAGTGGTATTTGCCTACGGCTGCCAATAGATATGGGTGTGATAGGTATACATTTTGGTTCATTTGGGTTCCATGGTGGGCCATTGTACTCATCGAAGCGGACCACCACGTATGAAGGTAAATCTGGTGGGTTGGATCCAGTTGGGTAAACAATTTCTTGTAATTCTCCAAGAGATCCATTGACAAGGCCTGCCTGAATCCATAAGTTTGTTGTTAGCATCACTCGTTGGCCTCTACATAGGAGGATCTCTTTTGGAAGTTGTTCAGAATCGTTATCAGTATTTGATTTTGTATGTGTTTGTATTGCAATGCATAGCGCGATAGGAAGATTTAATAGTTTGAACATTTTTTTGTTATGTAGTGCGACTAAATCATTTGTGGAAAATAGGTGCATTGATTGGTTGAAATTTGTGTGCTCAACATTTCATAGATGTTTGTTTGGGCGAGTCATTAGTAATTTCCAGTCTTCCTCGAGCGGTTTTGCATTATGCATATTTTGTAATGTGTGACGAAAGGAAATTTGGGTTTTAGAGTCTCCTTGTTGGCGAAAGTTTGTTTGTAGAGTAACGACTGTGGTGAATTGTTCCCATAGGAGCATTGCATTGGAGTGGGATGTGTAGATTGGTTTGTCCATAATAGGGGGGAGTTGTGCTAGGTCGCCTACAAGTATTATAGATGTGCCTCCAAAACAAATATGTTGGTTGTGGGGGAAAGCTTCGCTCAATATGGTATCTATTTTGAGTAGTAGTTTTGGTCCAATGAAGCTCATTTCATCGAGTAATAGGTATTTGATGTGTTTCATCTCCTCTTGAAATAATGTTAGTGATTGTGCTTTTAGTGGTTGCATTTCTTTCATTGGAATTTTTAGGGCTGAATGTATTGTGGAGGCATTTATGTTGAATGCAGCGATCCCTGTAGGAGCAACGACAAGTAGGGGGTTTTGATTTTGTGGTTGATAGTTTCCACAATGCATGCTTTATACAATGAATTAAATATATTTCCCTGTACCTGCTGTTCCTTGTATTATCATGTGTAATGGTTGGTTCGAGGAGATGTTGTTATAGTGTTGTTTAATAATAGTGAGTGCAACTTCTTGTTTTGATGATAGCGGGTATCATGGGTCAGCGAATTGAGGTGTGGATTGGTCGTTTTGTTGTGACTTTGTTTGTGTGTATGAAGTGTTCTGCAGCTTTATGTAGGTGTGGAGGAATTGTATCTGTATCCCATTTGTCGTTGTTGTCAAAATCACATTTACCAAGCATTTGTAGGGTGTCTACATTTAAGTGATTAGGAAGACCCATTTGTGAGAACAATTCCCATTCATGTAGTGGCAATGTTGTTTGTGTATCTGTTGGAGTGTCAATTTTGTCATCTTCTTCTTGGTTTGCTTCAGTGTTTACGATGCGGTCAACATGCCAAATAGAGTATTGGTTGAGATTCGTCTCTTTCCAATGTGCAACAATCTCATCTTTATTGAGGCCAATGTCTGTGGGTGTGTCACGGAAATGCTTGTATAGAAGTAGCTCGCTCCAACAAAATGTCTCAAACTGTTATGAATCCTCATTTGGAACACTATGAAATAGAGGAAAGACGTTTACGATTGCTTTGTGGTTCCTGTGTGTCCACTTGCACCCTTTGCGAAAGGATGAGAAAGAGAAAGATTGGGCAGAGTCGATTAGTGTTATTGTTTCCATGTCTAGAGGTCGTTGCATATAGCAATGCAGATAGTGTAATGGTAATGTATCTTGATTGATATTTCTTCTGATTCGATGAAGGACTTTTCGACCAACATTTAGTGTGAAAAATGAGCGATTGCAAACAACTAGAGGCAATTTTTGTAGCATGTGGCAAGTTTCTTGGGCACCTATGTCATGGTCTGCAACAATCTCTGTTGTGAATTTTCTGTAGGCTGTTAGAGCATGGTCGGCTAGCGGTTGATGTTTACATATTCGTGTTAGCATGTCGGTACAGCTCTCAGACTTTCTTTCTGCCTTTGCTGCATATTTGGCAATGTATTTAAGGACGTGTTTTTGAAATTACAGGCTGGCAATCCATATTAGCTCTCCATATTGAAAACATGTCTGGATTGTGTATATTTAGTCTATCGTCATTATGGGCAGGAGCATATTGCTTTTTGTCTATTTCGTCGCATGATAAGGTAGACATGGCACATTCAGTCCATGGGGCTTTGTACCGGCATGCTAGAGTTTGACCCTTTTTGCGTAGGCAAGTGCCTTGAGTACATTTTGTGTGTCTCTGGACACGGTTGAGCAAATCTTCATAGTCGTCAAGTCTATCTCTATAGAAGATTTTTGGCGTGCTTAGTAGGCAAGGGTCATCTTGTGCAGATCGATGTCGTGTGTTGTTTCTTTGAGATGGTGTGCGTGGGTTCCATGTGCTAACATACTTATCAAAGAATGCTTTTGCTTGTTCAACTTGTATGTTGTTATGCCAGTCAAGGTTGTCCATGACTGGTGCATTGGTAAGCCAAATAAATCCATGTATGTGTCCAGAGCCTCGATTTTGCCATTCATATCTATACCAATAGTTTGTTGCATTTAAGAGCTTTTCTACTACTTCTTCACAAAAGATGGTGAACCTTTGGTGCAAGTATAAGGATGTCATATGCGGGTTATTAACTATGTTTTCCACTCGAGTTTTGTTTGTTTGTGGTGTGCCTGAATTGCAATTTGGGAAAAGCCTGTGTAAATCTGGCCTTTGGCCATTTAGTGTCTGTTGCGCTTAGTGTGAAAAATAGAGTGGGTGAGGCAATTTGGTTGATCATGTTTGATAGCTCTCCTCAACACTTATTCCAATATGACGTGTTCCTCTTAGTGAAGAACCAAAGTGCATCAGTTGTTCAGCTAATTGACTATCAGGCAATTGTTGCATATGGGTATGGAGGGTGTCAATGGTTGTTGGTATACAATCCTCTACATTTTTCTTAACAAACACTGATGCAAGTCCTTGGCTACGGTGGCGCATCATAAGGTTCAAAACAAAATACTGAAATCTTGGATGGCTTGCAAATCTAGAGTCATGAAATCACATTAAGTGTAATATATATTCGTGTAGTTTGACTTGTTTATAGTGCGGTTGCACGTGCAATGCAGTGCTAGTTGGAAAGAGTGTAGGAAAAGCCATATCAAAAAGTCCCTCGGTATTGTATTCGTTGATTGGTGAGGAGTCCAATTCTGGCTATGGTATGACATTGTCAGGTTCATCATTGACTTGTAGGCTTTTTTTAATGATTTCTAGCTCTGGTCATTGATTTGGAAGTCTAGGCGTGAAGGATGACAAATTGGTTAGCTCATTTTCTAGTTGGTCGATATCAAGCAAAGGCGGTTGGCCTTGGTCATGTTCAAATTCGGTTTGAATATTTGTGGAATGAAGCATGCTTGAAACATTTGTACTGGTATTCGGGAGTAGTGCTAGCGAGTCAACATCTATTTGAACATCTATGTAGTATGGATCATGTGTGATTTTGTATTGTAATGCTGCATAGACACGTTTTCTGCTTACATAGCAGTCATAGTGGTCGCCTTGTGTGTGGAATCTATGAACTATTAGAACATCCAAGTTTGTCAATCTATGTGGAAGGTATTTTGCTATCGTTTTGATATCCTGTGGGAAACTAATTGTATGACCACTATATTTGTATTGGCCACCATGAGCATGGCTGACTTGAATGAATGGACTCACTCGTGCTATTAGCATCTCTTCAACCTGGATTAGGTTTTTTAATTTAGGTGGTTGTTGTCCTGGGTCCATGTTATTAGATGCTGAAAAACGTTGTCTACTTTTTTCTTGAATGCATCTACTACAAATGGGGCCATCGGATCTTGAATTGGTATGCATCCTGGGGTAGCGCTTGCTACATAATGTGCATGTTTGTAAATTTGCTAGTGCATCTATCCTTTTTCGAAATCTTTTAGAAGCTACAGTGAAGTTCTTATTTATTTCTGGTGGGGTGGTTGTTTGAGTGTGAATGTTTGTCTTGTTTCATGGGAAGTCATGGATATTGTTTGGGCATATTATCCTATTGGGGGAGAGTGAGGATTGCTTTGTCCAACACTATTTGGGTGGTCCATGGATTGGGTAGATTGTTGTTCCATTCGAAGCATGCGGCGTCGAATGCTTATTTCTTCTTTATGGGAGGCATAGTAAGCTAGGCTTCTTTGGGAAGTCATGGATGTTGTTTGGGCATATTGTCCTATTTGGGGAGAGTGAGTATTGCTTGGTCTAGCACTACTTGGGTGGTCAATGGATGGGGTAGATTGTTGTTTCATTTGATGCATGTGACGTCGAATGCTTATTTCTTCTTTATGGGAGGCATAGTAAGCTTGGCTTCTTTTGTGGGACTTTAATTTTTGCGTTTCAGCAGATTCAGTTGGGTCATGTGTAGGGGTGAGGTTGGCCATCTAGAAAGGAGAATAGTAGGTTACCCCGGAAAATGAAAAAAACCTCTTCACCTAGTTGGGTCATGTGTAGGGGTGAGGCTGGCCATCTAGAAAGGAGAATAGTAGGTTACCCCGGAAAATGAAAAAAACCTCTTCACCTAGGGTGAACACATATTATAATAAACAAAGATTTGAAACATTAGATCAAAAACTTCACATTATAGACAAGTTTTCAATTGCAAGTTTGACAAAACACATATTGAATATTGCGCAAAACATATAGCATATTATCAATACAAGAATTACTCTAGTTGGTAGATTGATGAAATGAATTGTAAACATTACTCTTACCGTTTGACTTTACTTGTAGTTCAACAACTTCCAAAATTATATTGTCAAGTTATTTTATGCCTACACGTTGAGAAACAAAATATGATTAGTGTTGTTGTAAAAGATAAAACATTGTATCACATATATACCATAAGCATATATACCATAGTTTTTTATTGTTTGGCTGAATCGTATGGAAACCAAATCACATATATACCATAAGCATATGTCCGTTGTCTAAGAAAACCGATTCGCATAGAGGAAACCAATGGTTGTCAATTACAACAAAGTCATTGGAAACTGCTACAAGTAAACATGAACAACTAATTTGAAGCAGACAAACTAACTAACAAAATATTCTAACTAACAAAATATTCAGCTCCACAACTAATCAAAACATTACAAAGCCATTTTACACTAACTACAACATCTTTGGATTGTTATTGCATCATCAACATAAGCAATATATTCTTCCTACTACCCAGTTTGCAGTTCTATCAGTTTCATATTTTTAAGCAATATATTCTTCCTACTACCCAGTTTGCAGTTCTATCAGTTTCATATTTTCAAGATTGACCTTGCATACCTTTACAACAAAGCCTTCAAAATATCAAAATCAAGGATGGTAAGAATGCATGCAAACATATAGCATCTAAAATTATTAATGGAATGAGTGCAACCTAGTGGCAATTTGGTTCTATTAACATGGTAATACGAATACTTGCACTATTTGCTACATGCATTATATCAGGAATACAGGTTTGAAAGCAATGTCAGAGTAACGGCATCCTACTACATGCATTATAACACAAAAGAGCTACAAAAAGGAAAGGACACTTAAAATGATTCAAATGTTGATTTACAAACAAACAAACATGAATGGCACAACGAAAATGTGGCGCATTGTTAAACTTCAGAAGCTATCATAGAATATAAAGTTGCTTGCATCATCTTTCTTTCAAAAGGAGAAAATGCTAATGTGGCACATTGTTTAATAGAAGAGGCCATCACAGAATATAAAGTTTTATGAATATAAAGTTGCTTGCATCATCTTTCTTTCAAAAGGAGAAAATGTTAATGTGGCACATTGTTAAATAGAAGAGGCCATCACAGAATATAAAGTTGTTTGCATTCTGTATTTTCCTCATTATCACATTGATATAGGAAAGGACAGCCAAATGACAAAGCATAGTCATTTAAGACAACAATCAATAAAAATTATTTTTTATTCTTGACCTAAAATATAAATTACATTGTAAGAGATTACTGTATTTTCTGAGGCTTCACCTAGATCGAAAGTCCACAAGAAATCTAAAAATGCCTTATTGGATGTTACCTTTCTGTAGCAATGCTTTCATATCACAGAAATTATAAACAATCAAAATATGAAACACATCACACAATAGAGATTATTACATATGACATAGCCTACAAAACAGTTTTTAAGGATTACTGCCTTTGTATCACTAGTCAAAGAGTAAATACAACAATATATACTTGTTACTTAACCAAAATCTGCCATTATTGTTGTTGATTGGATGTTTCCCCGTAGAGGCTTCCCCTGAAATTCTATCCATAACCATGTTTGACTATTGACAATTATAGATGATATAGGTTGTTTATGCTTTGTGAATGTAATAAAGCCTATGACTTGGTTTGATCGATTAGCAGTGAATTTGTGATGTAAACATATTTTACCAAATTCCTTATCTTAAAGATTTAAGATTTTTGTAGAGCATTTGAAAATTTCAATAGCACGCAAAATCACTAAGAAGTCATTAAAACGAAGGACCAAAAGAAGCTTAAAAGACATTGCACACACAAGAAGCTTTGAACTTTGATCTCAAAAGCCAAACCTTGTTGTTTTTCAATTACTCATCTGCTGATCCATTGACAACTTTTGTACATACGTGCTACAGGGAGTCGTGAAAGAGGGCTTTTTAACAGCAAGAATGAACTTGCAGTGGCGTGCATGAGATTAAGAATTGTTCAACAGACATTTGGACCAGATAAAGTAGGTGCATCAAACATAAGACATTCTACAAATGAGAAATTAGAACACTTGACTGATCGAACTGTAAAGTATGATCAGAGAGCTTTCCGATTTAGTATTGAGGAGCTTAGATTTCTTATAGGGATACAAAAAGCAGCCAGTTGTGCATAAGTTGTTAGAAGACATACTTACATTTTGTAGAGCATGTTTGATATACATATTTATAGAGCAAAAGTATACTAAACATTACTTAAGTAGTTGTAGAATGCTATTTTAATGTAGCAAGATCCACCTTGTGAATAGCAGTCATTAGCATGTAGTTCACGAAGGAAAGTGTAGAAAGAATTCAACTTCTCATAAGTTGAATGGAAATGATGTAATGCTATTTCCATTGCCTGAATGTCGGTCTCATTGAGAGTTTGTACATTTGTAACAGTGCTCTTTGCTTCTTGTATGACGTCTCTGCAACTAATGGTAATGTTGCTTGCAAGATCTTCTACAGGATTTGTAGGAATGCCATTTGAATTCATTGATTGAGATGAATTCACAGATAGAATTGGAGAACTCTCACTCTTGAAATTTCTAACTCTTGAAATTTCTATAATATCTCTGGGTTGATAAGAGCTCTCCACTACCTGAGTGAAATTAAATTGTAGAAATTGTAAATAGATAAATCAGATCAGCAATCTATAGCCAAAGTTGATACAATATTATATAATTATCATTCAGTTCAATCACATGTTTTATACATCACTTCACATATCACTCCATATCTGTAATGGAATTCCAACTATCACAACCATCTAACTATCCTTGGAATAGTTACCAGTCTAGAATAAACCACTTGGAGATATTCTCTTAGTCAAGTAACTATCTAGAAGTGAATAGCACACGAATGTTCCAACATATGTTACATAAGGAAAAAAACATGATAACTACAAGCCATAAAATGAGTTTGCATGTGCTAAGGGACATTTTTTTGTGCATGTGAATTTAAACCATCATAAGAGAAAGCTTTCAATAAGAAAATATAAAAAAATTCAATCTTGAAGGGGAGGAAATTAAGACTATAAGTCTATAACCCTATCGATAAATCATGTGTCATTGGAATTCGCTCATCATTACCATTTGAAAGTTTTTGTACACAGTTATGAAGTAACCTTGTAAGAATGTACAAGTATCATAGCTAAAATATTAAGTATTATCTGTATTTGACATGTCAAAGATTCGCTGTAGCAACAGCTTATTTTCCTCTTCAAAATATAAGTTATCAATTTTGGTGATTGTTGCTTTTAAGTGTCTTTGACCAGCAGTTTGATCAACTTCATATGAAAGAGTGAAGAGATGGTCTTTGAATAAAGCTTGTTTAATTAGGGCTGCAGCACTGATTTCTGCTTCCAGGTTGAATTGCAACATATATAAATCCTTCGCAGAGATTTCAAGAAGACTGGTGGCTGAATCCTCAAAAGCAACAGCCCACAATGTATCCTCAAAAGCAACAGCCCACAATGTTCTAGTATAGTTTGCTAGCTTTATTTGGAGAACATACCTATAATTACAATTTGCCACTGTAACTTTACATTTTGAGCAATACCATGACTCATTTGCAGCTTGCTCAAGTCTTTTTTTACATTGTTTCCCTTCTGAGACAAGGGGACAAGTTGGATGGCAAAAAGAATTCGATTTGATAAATTGCACAGTTGCTTTCAAGATGCATTGGGCAGATTGGTTCATGTGGACGAAATGTTCTTCAATGTCACCAATTGTCTTTCTGCTTATTATGAGGGGCACATGCACAACTTGTGTAGTTGATGACAAAAGGGCAGTTTCATTATTTGAGAACCATGTTTTTAGCTGTTCTGTTTCATCTATGATTGGATCAATGAATAATTGTGTGCTTGCCAAGGTGCTTATCACTTTCCTATTGTATTCTGTCACGCGCCCATTTTTAATTGCAAGAACAACAGGAGTATGTGAGTCGTACATCTCTTGGAGTTGTGCACCTTGTTTCTGAGCAGTTGGACCCCATAGAGTCACATTAGCAATAGAGGAAGTCATATCAATTAGGTTAATGGCCCTTCTAGGAACTTCAAAACCATCTCTTCTTCTTATTGTAGAGCTGGGTTCAACATAGACAACCATTCCAATAACATCAACAAGGGAATTGTTGATGATATGGAGAATGTCAGCAAGGGGTTTGAACGAAAATGGATGTTTTGGAATTGCAAGATCATTTTCAGAGGCTGACACCTTCGAATCATCCTGTAGACAAATCTTAAGTTGACTATTGAGTTTGTTGTATAATTTATTTGCTGATTTAATAGTCCCCTTGGATATTGTATAGATAGCTCCAATTTCGACATTCTTGTAATGAAGATCTGCGACCTTGTTGAAGGAAGTGACACGTATCTCAGTACCATCATAGTCAATAATGTCAAATGAGAACACATGTCCTTGCCCCTTTTGAGTATTGAACTCATGAATTTCTCTTTTCATTGTAACACGACCCTTGATAATCCATCTTGTTTGAAATGGGTTCAAATTTCTGATGGGAGTAATGGTGGGTGCACTTTCTTTTGTTTGGTGGGATGAGCTTATTCCGAAGAGGCTTCTTCGGGGATTTTTCTTTGGTTCAGTGTCATTCTTACGCATATTTGTGGCTAGTTCAGGAGAGCAGGTGGCATGTAGATGGTGGTGTGGCTCATTCAACAAATACATTGGCTGACCAATGATATGGTGGTGTGAACAAGTGATTTCTAGCTCCGAGACGACAATCCACCTATATAGTGAAAATTAGTAAGTAGGATGAATAGTATATTAGAAGTGAATAAGAAATCATCTAATCATAGTCTCTCACCTTGAGATGGAAATAAGAAGGCAACTATAGGCTACAAGTAGAACTATAGTCCCCTTTTGGATTTCTTCCAAATTAATGGAGGTATTGTATTTTTTTTGGAAGAGTAGCCTTTTGCTTATGAACTCCATCAGATAGATCTATTTTGTATCGGGTTGTTGATGCAATGCCATGGCCAAAGCTGGCTATATCTAGTACTTGAGGTATGGTTGTAATTTACAGTTGCCATCGTTGATCATTGTGATCGCATTAGCAGTGAGTTGGAACTTTTGCTTTTCTACTTGAACAGATTCGGTCGGAACATTTGTAAGTGTGGGGCTTGCCATCTGGAAAGGAAAATATTAGGTGGTGTCATCTATCTAAATTTCGCAATAGCAAGAACAGAGTGGAGTTCACATTGAAACACAACACACACTAATGTTCATAGTGAATAATGACTTACTCATAAGTAGACAAACTTCAACATGATCAGCATTTTCCACAAAAAGAAGCAAATTTGTATCTAGGAATGATTACAATCATTTTTCCACACTTGGGACTCCGACTTGGTTAAAGAAAGTTGTGGATAAGAAAATAAAGTACACCCTAAAGAAGCAAATTTGTATCTAGGAATGATTACAATCATTTTTCCACACTTGGGACTCCGACTTGGTTAAAGAAAGTTGTGGACAAGAAAATAAAGTACACCCCTGTAGTGGACCTGGAAGTTGATACTGTAGCCAATTTGATACAAACTACATCTAAGCCCCAGAAAGCTAAAAGAACCATTGACAGGGTAGATTTTGGTATGCTGCAACAAATAAAAAAGAATAAAAAATTGGCTAAGGCTACAGAAGAACACGAACAGTTCAACCCAGAATTGATTCACAATCTTGAGAGTAATATGGAGCTTAAATATGTCTACAAACAAGAAGATTCCTCTGTAACTACAGAGTTAGGTGTCTAAGAAGAAGCCTCCTACAATTCAAAAATCAGAAGTTGATCATTTAAATGTTTGTACTCTGCCTCCTATTAATAATGTTTCATCAATTTGTGTACAAATTACTGATGATGGTTCATTTAATCCTTTGTTTGATGTACCTTCACTTGGTTCAGATGGAGTTCCTATACAAAATACCCCCATTCAGCAAAGAAAAATAGCTCCAAGTGCAAGTGTTTGTGGTGTTGTGTTATCATCTCCGACTTGGTTAAAGAAAGTTGTGGATAAGAAAATAAAGTACACCCCTGGGGTTATGGCACCTACAGCTTCATAATGCTATACATGGCGAATGAATTTGTATTAACAATGACATGGTAAGAAAAGAGCTTGCTGTTCTTGTTTCATGTCACTATGCTAAAAATTTCGGCTAATACCAGCACAAAAAGCTATCAATTTTCATTACAATTTTTGTAAAAACAGTCTACCATATTGTTGTCCACTATGTTCTTCTTTCTGGTAATCAAAGACATTACAATCATTATTGGCAATTACCTGTTTGCATTTTTTTTTAAGTGCAAAACTTTACACTCAGAAAAAAAATAATGTTTAATGTTATTTATCTGATTGTACCACGACAAACTTCAAGACAGGGTTCAAGAAGCAAAAGTAAAGGACCAATTTACCACAGGAATGTATACTGGGTGAATGACATAGAAAACATACAATAACCAGCAAATTAAATTTCTTGTCCTGGTAAATGTCTGTCCTATGGAATCAACTAATTGGAACCACAAATACAAACAACCGACATGCAAAAAGAAAATGAGCATAAGATAATACAATAACCAGCAAATTAAATTTCATGTCCTGGTAAATGTAACCAGCAAATTAAATTTCATGTCCTGGTAAATGTTTGTCCTGTGGAATCAACTAATTGGAACCACAAATACAAACAACCAACATGCAAAAAGAAAATGAGCATAAGATAAACTAATAAAAGGAATGGTGACTCGTGGCTGCATCTCTCATCATTAACTGCAATTATTTCAACCCTAGTACAATGGATTCTTATACAGTGTAAAAAAAAACGATATTATTAGCACATCCATAAGAAAATAGGGAGGAACCCTTCTCATAATCTTTAATCATTTCATACAGATGAACACAACAACTAACAACCTACCACTTAGGCAACAACAAATTGCATGTAAAACTTGGGGCAATATATTAACCTATGAGCCAAACAAAGGGACAGACCATCCATGTGTTTTCACTTTTCTCTAAAGAGTCAAGACTAAACCGAAAGCATGATTCTGTTGTTTTACGGTTTACTCCTAAAAATTTCTCACAGCAGTCCACCAAATTCCCAACTGAACTTTCAGATGGGCTTGGCCATCCTACATTACTAAATTATCAAAAAATGCTAAAGTACGTCACATCCAGGAAAGTAAATTATCAACTAATGCACATCCAGTAACTGCTAGCTCCCAGAATCTGGAGGTGGCAACATGCTCCCTACACTGGCTGCACAGAAGAATGAAAAATTAATGAGCTTGATTCAATTCTCAGTGCAGAGGTGTTAGGCCCTGCAGAGAAGAATGGTTCTAAATCATATTTCTTCAAGTTTTATACGATTATATTGGCTCTTGTATATCAAGGACCATGATGTGGAGGTGAAGATGGCATGTTTGAACTATTTAAGAGAATGCCTCAATAATGTTAATAAACTTAAATTTTTAGACCTTTTTTTCTCAATAAAGGACACATTGGTCGCTTGTATTGCTACTTGCTGAGTAAGACGATATGCCTAATTGTTGTGGAATGTCTAAGCAAAATGATGATTATGGTATGCATGCAAGAAGTTGTTACAGTTATTGTGAGATTGTAGCATGCATTTTGAGTTGTTGTATGCATGTGGAATATGATTGCCGCAGATTGTTCACAATGGATGTCAGGATGATAGTAGTATATTATGGATTAATAGGCATCTACAAATCTACTCATAATCTCTAGAGTTTCTTGTAAGGTGAAAGAGAAGCAGCATGGCACCTGGTCATTGATAGCAAAGTGATAAGAGTACCCATGGTGAGTAGCACTCCATATTTCATGGGTATATGATTGGCACATACATTCCACTTCACAGGAAAATTTCCTCTCATTACATGAATGTCTGCATTTGTTGTTGGTGCTGATTTTGAATTGTGAGACCTGAGATAGGTGCAGCTATGTAGAAGTGATTGTGTTTTCAGCCATTCACAAAATGTTTCTTCACTTGTTGAAATCATGTGAGCAACAAGGAAGACATAGAAAGCATTTCCCAAAGGAGAGCATCACTCTAGCCAAATAGCACATTTTCTATAGTAGAAGGGGATAAGAGGATTCGCCAATAGCCAAAGGCCAAAGCACCAATAGAGTGTAAGAGAAGAGGCCAGGCATCAACAGAGTACAAGAACAAAGGCTAAGGCACTGATAGAATTCAAGAGTTAAGGCTTTGGCATCGAAAGAGTGCAAGGGGAAGACCAAGGCACCCAAGAATGAAAAAAGGTATTAGTTAACAAGCTTGAAGATGTCACAGACCCCAAAAGACACTGGGAGGGATAGAAGACTACAAGAGAAATTTTTTCACTTGTGGAGATGTGATGAAGAAAGTGTACCTGATTCAATAAGCTAGAAGGTAAATCCCTATCATATTATTATGAAGCTTTTAGAGGATTCAAATTTCTTTTAATAGGATAGCTGTGATCCAAAAATTAATCATAGAAGTTATTAAGATCATCTCGCCAAGTAACTATTATCATTAATAACGAGTTGGAGCAAGGCTACTAAGCCTCGTCTCTTCTTCTATGGATTTTGGGATTCTTCATTCAAGCCTTGTTGTAATTGTGAAAATACCAACTCTTGGATCATTGCAAACCAATTATATTCCATTCAGACGAACCAAAATAAATCTCACTACATTAGCTAAGTCAATCTATTTATAACGTAGATATTAAAATATTGGATTTTTCTGTTGTAGATAAGATTTTTTGCAGATTATGATAAACAAACAACGGCTTGCCACAAAATTCACGAATACATCAATATAAGGGGGAAAATCGTGCATCTGAAACATTCTGCTAAGAATTCATGAATATGCCACGAAATGCCAAAGATCCACTCATATTTTGCAATATTTACATCTAAAAAATCAGCAAAGAGGTAGGAATTACTTTATCAAAAGGAAACAATGCCCAAATGTCTTACTAAAAAGGGCTTCTATGCAATCTTTTAAAGACCTGTATCAAAAATCAACCGGCCAGTTACCAGAGATAGCAAAGTCCAGGAATTTACCTCTTCTTCGAATTCTTGAATAACTGCTTTGCCAGCTGCTGCTTCTAGTTTAGCACCATCCGTCAACCTGGCTATTTCTTCCTCTGCTGCTGCAATATCCATCATAAGACCTTCCTACTGCAATATCCTCTGCAATATTTTCTGGACAAATTTCAGAAAATCCAAACAACTCTAAGATAGGATGTAGGACGAAACCCAAATGACACAAATTCTTGTAATTTTCGAAACGAAACCCTAGCAAAGCTGAAAATAATTAATAAACTATCAAGGTGTTCGCAAATGTATATGATAATTTTTTACCTGACACGAACCCATCTCAAGCAGACTTATACTAAGCCTAAACTGTGACGAAGCTGCTCCCAGGCAGTCAACAAGTAGCTGCGTAGCATGGTGAGGCTGCATGCGGCGCCAACAGCACTGAAAAGTGGCATTTAAAAACATCACTTTCTTTAACCTACTGATGGTGGCTTTCCCAGCGACTGCAGTCGTGTGACAACACTTCACGGTTAAATAAATTCCGACGTGAGACAAATTCCTGTCCGGCATGAGACAAATTCACGGCGGCAATCTCACACTATATATAGCCTCACACTATATATAGCCTATCGGCTAAATTAAGTTGTTTCACAAGTTCTTGGGGGTGTGTGTTTTTGGATCATAAGATTAGTGTAAAATGCAGAAAAATCAAATGTTTGTCACTGCTAAATACTGATTATGATACAAATTTTCTGGGCGAATTTCTTCAGGAAACCAAAGATTTAATCAAGAATTTAAAAACAAGCATTGCAAACTTATGGCAAGCCCAGAAATAGGGTAATTGAAAAAGAGTAGGATTTAGTTAGGAAACAGCTGAAATCCTAGCAACAAATCCTAGCAACAAGGGAGAGACTATACAAATTGTGGAAAGAAAAAATTAGCACAAGTGATGGACAATAAAAACTGGAAATAAAAAAATAGCATAAGTGAAAAATGAGCAGGATTTAGTTAGTAAAGAGCTGAAGTCCTAGCGACAAGGGAGGGACAATAGAAATATTGGAAAGAAAGAAAGAAAATGTATTAATATCCATGAATGGTCAAAATGGGGGAAGAATGATACACTTAAAGTTTATAGCCTTTAGTTGGAGATGGAGAAAAGCTAGAGCAATTAGATGGAAACAACATGATACAAGCTGATAAAATGAAAGGAAACCACAAAATGAGTGTCGTTAGGGATGCAAATGAAGAAGGATCCTTCAAGGAACCATAAACCTAACAATATATGGAAGTTGAAGTTTTTTTGTGTGCAAAGATTTGGACCAACGATGGTGGGGCTTGTAAGGAAATAACAATAGCAGTAGAAGGAAAAGATATATGCAGAGCTACTGTGAGGTTGAAAATAATAATTTAGATTGAAACAACAATTCAAGATTTCGCCAATCTAGGGAAGTTTAATCACAGATCAATTCTTGATTAAGTATGACATTGTCCTACCGATTAGAAGGAGACAAAGCAAACGATTTTCCTCTAGTATAATAGACCCATAATTTTAAGAAGACAATATTATTTATTCAAGCTGAACCCAAGCATTTCTAATTTCAAATACTCCTGAGAATACATTTCTACAATGTCCAACCTCTTTCAAATCAGGACAAAGATAATTTATATAAAAGAAACTAACCCAATTCAAGACAAAGATAATTTATATAGAAGCTCATCCAATTCGATAAAGCTAAAGACAAAGCATATCTAATGTCATATATAATTGAGATGCCATATCAGATAACCTCTCTAATAAAACCCATATAATTGAGATGCCATATCAGATAACCTCTCTAATAAAACCCAACTACTGATACCATAACAAATTAAGTTTGTGGCCTTCTTTCAATCATTAGAGTTATGTAAGGTGAAAATCAACACAAGTCAACCATAAAGATCTGCCTTGGACTTATATCAACCATCAGAAAAGACAAGTCCACATGTGCGCATAGAGCCACCAAAATTAACCTCTGCACTTGTTTGAAATAATAAAATATTTCCAGACCTAATGATGGCTCAGGAGAGGGCAAACATCATTAACTAAAAAGCTCAAAACTGTGGACATTATGACACATCATAGGTGCATTCATAAAGTTATTGTAAATGCATAGATCTTTAACAAAAGAGGTGTCAATTATCAGAGTTTCTTTGCCACGTAGAAGGCTTGTATGAAACGTTGTGAAAGAACTAAATTGTTTTTTTCAACTAAAAAAGGGGTAAAAATTTATTAAAACAAGAAGAAGTACAGCGCAAGGCTTTAAACAGCCCTGTCAATCTCAACCAAGTTGTCCAGCTCATGAGACAAATCCAGGGGTAATTGACCCCTATCCACAATGTTCCAATTTTGCATATGATCAGAGGCCCACTTGACCAAACAATCCGCAACAGCAATCCATTTGATCTGCAATGCTTGCTGCTTAAAATGTTTTCTAAAATAGCTACAGGTGTAGACTGCAATGGGAATGTCCTCTGCTGAACAATAGCTACAATCACCTAATATCAATCTGTCTGTTGGGCCAAATGGTTTATAATTATATGCTATAATGGGCATATGCGTAAGGCTTTAAACAGCCCTGTCAATCTCAACCAAGCTGTCCAGCTCATGAGACAAATCCAGGGGTAATTGACCCCTATCCACAATGTTCCAATTTTGCATATGATCAGAGGCCCACTTGACCAAACAATCCGCAACAGCAATCCACTTGATCTGCAATGCTTGCTGCTTAAAATGTTTTCTAAAATAGCTACAGGTGTAGACTGCAATGGGAATGTCCTCTGATGAACAATAGCTACAATCACCTAATATCAATCTGTCTGTTGGGCCAAATGGTTTATAATTATATGCTATAATGGGCATATGCGTCTAGGGCAAATATAGGCATTACTATGGTGTGATTAGGAGGTATTGTTATCATGAAATCAGTTTGAGTTTTAATATATTAACTATAATTGTAGATTATGCTTAGGAGCAAGCTAGTCTTGCTCTGTACAGTTGTACATGTTTTTCTTTTGGTTGTAGGAAATTTTGGACTCAAATTTCAAACATAAGTTTGCTGGTGGATTATGTTTTTTTTGGCTTACAGTAGTTTATCTATTTTAAGGAAGCCACTAGAAACATTGACTCTCTCAGTTTTTATAGGGTTTTGGATCTAGCAGTAATTTTTTAGAATGCTTTTTTTATGCAGAATGCATAAAAACATGAATTAATTTTTTTTAGATGCTTGCAAATGATGAAAGTAGTATCCGTAAAGTTGTGGGTTAGTGCAAAGATTATGCATTGATTGAGTTGACATCAATTGACATCCCAGTTTCAAAACTGGATATCCGTGGTTCCTTGTTAAGATGAGTTGGTAGATATAGGACATGACTTGGTCTTCAATGAATCATCAATAATGGAATTATTGTGAACCAACCAGCTTCTCAGATTTGAAGAAATAATTTACCATGAGAAATAATGTAATATTACAGTTTCAAGGCGTTTTAGCTGGCGTCCTACCTTTTCCTTATTTTTCTATTTTTTTATGAAATCTGTACAGTTCTTGGCTAGTCATTTATCTCAAGCTAGAAACAACAGGCAGGTGCTTGGTGTACAAGATTTCACTATCTCCTCAAATGGGTCACATCATGAAAAAAGCCAAAGTTTCAAACAACACCGTTTCGTGGAAGAAAAGTTTTTTAGACTAAGGACTCTGAATGAACCTCCTGTTGCTACAGAGGGATTATTTTTGGTCCTTCCTCCAATAGAGAAATTCATTTTGATACCTTGTACCTCCTAAATTCTCTTCTTCATAAGGGCATTGTCAATCACCATAGATTAACCCCTTAGTTCTATGATATGTTGAAGCCCTTTGTCGCTCCCACTGGGCTGTCCAAAATTGGACTGAGGAACATGCTTGCCTACACCAACCTTATTTATTATGCATTAACTTGGCTATCGAGAACCCCAAAGATTGCAGAGGAAACAATTGAGAAGTAAGGAGATTGATTATCACTCCTACAGAAGCCTATTGTCTTCCTCAAGAAGAAGAGCTATCAAACCAAGTCATAACTCATTAGGACCTCAAGAGGTATGAGAATATATTTGTGCGAGCAACATTCATAGATGTTAATGTCCTCTAGGGCATTAACAGTGCACATAACACCTATTTTTAGACATGTGTCCTCCTTAGGATTGTTATTTATAGGTGATTGAAGCAAATAATGCATAGTATCTTTCTTAAAACTATTGAATCTATGTTGTAAGCCCTCATAGAAAGATGCATTAAGCATAAAATCAACAGAAAGTAAACAATCGCATAAAAATGGCTTGAAAGTAAAAAAGTAAAAAGAAGTAAAATAGTAAAGGAGTAAACAAAAGTAAAATGGTAACATTTAGAGTAACCATTATTATAGAGTAAAATACTGAATAACAAACGAAACAAAAAACATACTGTTATATTTGTATTTCTCTGGTATATTTGTATTCTTTTGTGCTGTCCATAGAAAGTGTTGGGAAGTATCGCTTCAGTTTCGATGATATTTATAGGAAGGCTTCACGGTGATAAAAAAAGAATGTAATAAAAAAAAATCTGATATTTGATAGGAAATATATGTTTATAAAATGGCGGTGATCAAGAGTAAATGCACTAAGCAGATGGAAAGAATGTTAAGCAAATCAAATCTGATATTTGATAGTGGACAGTGACTTAGATATGTGATAGAAGTATGCCTACCAGCAGTGATAAAAACTACACAGTAAAAATGATATAATGCATTTTTTTTCATAACACTGCATTGAAAGCTTTGAGGCAGAGATAAGGGTTGTTTTTTATGACAGAGTTTCCAGTCTACCTGAAAACAACTAGTTGTTTCATGGCAAAGTTTCCTATTTCCGATGTGAGACAACTTTCAGGCTAAAAGGTCACACTAAATATAGTCTATCCGCTAATTAATTTCTATAATAATTATTTATATATCCAACCTTAACCTTAATGCTAATGTCAACCCTAAACCTAAACTTAACTCAAATTTTAACCAACCCTATTGCTAACTCTATTTCTATCTCTAGCACCAACTCTAACACTAATCCTAACCCTAACTTTAATTGTAACCTTATCCCCAAATATAAATCTAATTCTAACCCTAATGCTAATGGTAACCCTAATTACATCTCTAATTGTAACCCTAACCATAACATTAACAATAAACCTAACCCTAACCCTAACCCTGTCCATGAACTAAATTATATCTCTAATCATAACCTTAACCCTATCCATGAACCAAATTATATCTCTAATCATAATCCTAACCCTATTCATAATGCTAACCTTTAACCTAACCCTAACCTCAACCCTAATAATTTTGTCTTCCATGTTGCACTACTAATGCTAGTGGCATATATATATATATATATATAATAGGATTATATATAAAATGCAATCAAGTACAATTTAGTATGAAGGAAAATAATAACACGATTAGATTAAAACAATCTTTGTAATACGATTAATAATACAAGAAATTATTTTTAGCTACATATATTCAATTACAAAAAATGAAATATAAAGTGAAATCAAGCTAACAACACAAGTGTTTGGGATTTATCAGTAAAGATAGTTGCAAATATATTAATGCAGGCTTCTTCTTTTGTTGTAGCAATTGGAGCATCATTTATCGCTTTTGTTGTCATCATTGTATGAAAGGATGAAACATTAGTACCATACCATGTTTCTATTGTCTTTGTATTCTCTTCTTTTATCGTTAGATGAGTACATAATTTATACATTATCTTTGTCTTTTATATTTGTATACATCCATTAAAACCCATGTGGATTTGTATAATTTGATTACTATTAAACTTTGAAATCTATCTTTCTCTTTTTGGTAGTTTTTAAAGAGTTGTACTCATATTTGTATACCTCCATTAAAACCCATGTGGATTTGTATAATTTGATTACTATTAAACTTTGAAATCTAGAAAAACACATTTATCATCTCATGAATTATATTGGCTTACTTTTATAAATATATCGTTAAATTAAGACAAATTAAGAAAGATACGAAATGATGTATATTGCTTTTACATTTGTTGCTTATTAAATTCCAATTAAATTTATTTTTATTTAAAAAAATGTGCATTAGAATTTGTTTTACCATTATAACTACAACCTCCTTTAGTATAGAAATATACATTTAACATCAAGTAAAGTAAATTAGATTTTATAGAGAGTATTTGATTGACCAAAAACATTGATAAAATTTTGAGATGCTTGTTTTTATGTTTTTATCTTGTTGTGGTGACCATTAAAGAATCTAAGGGTCTAACTTTGTTATCAATAAATAAGCTGATCTCTTCAAACTCACGAAGAAAGGATGAATTGATAGACTAAAAATTCTATGAACAAAATTAATATTTCAATCATCTTATCAAGGAACATGAAAATCTAGAGGAAGAGAACATGCAAGTAGAAATAGTAGCAATCGATGAGGTAGAGGCTATAAAAGTTAAGAAATATTTTGTAGTACTAAAGAAAGAGGTAATCAAAACTCTTACAAATCACCAAGTATAGAGTCATTATTGTAAATTCTTTTGTCATGATGAATGTGATTGTTTGGAAAAATTATAAGTAAGCAATGCACCTTTTTTTTGGAGAAAAAAGAACAAAACTACTTAAATTTTATGATTGTTCACCAACAAAGTCTCAACAAAACTACTTAAATTTTATGATTGTTCACCAACAAAGTCTCAAGGTACATAGTACATCATAAAAAAGTTCCAATGTAGAGGAAGCTACCTGCTATTGGTTAGAGGACACTCCTCTGGGTCCTCATCTGAGTCTATAACAACCTTTTAGTCTCGTGAGTACTTGGAGATGACGAGTTCTGGCGGTTGGCTCTACGGCCACCACCTTGGCCTCTTCCACGGTCACGACTCCTACCACTAGGCATCCTACACACACCACCAAGGAAAAGAAACAATGAATAAGCAAGGGTGGAAAAATGAAGACAGCGCAAGCTCAAAAGCCATAATATATGGCAATTTCTACATCTATTTATAACAAAAAAACACTATTTAACACATCATAAGCACAAAATTCCAAGTTAAAACACACATTTTCCACATATGCACACAAATTTACATCACCGTAAGACACATCACAAGGCAACACAAAGGTCCATAATGCATCCCTAGTAGGAAGAATATCAATGCATTGTGCACTACACCGAGGGTCCTATCCTTTCCACCAATTTTTTGCACCAATGAACCGACACCACCTAGCGACCAACTTCAAATTGCTAAGCGAGAATGACAGGAGGTTGAAGACCTAACTCAAGAGTCTAAACACAAGGTTTAGAAACCTAACTCAAGAGTCTAAACACAAGGTTTAGAAACTCTGGGCACTCTAAAGCAATGCACTTTTTTGAAGAAAAAAGAACAAAACTACTTATTTTTTAAGTGTGATGTCACAAAAGAAATTTCTGAAAAATGCATATGGATTTTGGATAGTGGTTGTAGTAGTAATAGGAAACAAAAAATCTTAGTAAAGATGGATTAGTCTTTCAAACTTAAGTATGATTGGGAGATGATCAAAAAGTTGAGGTTATAGAAAAGTGAACCATCTGAATCAAAACAAAATAATGTGCAATAAAATATATTCATAATGTTTCACATGCACCAGGAATAACTCATTATCTATTAAGTATAGGACAACTTATTGTAAATGAATATCTTTCTATTTTTCAAAATAATGAATGTGTTATCTATAGTAAAAATGATAAGCAATCAAATTGTACCAAAAGTTGGTATGCTACAAAACATAATTTTTCCTCTCAAAGTTGCAGTTAAAGAAACTCAATCTTTGGATGTTGTCTTGAATGATAAATCAAGGTTATGGCACATGAGATATGGACACCTAATTTTTCAAAGGAAAATGGTGAAAGAATTGCCACTATCAAATGAGACAATCCGAAGTATGTGAAGGTTGTATTATTGGTTATATTAAGAAAATCTAGTAATTATAGGATAAAGACAATATTCTCCAACTCAATCTTTGAATATTGTCTTGAATGATAAGATAGGGTTATGGCACATGAGATATGGACACCTTATTGTTCTACTAGCCTACGTAGAAACTCAAGTTCTATAGCCTACATAGAAACTCAAGTCCTCTTTTTAGTTCAAACTCTCCTCCTAGTAAGGAAGGTAAAATATTTTATCCTCTTTTTAGTTGAAGTTCTCCTCCTAAGGAAGGTAAAATATTTCAAAGAAATTTAAAAAAAAACTAGTAGTCTTGATTCATTTACCAATTTTTCTTAGTTGAAGTTCTCCTCCTAAGGAAGGTAAATATTTCAAAGAAATTTATAAAAAAAACTAGTCTTGATTCATTTACCAATTTTTCTTTACTATCACATATTCAAGTAGAACGTAAAACATGGTTTGGATTAAGGCCATGGAGGAGGAAAGTTGATGGATCCATTGAAGACATAAAGAATTTTTTGAGAAGTCCTCTTCAAAGAGATTTATGAAAGAAGTACTAGTCTTGATTCATTTACAATTCTTTCCTATTCCATATTAAAGTATTAAAGATATAATAAAACATGGTTTGAATTAATTCAATGGACAAGGAAAGCTAATGGATCCATTAAAGACACAAAACAATATTGATAGCTAAAGGCTTCTCACAACAACTAAAATGAAACCTATGCTCATGCAATGAAATTGGATACCAGTGGTTAGTATATTAATTTGAGGGTAAATCAAATTTAAAAAATTTCTTTGTAAGTAAAGAAGTGTTTGTAGAAGAAATATTAGGGTATGAAGTTATAGGACAACAACAAAAAGTTTACAAGTTAAGAAATGTTATTTATGGACTCAAGTGAGCACCTAAGAGATTGATATAACATAATAGATGGATATTTAAAAAAAAAACCTTCAATAGGAGCGAAAACGAAAGTGTATCTACACTATATATTTTGATGATATGGTTTACATTGGCATGAATAAAGCAACACTAGCGATGGTAAAGCATGAATAGAGCAATATCAAAATAAAATTTTACAAGGGTGACATATGTTAGGAGTTATTACATAAAACATTATGGGGAGAATGATGAGAATAATGTTTAACAACGTCAATCTTCTTTTATCCTTTTATGTGCAAATATTATCACCCAACTATTTATCCATTGCTTTATCTCTATTACACACTCCAATTGTTATCATATCCTTATTCTTCTTTATTGCTACGTCCATATCGTTATTCTCCTCTCTCCACCCTCTTACCCATCACTACTTCATCAGCCCTACCATTGTAATGGGCACCGCTACACTACTGTTGGCTATAAAGTAAACCTTATATCAGAGTTGAAACATATACAATAAGATTTCTTCGCTCCAACAATTGGTCTTACTATTCTGATCTAATATATTTACTTCATATTTTCTAATTTACTTCATATTTTCTTTTCAGCTCTATCTATATATTGCTACGCTGTTTTCTCTCTCGAAACTGAATAATTTCTACAATTAGATTTTATTCAGGGAGCTATATAAATGTCCTTTAACAATTTTTCAATTCCTGCCCAATAATTTTACTTATTCATATTTCCAAATCAATCTATTTCATGAATTAATTCCAAAACAATTTTCAACTCATTACAATTTTACTCACCAATCTTTCCAAATCTTTCCAATTCCGTCCATTCTAGTTGGAAAATTCACAGAAAAGTCTCCATCGAACTTTGTGAAGCACATTTGCAGCATCTGTCAATTCAACCACAAATAGCAAAACTGTAACATCCCCTTTTCTTAAAAGAATAAAATCCCTTAAATCATGTACTGTAACAGTGGTTGATGTTATTTACCTGATGATTTCACCATTACTGAAAGCTGCACGAAAATACTCCTAAAAGATTGTCCGGAGCAAAGGATGACAGCCACTAAGGATAATAGACTTTCTCTAACCACACTTTCAACTCATTCAAGCAATTGCAGTGGGCAATTTTGATGAATTCCAATCTTGGGCAATTTGCCGTCATTGAATTTCCTCACAGACAGACAGACAAATCCCTGCGTGTTACTGTGAATATATCGTGGGAGTGTGGAAGTTTAATGTGGGAGCGTGGCAGGATAAGAAGGTATTGAATCCATGCAGAATAACACGCTTGTGTAGGTTGTTGGGCCATTGTCTTACACGTATCAACTTTATTGAAAATCACCATTTAGCAGCCCAATGCAACCAACATCATAAATAACTGTGGTCACCGTTTCAGTCTGTCACTGGTTGACAGCGAAAAGCAAATGAAATTTAGATTATTTTATAATATTAATATTGTCTGTGATAAAAGTCTAGAATAAAATTAATGAATGGGTCTTAGATTCTTTTATAATGTATTAATATTGTCTATGTTAAAAGTAGAGAATAAAATTAGTGAATGGGTGAGGCTCTCATGGTGCGAGGCCCACGAATTAAAGCCTTGCCTACCTACTCCAAAGGAATATGACTCTTTTTATTGTTATATAACTGTTTATAGATACTTACATTTATTATTAGTTTGCTACTATTTAATATTGCTTAATTGTTTTTGTAAAACATTATTACTAATAATTTAGGTTGTCTACAAGCAATGGCTTACATTTACTATCAAAACTTAGTAGTTTTGAAAAAGTTTTTGTGTAAGTGTATAATTGTATTTCATTGCAAGATTTGTTGTCTTCATCAATTGTGTAGAGTGTAATTGATTCTCAAATTAAAATTCATGACATTTTTTTACTAGTGCACTAGTAAATCGTTTACCTTCATTTGATTGCCTAGAGTGTAATTTATTCTCAAATTAAAATTCATGACAATTTTTTACTTGTGCACTAGTAAATCTTTGATTGACCTTCCTTTGATTGTGTAGACTGTAATTTATTCTCAAATTAAAATTCATCACATTTTTTACTAATGCACTAGTAAATCGTTTGACCTTCCTTTATTGCACATGGATTAACCTAGAGAAAAGAGTATGTATTGGAGTGTTTAGATTATGAAATTATTTTAATTTATTATTTATATTTTTTGTCAAACTATTAGTTTTTTATTTTTATTTTTGTATTTGTGTGTTGGAGTGTTTAGATTATGAAATTATTTTAAGTTATTATTTTTATTTTTTGTCAAACTATTAGTTATTTATTTATTTATTTGTTGTATCATTTAGCATTGAAGTTAAAGTTGCTTGGAGTAAATTATTAGGAGAGATTTATGGGCATGTGCAAAGAGCTGAGTCCAAATAAATCTTAAAAAAATTCAATAATGTGAAATTTAGTATTTTGAGTCCAATTTCCAGATATTTAATTTATTTTAATTAATTTTAAATTATAGACATGTATAAAAAACACTTTTTTAAGTCACTTTTTATGACCATACACGTGTACATACACCATAATTCAACCTAAATAAAATTAGTTTTTGAAAAGATTTAGTTTTTGAAAAGATGTGTAACAAACTAATATTGATGAGGATTTTTTTTTTCTAAATATTTTTTAAATTAATTTTTTACTGCCCTAATTATTTTTTTTGAAAACCTTCGATGTCACAATTTGACATAAAATAATCATTTTTTTATTTTTTTTCATTTTGTAGAGAATTGTTTGTAGATTGATGTCATATAATTGTTTTTACAAATATTAACAAATTAAAAGTTAATTTTTTTTAAAAAAATCCCATCATTTCAAGTTTATGGATCAATTTCCTTATAAATTAATTAAAAAATAGAAAACATAATTCAATAATTTAAAAAATTACATATTTGAAAACTAGACATCATGATCTATAATGAATTTTAATTTCATAAATCAATTCTAAAAAAAACTCACTAGCTATATTGCCAAAGTTATTTCTCTTGGCATCGTCTTAGTCTTTTAGTTGCAAGTCCAAGGCTATGGGTTGGATTACCAAGCTTTTCTTGAGCCTAAAGCCAAATCAAAAAGTAGGTTTGGATTTCAATTTTTAAGAGTGGGTACTCATTTTAAAGTGGGTACCCATTATATTTTTAAAATGGGTACCCGTTTAGGAACAAGATCCTAATCTAAGGCTTAGGATATCATTCCTATCGACATTCTTTTCACTTGAAACATGCCCTCTTTGTGGACCCAAAATCTTTCACTTACCTTTCTCATCTTTAAAATCATGTCAAAGAAAAGATTTTGTAGTGCAATTTGAATTGGTAAATTTTCCTAGTAATAGCCATGTTGGAAGTTTTCTTATCATTGATGAGATGATGTGATTGTTGGCAACATGAGGATGAGCATATATAGTGTTTTCATTGATGTCAACATTTATGCACAACTATTTTATTAGCATGAGTGATTGTGGTGATGCCAATCCATTGTATAGGTGCAAGAGTTTTGATCTGGAACAAAAAAAATGTGTTGGCTACCTGCCTAAATCCATAATATAGTTTTTTAGTGTATAGTGAACAAGTTTTGAGGTCTGCATTACTCTACCTTGAATAATATTATGAATTTATAAGGTGATTTTGGAGTATTTCAGAGGAATCCAAATCCAAAGTTTCATATCTTCATGTCCTCCAATGTCAAAAATACATTTGATAAAGTATTGGGTTTACCAATGGTAGTGCTTCCTACATAGTGTACATGATTGGAATACTCACCATTCCACCATTTAAATATATTTGGTTATGCAATTTTTTGGGAGTGTTTACAGGTGTCTAAAGTGTCCTTGATCCAAGTATCAAGAATTTTGGTTGACTGCATGTTAAGCTATGGATGAATAGTTGGTCCATCTCCCTACTGCTTCTATAAGAGGGTTGACCTAAGTATTTTGTGGCCATACGAAGTTAAAGGAAGTTTTTTATTAGATTTATGGGAACTATTATAGGTTTTTGTTGACCTATTTTGAAGTGATATATTTTTCGGAAGCATGTATGATGCATTATTAAGCTAACATGATGTTGTATTATACAATACATATTTTGGGATGGCCTAATTGATGTTTTGGTTGGTTACGGTATATATAAGGTAGATTCCTTGTGTGGTGATGTATGTGAATGCAAAATAAACAAGTGTGTGCAAATTTGAGTAGAGAAGTGCAAATTAAGTTTGAGGAGTAGAGTTAAGTGGGTTGAGTCAATATTTTGAGCTTCAATGGAATTGTATCTTCAACATAGGATAGATACAATATTAGATGTTCATAATTGGAACTAAGCCACCCCTTTCTTCTATCTGTTTTCAATTCTAGGTAGTGAGCCTTTCTTCTTTTGGATAGTGAGTCCACCAATTGTATCAAAAATTTTAATTGGTTACAATATTTATATTGTGAGCTAATCGTCACCATGTCTTTTTCCCTTATTGGGTTTTCCATGTAAATCTAGTGTTCTTGGGTTCTTTCGTGTGATGCATGTTTTCTATGTTTCTTTCCATTAATAAAAGTTTAATGTGATGCATTGAATGAATTTGTTTAAATTAATAATAATATTGATTAACCCCCCTCTTAGTAGTCTAGGTGTTCAACAATTGGTATAAGATCTTGGTTCCTTCATTTGGCTTGATTGCTAAGGTAAATCTTGGAGTTGAACTACAACAAAGAATCCCACTCCAAAAGAAATCATATTTGAAAGATTTACTAAAGAAGGTTGTATTGTTGACATCTAGAAGGAGAACTCAAATTATCCCTTGATGATTTAGATAATGTAGAATCTGTGAATAAAGATTTGGAAAAGGATCAAGTGGCGATGTAGATGAGTGCATTAAGATACTAAGAGAGAAACTCAAAAAGGCTATAGATAGAATAAAAGAAAAAAATGAGAAGCTTAAGCAATCTAATTAGACTATCACCAACTTTTGAAAGTATAAGTTGAAGAAGGAAAAAGAGCTGAAGATTGCTTGAATGCCAAATTGGAAGACAAATCTGATGAATGCTCAAACCTTCAACAAGAGGTTGTGACCCTGAGATCAAATCTAAAGAAAGAAAAGATTCAAGAAGAAAAATTCAAGAAGAGCTCTATAATTCTTGATGAGATGATTGCAAATCAAAAGGATTATAAGGAAAAAGAAGGTTTTGGGTTTGAAAAAGGAGAAAGTTCAAAAGAAGACCAAACACCAAATGTTGAAAAGAAGAACAATGAACAAAAGAAGATTGAAGAAAAGAAGAGTAATTGCAAGAAGGTCCAAAATCAAGGAAAAACTTCAATAGAGTGATGGAAGGTGATTGTGTCAACACAGTTAGGGTTTATCAACTTTTCACCTAACTTGAAATTAATGCAATCAAGGCATTTTAGGCCATTCAAAAGGGATTTATAGTGATCTCACATATCATTAATTTGTTTACAATCAATCATTTGAAGAGTGAAGAGCAAAGAAGAGGTGAGTTGAAGAAATTCAAAATTTGTGCACAAAACCCTATCTGGTAGAGATTTTAAAGGTATTTATAGTTTTTCACCTTTCTTTAAGCTTCAAAAGCATTTCAAGAGTAATGCAAGAATTTTAGCTCACAAGTAGTTAAGGTTGTGGACTAGATTCATTCCAATTTTAAGAGGCATCCTATTAAATCAATGGAAATGGATCTAAATGGCATGTTTTTAAGTATTTCCTATGGTGTGTTACATTTTGAAGATGTTAGGATTTGTATTCATGCAAAGTTTGAAGAATATAATCATTCAAATATGGGAGAAGTATGGGTTAATGAGCTTATCGACGATGAATCTAAATTAAAACTTGAGTATGAGAGTTTTATGAAGAAAATCCAAACGTATGGAACAACTTCTCCATCTTTTTCTATGTTGATGAAGAGATCGGATTTGTACTAATTATAATTAATGATAAATTTATCTAGTTAGACCTCCCTCACATGATTAGCAAAGAAACTATTAGGGTTGTGTCAGGGTTTTTCTCAGAAGGTCTTGTTTTGACACTCTAATATGTGAAGAATGAAGTGGTAATGAAACTAACTGGTGTAAAATTTGATAAAAGAGCCTTGAAAATTAAGGAAATTGAAGACTCCATAGTGAAGTACACATCAATTATGATTGGGTATAAGATATTCTTCACAAATTGAGAAAACTCAGTTTCTACAATTGTAATTCATACCACATATGAAATGGTGAAGATGGGAATGGGTTATGATTTGTGTGAGTTGTTATGGCTACAATTAATAGAAACATGCATAAAACTAAGGGCTCCCTATACCCTTTCAAGTATGGCACCTTGATAATGTGTCTGTTCTTTTACTTTCTGAGAGATATTCCTGGAACCAAGAATATTGTGTTGTTGAAGGAAGTTCCATTTACTATTCAGATTTGTGACCACCTAAGAAGATTGGATGATGCAAATGCATAGAAGTTGACATTATGGGTTTTCTTCAAAACTTTCAAGGAGAAAATGCAAGATAAAGAGAGGATTCCCAAGAGTGTGGTTGAAAAATAGAAGAATGATATTATTTTCAGGGTGAGCAAAGACTACTAGGATCTCTACCCCCTCTTTGGTTACTACACTAAGTCCTCTAAGAGTAAATCTAATGTTGGGGAAAAGAGGAATGAGTCATCCAGTGCTTCAGTGAAACAACAAGGTGCTCTACAAAGGAGAAGAGTTAAAAAAAAAACTAGAAGAGAGAAACATACCAGCTTTGAAGAAGAAGAAGAAGGGTCAAAACTAGTTTGAAAGAGAAAAATCAATGTCTCTTAGGAGACAAGTGTTTAAAGTAAGTAAAAATTGGCGTTGTGGATACTAATAGTGAGGTAGACATGGAGAAGGAGAAATAAGGATACAAACAAATAAGGGAAAAGAAGACTAGTTTTGGAAAAGGAGAAATGTATCTAGGAGGAAAGAATAAGAAGAAGAAGAAGAAGAAGAAGGCTCCTCCAGTCTAGAAATAGAGCCCCATGAAGCTTGAGGTGTTGGTGAGCAATATTGCAAAATATGGAAACCTAGAAGAGATTGCTATACTATATCCCACTATAGATGAAATGGACAAATCCACCATTGAAGAAGCTAATATTTTTAGGTGTATTTTCACTTTTGATGTTAGCATGAAGGATATAGAGATTCAATAACCTGAGGATTTGAAAATTTTACTATATGAAAGAAGACAAGAAGCAATAAATGAAGATGCCAAATTAAGGGCATTTTCTTTGGAGAAGATAAGTTCTTTCACAGATGAGGACAGAGCTAAATTATCTCAACTATATAAAAAATAATTTAGGACTAAGCAAAGGGTTAGTACCTTGATGAGAAGGGACAAATAAAATAGAAATATTAAGAAATGAGATAGTGGAAAAGGTTGCAATCTAGACAATGAGTTAGGGATGTATCCAAATAGTGAAGAATAATTGCATGATGATGTGTCTATTCCTAAAAAGAATGAACTAGAAGATGCACAACATGAGCATGCTTTGGAACAGGATCATGTAGCTAAAGAAGAAAATGTTCAAGAAGTTGTTACTGATAATACCCCTCCAGTAGAAGAAAATATTGTTGGAGAAGAAAAGGATGGAGAAATGTAAGAGGAAGTATGAGTAGAGCATAACACACCTCCTCTAGACACACAAAAGTATGTAGAGAATGAAGAAGTTATACAAGAAAACCTAGAGACCATAGAGGCACAAAATACTGAAGACATACCTCCTCTAGATGATAATGCAAAATTAGTTGAAGAAGAGAAGAAGACTGGGGATGAATCTGAAAGTGTACACAAAGAGAAGGATGATGGGAAACTTGAAGAGAACATTGGTGACTAGGAAAAGGATGATGAAAAGAAGGTTGAAGAAAGTGTGAAGATGATTGGTGAGTCCTTTGGATTCTCTAGAGATTCCTTGAAAATTTTATTAGATATGCAACTCTAATTCCATCTAGTAGTATGAGCACATTTGCTATTGTAGAGTAGAAAAATGTACACCTTTACATTTTCACACTATTTTTGGGTCCCTTAATTAAATTATACTTAATTAAACCTCTAATTGACCCAATTATGCATTTAAAACTCTAATTAATCCTATTTTCTAAAGGGGGAGCCCGCATTAACTAATTGCAAACATTAATTAAATTACCTTGGAAATCGTGTCCTAGATTTAGGTGCCCCATTCACCTGAGGGAGAATGGGTCCTCCTTAAGTTGAGGATCTTAATTTTTAATATAATTTTGGTAGAATTTTTATGATTCAAATTCAAATTGAAATTTTCGGCCTTTGATGTTTAATTTTTAGAAAATTAGAAAATTACCTATAAATACAAGGCCTTTTTATCAATTGAAATCCTAGAACAAACTAGAGGTGAACTTCACACAAGAAAATATTATTGTCAAAAGTGTTCAAGAGTAGATTTATCAGTCTTCTACATTAGCATTCAAGATCTCAAGCATCATGTCAAAGTTATTTACCTCCATGCATGTTTTCTGAGCTAAAATTGTGATGTAGGTTTCAAACATTCAAACATCAAGACCAACATCCAAATAATCCATTTCATGCAAGATCAAGACCTTGTAAATATGTGTTAGACTTTAGTCCTTTAAGGATATTCATTAAAGGGTTTGGTGAGTTGCAACATAGCATTGTTCATTCATCATTCCTTCCATTCATGTTTCATTTCATTTCAAAGTTTAAAATTACCAAAATGGGGTTTGACCAAGGAAAACCCCTATTCACCAAAAATAAATATCTTTTCCCTCTCTTTGTATATACAAATTTATAGGTGAAGAAGGATTGAAGATTCATCAAAAGTGAAATTTTTCAAAGTTGTCATCAAAATTTTCAAGCCACAAAATTTTACTTGTAGAATTTATTTTGAAATTTTTTGATAGTGAGATCTACAGGAATCAGGACTATAGATCCAAGAGCAGGGGACTATGAAATCATGTTTTGGATACTTGTAGCAAAACCCATTCACTCTAGGGTAAATTTTTCCTAGGAGGACACCTAACAACAAGTTTTGGAGATTGGTACACATCAACTTACCCTTCTTAGATATGTTGGAAGTTTGTTGTGTTTGATTGTTTTATGTTTTAAATTGATTATTCAAGATTCACATTGCATGATTGAATTTTTATTTACTATTTTTAGTTTTTCTCCCCAAAGTGTTGTTCAAATAGATTTTACCTTGTCTTAAGGAAATTTGCAAGATCTCCAATAGGGTTGACTCACCTAGGGTTGAAAATCAATCCTACCTTTGGGGATCTCATTTCCTATTGAAATATGGAAGATAGGTGCATCACATATTCAATCAACCCATTTTAATATGGAGCTTCCCATTTTTCTTTATTTCATTTTGGTGGACATGACATTGTACACCTTAATTTTTGAAATTGGATTTCATTAAAACCCTAGATCTAGGAGTTGTAATAGTTTGCATTGCATTGCATTTAATTTAGGGTTGTTAAAATTGCATTAGTTTACATCTCATTTAAGGTTTTAAATTAGTATTTTGCATTGTTTAAAATCTAAAAATTCCAAAAATTGCATGCATTTTACAAATTGATTTTGCATTGTACTTGCATATTAGTGTATTTTAGTCATTTACATCAACAAATTTAGTCAAAATTGCATTTAAAAAAGTGTCACTTTGTTCATCATTTGTCACTAATTTTATTTACACTAAGACACTTAAATCTGGAAAATTTTATCACTGAAACCATAATCTGCAATCTGAAACTGGGAATTCAAACATTAACTTAGAAATTTAAATTTTCATTTTTTAGAACCCTGACCTAGGACCCATTCACCCTAGGGTGAATAATTCCATATACTGGCGTTGTTTCAAATTTGTCTCTATTTGCTTTATTATCTTTTGTTTTTACATATGTGTTTCAATTTTAGAAATAATTTTTTTTTGTGAGTGCTTGCATTAGGTTCAATTGGTCAAATTAAGTGCATTGTTTGAAATCAAAATTTGCATTAAAAGACATCATTTTCAGGTTTTTACATTGCATAATCAATAAATTGTCTTGTTTCAAACATGAAAGTTGCAAAATCTTTTTACATACTTGCAATGTGATTCATAGTTTTGCATGTTCATTGCATTTGCATTGTGCCTGTTAAATATTTAATTAGCTCCCTTCGGGTGTATTTTCCTCTATACGTTGGCCCATGCATCGCAAAGTCAACTCGGCCTTTTATCTAGGTTTTTCTCTCCCACTCCACGTGTCTACTCCTCGAAACTCTAAGTCTCAACATTCCTTCCGCATCCCAGAAAGCTCTGTTATGCTTCCACGTGTTGCGGTTACGGTATTCTTTTGATCTTTCTTTCTTACTACCTCATCGGGCTCCACTTAGGTGCCATGAAGCCCTCATTCCTAAAAAGTTTTGGAAGGCCCCACGGTTTCTATCTGCGGTGTACACTTTCTATGTGTCTACCATTCACAAATATTTCATAGCAGAGATGAAGTAATAGACACGTGACAACGAATTGCTGCCATGTGTCTCTTTTGTGCCCTGCTGGTGATTGTTTCCTCGATTATTAATGAAGTGATCCACTCATTTGACATGTGTAGCATTAACACAAGTCTTCAATGGCGAAAGAAGAGAGGTTCATACAGGCAGTGAAAGGCTACCACGTGCCTAGCCAATAGATCTCATATTCAAGCGAGGGACTAGATGAGCCTAATGATGCTATTGGTCACTTTGTGTCATAACCATTCACACAAAATGGTGACACTTGTCTGATTAGGCCTAGCTAGGACCACCACCATCATTTGCAGAGGATGCACCTGTGCCTGGAGTGATCGGATGCTTGGTTCCGGATTGATTCTGTTGCAACAGCTTTTGGAATATTTTGATTTTTGCATCATTGACTAGGGGATTGCGAAATCTTTTCTGTTGTTGCTCTCTAAGGCTATGGGAAGTTTTGGACTGCTATATATACTTTTCTTTGTTATGAGAAAAGGGTTCAAAATTTGAAGAAAATGTTGGTTTTAGTAAAAGACGCCAGGCCTTTATTGTTATTTTATTTGATTGTAAAAAGCTCTCAAATTGTGTCAATTGTTCAACCTTTCTATTTTTTTCATGCTATTTGATCAAACTATAAACTATGATTTTTATTATCTTGACATTTCATTTAAGAAATTCTATATATGTTGAATGCAATTTTTCTGATCTAGATCATGTATAATGACTCTTCTTGGTAGTAGGAATGTATGCAATATTATTTTATGTCAATGAATCGATTGTCTATGCTGTAATCTTCAGTTTCTAATGTTATGAAATTCTACAAACATAAGTCAGACCCTTAGATCTATGATTTATCATGCCTATCATTAAGTCTTGGCGCATCGCCTTTGGTTAGAATTTATTTTATTATATCTATTTCCATTTCCCTTTCCAAGCCTCCATTATGGAAGAAGCTGACTTCTCTAAAAATCCAAAGGTCACTCAATTTAGTGCAAAGGCCCCCCATAAACTAAGTTTACCATAGGACACTGTTACCTCGTCAAATTTTGGCATCAACGATATGTTTTTATTCTGGCATGCCCAGTGGGATTGAGCTTAATTGAAATTGAGTTTTAGAAGGGTGCATGAGCCATCGGCCTGTAACTAGATCCCAAATCGCAGACAACCCTGGTTTACTAGTACCTCCACTAGGAATAGTCTGAGTCACAAATCAGCTGGTAACCATTTCATTCTTGCCACCCGTTCCTCTCACCATTTTTCCAGTTCCTAATAGAAATTACGTGGCATGGGATGCGAAAAGTCCCCTAGTAGCCCCAGTAGCACCCGTTGTCTGGGGCACTATCCCGATTTTAGCCATGAAAGCTATACCCAAGTTTACCAGAGATGGCTCAAGAACACTAGTAGAACATTTACAGGATGTGGCAGATGTATGTCTAGTACACAAGATCATAGCACATAATGTAGCTCTGAGGCTTCTCACCACGTCTTTTAAAGGCAAGGTGTTGGATTGGTACCGAACACTATCACCTAATACTATTCGCACCTAGGACGAGCTCAAAGATCGATTCTAGGAGAGGTTCTCAAATGATGAAGATCGTTCTTCACTGTATTATCAACTATCAGTCATAAAACGAGCCCCCTAGGAGGCTCTGGCGAACTTTAATGCACAATTTCATACAAATTGGTAGAGGATTCTTGTTACTATACGCCTAACTCTTGAGTTGGCATTCATATTTTATCTAAAGTCCATCAATTCTGACATTTCTGTGATGATCAAGTCTTTCAGAGGAGGTACTCTACCATATGCTTACGGTGTTGCACTATCAAAACTGAGAATCATTTAATAGATTACAAAAAATTCCCTCCTAGACCTATTATGTCGATATTTCCTAAAATATCGATCCCCGCGCAAGAGGTTGTGTCAACTAGTGCACCCGCAACTGCCCAGTCAATGTACACATATGTCTACCATCCCACAAAATGTAGCCTCTACATTAGGTTCTTCCAAGGATGAAATGAGCAACCTCAAAAAGATGTTAGGAACCATGGCAAATGATATAACCACTCTTAAGCGGAACTAATCAACACCTCCAAAGCCTGCATATCAAAACTATCAAGGTGGGTGGTCCTCTTATCAGCAGAATCAGTACTAGGGCATACCTCGCACAAATCCACCAACTTCAACCACAAATCAAATGGTGTCAATACCTACTCCGCTGACGAGCGTGTCACCAAGCTCGAGTAGGGAATTAACTGCAGGGCATAAAAACCTTATTGATGATATCAATTTGTGGTGCTTCCCTTGCAATGATGCGCATATGCCCCGGAACTGTCCACGTGGCAACTTGCAACAAAAGGTGGCAGAGCAACGCAACCAAGGTGTGACAACAAATCACGGCGGTTATATATATGCCTCACCACAAGTGGAGAGTGTGGTGCTTACCACACAAATGCAAGGAATGTCTTTAGAACAAGAATCTGATATTGCTCTTGATCACGTGCTTTTCTCTTGGATGGAGGAAGAAGGAACAATGTTTGCTAATGACGTGTTCATACCCAAAACTTTGTAAGTGCAATTTGATTATAACACGTGTTCAAAGAGGAGATTCACGGGTGAGTTAGTTATTTCACATCTAGCCAGTCTGCAACTCAAAGGTGTTTCTGATCAGGTTCCTGGTACTTCTACCACCCCACTACCAACCCAACCATAGAAGGAAATTATTACACCAAGAGCCAAGCAACAAAAAGCTCTAAGCTTGTTACTTTTTAATATGGTCGAACAATTGAAGAAGTCATCTGCTAATGTATCTCTATGGGACATTCTAGCTATCCTAGAGAAAAAGACACTATTACAAATGGTGCTTCAAGAAGAGGTCAATATAGGGCCAACAGGGTAGTTGTCCATTGCAGAGGTTGTCAATCAAATACTTCTGGCTAAAGTCCTTACAAACAATACAAAGGAATCCCCTGCCAAGGTTAGGGATAAGTTAAAACCTCAACCCTTCTTCTTGACTCTCATTATAGGAAATAAGTTATTGCACAATGCTATGATCGATTCTGGCACTAGTACCGCAGTTATGCCTAAACAAATAGCCAAAGCTTTAGGACTCAGCTATGGGCCTATGAAAAGGGGGGTAATGCAGCTTGATGGGAACAAAGTTGAAACTGTGTGTGTCATCAAATCACTTCCTTTAACTCTATTTGCTTGTCCTAGTATCGTGGTGTCGCAAGACACTGTGATCATAGATGATCCTCCTATGTTTGGTCTTTGTCTATCTCGAGAATTTACTTCAAAGGTGGGAAAATACCTGTCCTTGGATTGGTCACATTTGATACTCAAGACCAAGAATGACACAAAAATGAAGATAGAATCAAAGGCTTTACATTCTGAACATGTAGCGGATGAAGCCTTGATCAATTTTGAAGTCGTGCATACTTCTATCACCAAGAAAGAAATGTATTGCATTGAATTACTAGAGGAGGAAAAGGTGAGCGAAGACTGGAATGACAAAGAAGATGCTCTTTTGAGTGAACACATGAACAATGATCATTTCAGAATCTATCATGCTACAGGATTGGGCACCTATATAATTTATGATGAAGACCAAGTGCTTCCACAGGTCACCAAAGAGTCCAAAGGTAGCCAAGCAAATGAGCTATGGACATTGTATTTTAATGAAACAAGAAGAAAAGTGGGTGTTGGAGCGGGGATAAATTTAATATCCCCACAAAATGAAAAATTGTTAAGGTCTTTCTATTTTCATTTCACCTGCTCAAAAAATCAGGCTAAATATGAAGGATTAAAGTTCAAGGTTTAAGCCTTGTGGAACGAATGGGAATTAAGCAATTAATGGTGTTCGGAGATTCTGAATTGGTAGTCAACCAAGTCTGAGGAGTTTCCACAACAAGGAATGTCTGCATGAGATCCTATCAGCACCAAGTTTGGGACCTCATTGATGGTTTTGAAGCTTTCAACATCCAGACTATTCCTCGAGGACAAAATAGTGATGCAGATCACATGGCCATGATTGGCACTCAGTGATCCTATCTCTTATCTTATACATAATGAACATTTAGTACAAGTACTAGTCCAACCAGCGACCCTCGATAATGATCAGAGTTGGAATTTTTTTGAAAGTGATGAACACATTGCCTCATTTATCTAGCACTCGGGGGAGTTCGCCGATTAGCTTCAACCAAAGATGGTCGAAGCTTATGAAGGAAAAATTATGCAACTCAAATCTAACAAGCTTCTGAAAGGATTGGTTACTCTTGAAAAAAAATTGATTGTGATGATGCCCGAAATGATAAACAAAAGTTCGTAGCAGCCAAAAGTGATTATGTGGACCTTTGGGTCTCTGATTGTAGGGATCTCCAAGTTGGGAAAAGTGTCCCACACCATGATAAAGAAAGAATCATCAGTCTCTATGAAAAATATGGAGTAGTGGCCTAGTCTTATGATGATCTGGAGGGGTATGATCCCGATATCATTCAACACGCAATTGAGCTAACAGAAGGTGCAAAACTAGTCTGATAAAAATAAAGGCTGGTAAACCCTAAAATTGAAGCGCTAATGGCACAAGAGTTAACTAAGCTCATTGAGTTGTGCATCGTCTTCCCAATCAAGCATAGTACCTGGGTATCTAATCTGGTCCCAGTCTGAAAAAAAATGAAGATATTCATTTGAGTATGGAATTTTTAGACCTAAACAGAGCATCTCTGAAGGACCACTATCCGCTACCTTCTATGGAGTCAATATTACAAATGGTTGCAGGGTCTGAAATGTTTTCTCTACTGGACAGTTTCTCTAGATACAATCATATCTAAGTTAAGAAAGGGGAACAAGACTACGTTCACCACAATGTGGGGAATATTTGCATATGCTAAAATTCCTTTTGGTTTATGCAATGTAGGGGGAACATTCCAGTGGGCAATGGACATCGCATTTAGCGAACTAATTAATAAGTTTATTCTAATTTATTTGGATGATCTTACAATGTTCTCTAAATCTAAGGATGATCATTTTGATCACTTAGAATTAGTTTTTCAAAAGTGCCAAGAGTTCAGAGTTTCCCTAAATCCAAAAAAATGTGTATTCAAAGTACCGCAAGGCAAGCTATTAGGACATGCGGTATCTAAGGAAGGGGTTTCAATCGACCCTGAATGGGTGAAAGCTCTCAAGGAACTTCCCCTTCTGGTAAATAAGAAAGGTTTTCAGTCCTTCCTGGGCAAAGTAAATTTTGTTAGCAAGTTTATTTTTGACTTTGTAGGGATAATTAAGCTGATCACCCTGATGCTTAAGAAGGATCAGGCATTCAAGTGGATGACCAAATCTTGGGAAGCCTTTGAAAAGGTCAAGGAAGCTATTTCCACAGCTCCGGTACTAGTTAATCTAGATCAATCTAAGGATTTTATAATGTATGCATTCAGTAGCAAGTCCAATATCGCTACTATCCTAACCCAAAAAGATGATGAAGGAAAGGGGGAACATCCAGTGGAATTCTACTCTCAGACCCTAAATAAATATGAGGAAAATTATAATTTCATCAAAAGGCAGGCCTTTGCAATAGTGAAGGGACTTAAGAAGTTCTGCCATCTAATTTCCTGCAACAAGGTGTTTGTGTATGTCACACATTCCAGTGTGTGTGAATATATCATGGAAGAGGAGGTCACATAAAAAGAGCTAATTGGTTCACTGAGATCCTTGAATATGACATTAAGGTCAAACCTACTAAAACTATTAGAGGAAGAGGACTGTACAAATACATGGCACAAAACAAGGATATACCTGTGGCAGAAGAGCAAATGAAGCTTGTCTTGATAAATGAACCATAATTGGAGGGTTGCTGGCTAATTGATAGAATGAGGTTCATGCGAACCGGAAAGTATCTGCCAGGTCTCTCATCCCAAAAAAGGAGATCTATTATTGGCTGCAAAATTATGGATATACACTAGTAGAGGGAGTCCTTTTCAAAAGGAATTCCAATGGTGTTCTCCTACGATGCATTACTTTGGAGCAAGCAAAGAGGATCCTTGACGCGTTCCAAAATAGTGTTATGGGTGGACACTTCTCTACTAAGACTACCTCCATTAAAATCATGTGTGTTGGTTACTATTGACCTACACTTTTTAATGACTCCCACTCTTTGGTAAAATCTTTGCAAAAAATGTCAATTCTTTATTGACAGAAGGAAGAATTCTACAATGCCTCTCAAACCCATAGTAGCGTTGAATCATTTACACAATGGGGCCTGGACTTCATTGGAATGATTAACTCGACTTCTAGTACTAGACACAAGTGGATTCTGATCACTACAAATTACTTCACAAGATGGATGCAGGATGTTCCACTTAAGAGAGCAATAGAAACAAAGATTGTAGATTTCCTCGAAGAGCTGGTGACAAGGTTCGGTCCCCTGAAGACTATCATTTCAGATAATGCCAAAGCTTCCTTAGGAAAAAAGGTATGTCACTTTGCATTTATGAATGGCATATTCCTCAAGACATCATCAAATTATTACCAATAGGGAAATGACCTAGAAAATTCAACAAACAAGAGCCTAGTTCAACTCTTTAAAAGAATTGGTTCAAAACACTAGAGGGAATGGCATAAAAATCTCCGAGCAGTACTCTGGGAAAATTGCATAAATTTTAAGCAAGTCCTTAAGACTTCGCCTTATGAGTTGGTATACGGGAAAGAGGCGTTGTTACCTATATCTATGGAAATTCCATCACTCCAATTGTTGAAATCCCTTGAGATAGAACAAAATGGCACCATGGAAGTTTGGCTTGCTGAACTGTTAGAAGTACAGGAAAAAAGAAAAAATTCACTAATAGCCATGACAAACTATAAACAAGTGGTCAAGCAATGGTTTGACAAGAAGGCTTCCAACCAAGGTCTAAAGTTTGGAAACTTAGTATTAAAGTATGATAAAAGGGTTGCTAAGCCAGGTTAGCATGGTAAATTTGATAGCCTATGGGAGGGTCCCTTTAAAATCATTCGGTGCAAAGAACATAACGCTTTTGAGTTAGAAAATATGGAACATGAACCCCTAGGAATCCTGGTTAATGGGATTCATCTTAAGCTGTTCCATTAGGTGCTGAGTTCTATTTTTGTACATATGTGAATAGTGCTTTCATTTTATTTCCCTTTCTTTGGCCGGTCTTTTTCGAAATTGGTTTGTGTTTCTGTGAAATTAACCCATTATTACAGAGGGTGGAATAGCAAGATTTCTTTACATAAAACACACCCTTGTGTAGAGAAATAACACATATGCTATAAAAGAACCCATAAAGCTGAAATGCAGAATGAAAGAAAGAGCATGGATTTTCTTTAAAAAGATATATATATATCTATTTATATATATTCTTTACATTGAAAATGGCTGGGGAAGCCATAATCCAAAAAAGTATAAAAGTATTTGAGCTATTCTTTTACATATGCAAAATGATAGCCTTTTTTCAGGCTTATATATAGACTATTGGGCAGGTGGTCTATGCAACAACGGGAAATAGAGAAAATAGGGAGACATTTTTTTTGGGAACAGAGAGGGGTTTTCATCCAAGGGCATGAGAGGCATCAATTGATGCATTAATTGTAGCGTCTACCTCTTCCTCACCAGTAGGTTCTTTGGTAGTAGAAGCAACATCATTCGGCACAACTACCATTGGTGGGGGAAATACTAGGTTCTTGAAGTCGGTATACCAATCTATGCTGTAGAAAGGTATCACATTGTAATTGCAAAATAGGAAGTGCAAGGATTGGGTAACCATTTTTCGATGCTCGTCAGGTGTCTAAAGGTGGAATCCACTGAGAAATGATAGCCATACAACTACCGCTTCTTCCTCAATGTAGCGATGAAGGTCGCTGGCTGATGACATACCTACTCCATAGGTGGCATGAGCAACAACTTCACCAAGGCCATTCAAATACTTTTTGGGAAACATTTATTTGAATAGCTTCAGGATGAGAGGCTTGGGGACATTAATGTCTAACATAGATTCTATGAAGTGGGAACATATATTAGTGTTCACCCATCAATACTTGTCCTCATATTCTATGCAGTCCTTACCCAAAACCCATTTTATGGCTATCAGGACCAAGGAATGCTTATTCTTGGTCATTATTTTTAGCCTCCTAGTAGAAAACTCCCCTAGAAATGCTATTTGCGACTTCTAAGAGGTTAGAAAAACAAGAGTATCTATGATTCTGACACTATTCCTATGCTTTTTAGCCAATACTGAAATTTACCTATCACCTAGCCTATGAGAAAACTTGCTTAAAACTCTACTAACAACCTATCATTGCTCAAATGCTAAGTATGATTTCCTGACTACTTACTGGCCTATTTATAGAAAAAGTGACAAGACACATGCTAATCCATTTCGAGAAAACGTGATAATAACTAGATGCCAACTTGAAAGACATGCCTACATTTGCTCACATTTTTGGGCCAATTGCATCTGCAGAGGTATAGTTCAATAGGTGCTAGATTAATAGGAGCTAATTAATTAGCTTTAAAAAGGTGGCACTCATTGATAGTAAGCCCCATGGCCGTAGGCTATTGTGTCATCTCATAGGCGTTTCCCAAAGCCCAAGGCAATATTCATATCTTTTTAGGCCATGATCGTTTGCTTTGGCGTAATCATTCCAACCAGGATATTAATTACCAACACATACTAACGCAAGGTTAGAAATAAATTTTTTGAATCAAGTTCCAAGGGAATCACAATATATCACATGATTATCAAATGCAATAATGAACTCCTGCTGCCTCAAAATGGCAAGTAGTTCATTTTGCACGAATTGCAAAATTAATGGTACATGTCGAATTAAATGCAAAAAGCATGCTTTTGTCTACCACCTTGAGAAAATATAGACAATATTGCATGAAAAATCTTAATAATTCAAATTCTTCACAAATTCCAAAGCTAGAGGTGCAAAGTTTTTATTTTAGTGTATCTAGAGCCGAGGAAAATTGCAGAGTCCAAAACTTGCAGAGGTCTTCATCCAAAGAGAAATATCAGAGATTTCATCTTAGCCAATACAAGAGGAAATCAGCCAAGAGCTATTTACAGCCATACGGTCATCTGAAGTGATGTATTTCTATGAGGATTTGGCATGTATGCTATGCCTAGTATACCCAACAAGCCAAAGAGGGCCTATACAACAGAGCTGACTAGGCCAAAAGATTGCAAAAACAAGAAAAGGGTTGGGAAGAAATGGGATAATATCTATGATCCATGACTTGCAAAAAATATTAAGTCCTTAAGAGAAGCAACATGTGCAAGGTTGACGACACCAAAGGCAGACAAATCTATAGCAAGAAAAATTTGGTACAGTGGTCTTCCACAATACATGGTTCCACTGGTGCACTACTGCCCAAAGATAGTTGATGCTGCCATTCAACTTTATAACCCTAACACCCACTACATCGAGGGCTTAAAATTAAGAGTTCACATCACCCCACAGGCCATCTAGCATATGCTATGCATCCTAGACCCAAGTAAAAGAAGAGAGAACATTGAGTCCTTTTACCCTGGCAAAGGAGAGAAAACATGGAAGGTGATGAAAAAGAACTCAGAGTTCTTGTTGAAGGAAACTGGTAAGAAAGAAATCCCAGCCACTAAACTGCCAAGTATTTTGTTTCTGTTTGGTGTGTTATATGAGGATTTATAGGATTTCATGTCCATGCTAGCTTTTGTGTGTGGTCGAGACTCTGATGAGATGGTGGAAACTTTTCAACTAGGACCGACATTCCAATTCCGCAAGCAGCATGATACCTTTTGGTATGATTTTACTGAGTTCATGGTAGATGAAATGATACAAAAAATAAAGAATTACTTGGTGGAGGAAAAGTTTAGATTTATTTCTTTCCTAGTTCACATGTTTCTACATCAAAACCTTGATTTCTTCACCCGGTATTTTGAATTATCAATTTTAGATGAACGGGGTAAGAGGAACCCAGTGTCCATGTGGACACCTTTTCTTTACACATCATATAATTATTATGCATTTTCAGACTATTTCATAACTCCAGTCTCACATTATTTAATCAGAAAGGGTGAGATAATCAGGCTCGATAGGGAGTAGACCGAATATATGCAGAGTTTCACTCCCGCCTATGACTGGTTCTTAGGAACATATTTCACGATTCTCTAGATGCGAGGCTTTACTGGTCAACATTTCCTACTCCCAGCCTATGTCATAGATAGGGTGCTTACACTAGAAATGTTTTGGTAGGTGTGTATCATTGATTTTACCTTTTGTAGAAGCAAAAGTGTCAACAAAAAGGGATTCTTCTCTTGTTCGAAGAATTTCAAGTTGGTAACTCTGATAAAGAAATAATTGGACTATTTATTGGAGGATAAACTGGCTTATCTAGGGTTGGTGTTGGTAAATGATAAGTGGGATTACAACCCTTTCAATGACTTGTCAGAGTTGCACATGAAAGTTACAGATGTTCCCCGACCTTAATGGGAGAAGCAAAGTAACCCTCAAGTGGACAAGGATGAAAGTTTTATTGAATTGGCGTGTATTCCTACACAAGATGCTAGAGGACCATGGCACAAGTTCTACTTTGCTATGGTGGTGGAAAAATATAATGTCCACATGGAACATGTCATGTACAATAAGTTGAAGAAGGATGAGGAGTGGCCTGCTGAAAAAATAGAGGCTTTCTAGAAGTATCATCAAGAAACAGGGCAATTGGATGCCCCTTACGACAGTTTGAAGGATGACAAGGAATTTGAAAGATGGTGGAATGAGGGCCACTCCAGCCCGAGCTCTAGTATCAATATGAGCAGAGACCCAAGGGACGAGTCCAAAGAGTAGAAAGAAGAAGCGGTGACATCTGCCTCCTCTACACTAAAGGAGAAAGGCCTTGGACGGCCTGCCTATGTGGCCACAAATGTGCATTTTAATATAGCAAGGGCCTTACATACACTCACTTGGGCTGCTAACCTAGCTAGGTTATCACTGCAGCAAATGGAAATGACCACTGAAGCTCAGGAGACCCCACCTATGAAATGACAATGCACAAAGAGCATCATTAGAGAAGGTCCGCAAGAACTCACCGAAAGAAAAGTGCTTGCAGCTAGCTAGGAGCCTAAGGCTGAGGAGGAGTCGCTGATGATTTTGGAGCCACCATCGACTAGTCAACAGGTAAAATTTTCTCCTTCTTCCCTTGCTTCTCATTCCTTGGTATTTGCCCCCACCTCACCAGCGATCCCTACCATGAGTACTAGCCCTCTGCTTTCCATTTTTAATCCAACATATTGAGGAGGTTTCACCCAATTTTTGCAAACCACTCCACTTGGCCTTACTCCTCTATTGACCCTTATGCCCACTACTACCGCTCAGACTCTCCTTGCCTCACTTTCAGAAAACATACCCCCTACAAGTATCCCTTCTTTTGCTATTACTGTAGATCCTCTTCCATCACAACAAGTTGACACCACATTGACAACTACTCTACCATCCTAGCCTATGAGTCCTATGACTAATTCACCAATTCACTCATTGCAAGTGACTAGCCCTTCTATTGGGCCTCAAACCAAACTTTGGAATGTGCCCTATTTCTCCCCACAAACTGTCACTCTCCAAAAGAAACAAATGCCTGTGCCTATGAGGGTTACCTATCCCTATGCCCTACCTTTTGGTACTCCTTTCATAGGTGGATTGGTTTCATCACCAGTCAAATTTATGGCACAAATTGATTGCGGAAAGGAGGCACGTGTAAGTAGAATGTGAAAGCGCAAGCAAAAGATGGCAGTGCTTATGCTAAGCTAAAAATACAGGCTCTTTATAATGGGGCCCGAGAAGAATTGAAATTTGCGACCATGTACCTAAGAGTAACCAAGCCTCAAGGGGAAATGCACCCAGGAGATTATGAGATATATATGGTAGGTCTTGACATGAAGGTGGCCCAATCGTAGAATAAGGTTGAAATCATGGAGGAAACACAATGGGTTGTCATTTATGACTTTCTTAAAATTGGCCACCAGCTAAAGAAGAAGGATGAGTAACTTAAAGTAGCAAGAGAAAGGATTATTTTTTGGAGAAAAAAGAGAAATCCTTGGAGGCGGATGTTTCCCGTATGATAGAAAGGGCGCTAGCAATAGAGGATGAGAGGAATAGACTTTAGGGTGAACTTGCAAAGATTCAAGCTACTGACCCTACCATGATAAAAGAGCTATGCTCTAAGAATCAAGAGGTAGAACATAATTTGCAACTGAAGAATGGAGAATTGAAGCAAATTTTCCTTGAGTATAGTCAAGGAATGGTGCAGAGAAATGAAGCGTTGGAGCACCAACAGGCTCAATATGAGTAGAAAATACAAGAAAAATAGGTTGAATTTAAGGGCCTAAAATCTCAAATAGAAGAAGAACTTCAAGGGAGAAATTTTTCTCTAGATATTCACTAAACAAATCACTCCCGAGCCGAGGAGAATTGGAATAAAGAAATGAACAACTTTGTAGAACAGCTAGCATCCGAGAAAATGAAAAGGGAAAATTGGCTGAGGCCATTATTTCAAAAGACACAAAGATTGCTTCTCTTAAAATCTCTCTCCTATCGCCCCCTACACAGCTAGACATCATTCCATTGGTTAGGCAGTTATACATCTCTCGCTGGGAATATATTAAAGCCTTTTTCCTAACACTACAGCCTACCCTCCGATTCATCACCAAGGCATCAAAGTTAAGTGAGGAGGATCATGATACAATTGAGTAGTTCCCATGGTTCATCTTGGAGAAGGTTCTAGAAGAAAAAGATCTGCTCATCGAGCTATACTCGGTCTCCGATGAAAACCTTGCCAAAGCGGGTATTAAAGATCGGGATGCTACTGCCCAAATAGAAAATAAGTTCATCCATTGCCACTCCATCTTCCAACGCACTAAAGCAACCATGACTATTCTGAATAAGACAATGGAAAACATATAGTGGAGTTTCTCTGAGTTAAGCAGGATGGGTTTGTCGTCCCCGTTCCTTAAAGATGACTCTATTGCTACAGCCGAGTAGATTGGGAAAAAGATAGAAAAGAAGGAAAACGATTCAGAGGCTTTCAAGGATTTCAGTCATCCTCCCACAACGATCGACATTGACGGAGTGATTCATCTACTTGCATAGCTACTATTTCATTGTGAAGCAGGGGCTGATTTACCCAATGCGCTGCCTCACAGAGAAACTATTGATCTAAGTGGAGCGCAGGAGAATTTACACAACATAGTGAAGCCATCTAAGGATGAATGGTCACCTCTACAAGTGGCTCTTTCCAATCTCTAACTCCATTGTCTAAATGAAATGGCACTCTGGCCTGAAAACCAGAGAAATTTTGGGTTCTTCATTCCTTGTCAAAACGCCCCTGATAGTTGCCAAAAGCTATTAAATATTTAACTAGCTCCCTTCGGGTGTATTTTCCTCTATGCATTGGCCCGTGCATCACAAAGAAAACTCGGCCTTTTATCTAGGTTCTACTCTCCCGCTCCACGTGTCTAGTCCTTGCAACTTTGTGTCTCGGCATTCCTTCTTCATCCCAGAAAGCTCCGTTATGCTTCCACATGTCGCAGGTACGAGATTCTTTTGATCTTTCTTTCTTGTTGCCTCATCGGGCTCCACTCGGGTGCCACAAAGCCCTCATTCCTAAAAGGTTTTGTCAGGCCCCATGGTTTCTATCTGTGGTGTACACTTGCTACGTGTCTACCATTCACAACTCTTTTGGCGCATAGATGAAGTAACAGACACGTGGTAGCGAATTGCTACCATGTGTCTCTTTTGCGCTCGATTGGTGATCGTTTCCTCCATTATTGATGAGGTGCTCTGCTCATTTGACACATGTAGCATTAACACAAGTCTTCAATGGTGAAAGAAGAGAGGTTCATATGGGTAGTGAAAGGCTACCACGTGCCTAGCTAGTAGATCTCATATTCGGGCAAGGGACCAGATGATCCTAATGATGCTATTGGCCATTGCGTGTCATAACCATTCGTAGAAAGTGGTGGCACTTGTTTGATTAGACCTAGCCAGTACCACTGCCATAATTTTTAGAGGATGCACCTGTGCATGGAGTGACCAGATGCTTGGTTTTGGATTGATTCTATTGCAACAACTTTGGGAATATTCTAATTTTTGCATCATTGACAGGGGGAAGTTTTCCTGCTATGAGAAAAGGGTCTGAAATTTGAAGAAAACATTGGTTTTAGTAAAAGACGCCAGGCCTTTATTGCTATTTTATTTGATTGCAAAAAGCTCTTAGACTGTGCCAATTGTTCAACCTTTCTATTTTTTTCATGCTTTTGATCAAACTGTAAACTGTGCTTTTTATTGTTTGGACATTTCATTTAAGAACTTCTATATATGTTGAATGCAAGTTTTCTAACCTGGATCATGTCTAATGACTCTTCTTGGTAGTAGGAATGTATGAAATATTATTTTATGTCAGTGAATGGATTGTCTATGCTGTAATCTTCAGTTTCTAATGTTCTGGAACACTAAAAACACAATCCAAGCCCTTAGATCTATGATTTATCATGCCTATCATTAAGTCTTGGAGCATCACCTTAGGATAGACTTTATTTTATTATATATGTTTCTATTTCCCTTTCCAAGCCCCCATTGTAGAAGAAGTCGACTTCTCTAAAAACCTGAAGGTCACTTAGTTTAGTGCAAAAGGTCCCCCATAAACTGAGTTTCCCATAAGACACTATTACCTCATCAAATTTTGGTGTCAATAGTGCCCTTTCTCCATTTTGGGTGCACTTAAGTTTGGTGAAACTTGTATGAGCTTCACAACCTGGTGTCCTATTACCAATACGTTTGTGAAACATAGTTCGAGACTCATGCCATCCTATGCTACTACATCCACTATGGATATTGAGTTTTCCAACTCTTTCACTCATAGCGTTGATACTATTCAACCCATTATGGACCATAGGTTTGATACCATATTTCCCATGACCACTTTACCCACAACCAATGTGATTGATGTTGACACAATGGTTTCTAATGTCTCGCAAGAAAACCCAAAACAAATGGATGAAGCCTTAGAAAAATTGCAATTTCTTTTTGAGTATTGAATACATTATTGGCACTATGATTCCTATCATAGATAACACAAGGAGAATTCTTGATAATGAACAAGGAATAGAACTTGTGCAAAGCCTATCTCATATCATTAACAATCATGTCCCTACAATGGCTAGTTCTCAAACTTTGGGGCACACCCAAAGTCAAGGTAAAAATCCAATTCATCTTACAACTGTGGCCTTTATTCCTACATACACTAATATAACTATTACAACATGGAAACCCACTAGTAATGTCAATACAACTTTTGGTATTTCCATTAGGAATCCCTTTAGCTTTGTTCATTCAAATCTCATATCCCCTAATCCATCTCCCCTCACAAATTTACAATTCAATTGTCCTCCAAATACATAAACACCTCCACCTTATTCACCTCCATATCACAACACAACCAATGATTATGTCCTTAACCAACTCTTACAAAATGTTTCATCCCTCCAACAACAAATTGCCACATTGAATCAAAATCAAAATGACCAAACTTTATAATATGTCAAAAGAAACCCATTATCCTTGGAGATATTGCGAGAAAAAATGCCATAAGGCATAAAGATTCCTAGATTTCAGAAATATGGTGGTAAAGGAGATCCTTGCAACCATGTTACGACATACCCAGCCTTATGTAGTGACTTCATTTTTCAAGACAAGCTCTTGGCTAAAATTTTCCCTAGATCTTTAAAATATACAACCTTGGAATGGTTTTTCTCTTTACCAAATAACTCAATTAGTTCATTTAATGATATTTTTGATGCATTTCTCAACCATTTCCAAGTGCACATTGGTCCCAAGATGACCTTAGATTATTAATGAAATGTAAACAAAATGATGATAAAAAGATCAGTGATTTTATAACATGATACCAATTTCTTCACTCACAAATGAACATTAATATTCTCGATGTTGATCTTCAAAGAATGTTCATTGAAAATTCATAAAACAAAATTCAAGAAAATCTTGGCATGATGAAATTTGCCTCCTTTATACATTTTTTCACTACTCTTTGTGACTATTAGAATTTAGCTCATCATCGTGAAGCAAAAAATCCTTCTAGCCTTCCTAAGAAATCCAAATCCATGCCCCATAATAATTTCCAACCATTCAAGAAACAAAATAAGATATTTTTACATATAAATCCACCCCAAACAAGTCAACATGTTGACTCTAAAGTGACTTCCATAAAAAAAAAACAAATCCAAAGGAGTAGATAATTTACCCTGTTACCTGATACCCTCCATTTCATCATGTTGCAACTTATGAGTAAGAACTTAGTTACCTTAACTCCCATTAGAGCCATTGATACCACTAATTCCTTACCTCCAAACTTTAACTCAAATGTCTTTTTCCATTATCATCAACAAAATGAACACAATACAAAACATTGTAAGAATCTTAACATATTGTGCAAGACCTCATTGATTCTAATCACATCTAGATTGGTGGTGTTAATGATCAAGGAAATAATTTTGTTACCCCATCCAACCAAAATTTTCAAATATTTACTAATCCCATTCCAAATCATAACATCTCTTTTATAAAATCTAATGATACCAAGAATCATGTGATGAATGTTGACATGACTGATGATAATATGAGTGATTTTAATAATGGATGTGATACTCTAGTTACCTTAATTGATGTTCAACCTCACAAGGGCCAAACCAATTTTTTTATGAACATTTCCTTTTCACAAAATGATATAATTAAACATGCACCTAATGGTTCTCTTTACATTGCTAGAAGAATCAATGACAGCCTACTAATGGAATATTAATTGATTTTGTGTGTAGAGAACATGATCACTAATGAATTCTTATTTGTGAATGAAATTTATTAAGATTCTTATGATCAACTAAAAGTGTGGATCAAAACACATAATGGTTTTTCTTTCCCTATGATAGGTTTGACCACTCTTCCTTTAAAAGTGGGACCAAAATAGTTGAATGTATCATTCTCCATCATCCCGTCATAAGACCAATTCCATATGAAGCTTGGTTATCCATTACTACACTCCATGGATCCCATCTCATCGATAATGCATACATGATTGAAATTTCCAATTGGCAATGACATATTTATTGTGCATCATAACAACTTTAATCCTATGTCTTCTTATGGGAATCACATTGGATTTCTTTTAGCCTAAACCTATGGAACCTCTTAAGCCTCGTGAGGACTTCCTTTTCAAATCTGATCAAAATTTCAAGGCCAAGAACATAGAAGAATTATCCCTTAGCAACATGCCTCAACCCATGATTGAGCCTCCTATCATTGATGGAACCATGATTGAACCAAAATCCCTTCCAAGTAACCAAGACCAACCCATGACAAATCCTCCACCTATTTCCTATAAAAGACCAATAGATAACCATATAAGTCTTTTTGTGCCTCCTAAGATCAAACAAGTTTATAAAGCTAGAGAGAAAGTGGTTGAACAACCTTCCATGGTTCCTTTTGTTCCTCCCTTGCAGGAAGAAAAGAAACCTATAGTTGATAAAACTACTCCTACGCAATCACAAATTTAAAATCATGCAAGAAGAAACATAAATGCTAAAGAGCATAGGCATAGATGTCATGCTATAGCTCATAAGTTAAAAGAAGAAAATAAAATATAAAATAAATCAAAAACCAATTGAAACAAATTATGATGATTCTCCACCTTCACCACAACAACAAACACATGAAACATCTATGAAAATTTTCATTAGGCCTCCTATTATATGATTAACTTGAATGATGATGATGAGATTGCTAAGATTGATGAGGAAGTGCATAACGAGTTGAATTTATTGCTTCCTCTTCCATGACCTTAAATGATAGCAACTGTGATGATCCTGCTAACAAGAGTGACTCACCACATGTTGAACCCAGTGATTCTCCTAGTATGACACTTGTTGTTGTCCCTCTAGCTAGTTTTCTACCTTTTACATATGAAGAACAAGATTGGGATGTAGATAGCCTACTATAGGTTGAATCGCATGTGCCATACTATATCTTCTTTATTTTCTTTTCATTCTCTTTGTGATTGCATGTGCATAATGTGATCCCCCATATTGTGCTTCTTGGCTTGTCTTTATATGTTTATGAGCCTACTTTATATGACCCTTGTCACTTTGTTGGTGCAAGGATACTGAGGAAGCGAATCTGTCATGAAATTCTTCTATTTGTATTTTCATTCTTCTATACGTCATAAACCTTTATCTTATCTTTTGTCTTGTGTTTTCCTTTTGGGGATGACACAAGGTGTCAAGATATTTAGCTCTCTTCCATGTTGACCCAACATATTTTCTCTATTTTCTCTCTATTTTTGTCATTCTTCCTTTGTTCTCATTGTTCCATGAGTCATATGGGGAATGATGGTGATTTTGAGCTCAATTATATCACAATAGCAAAGGAATAACATTGAACCCAAATCCATGGATCCCTTATGTGTTATCTTAGGATTGCATATGGGGGGAAATCTCCTTTTCATGACATAGATCTATATTGGAAACATATTTTTTACATAGGGCTTTGTGAATAAAGCTCTCATGTATTAGCATTTATTGTGTTCTACTTTAAAGTAATTGCTCACAACATGGTTTTCAGAAATTTCTTTAAAGTGGAGGCATACACGTCCCTTCTCATTGTTTCCTTCAAAGTGTGGTATTCTTACTTCACATTATGTGTCTTCTTGGTGGTGATATTTGGTTTGATGTTCTTCAAGAGAATGACCTTTTTGGCAGACATTACTCTTTTAAACTGCTTACCCCCCTAGTGAATTTTTTCCCTTGTCAAGGGTGGACATTTATGATGTTCCTATTATGTAAGAAAAAACCATTTGATATCCTTCCTTTGTAAAAAAAACCAAGCAACACAACTTTTTCTAGTGGAGATTTTCAGAGTTTCTAGCATATGCACTTGCCACCTTTCATTTTGTGGCACCTTATCAAAATTTTGTACCTATGGTTGGTGAGAGATATATATACAATTTTTCCCATCCCACCCTTTGGGTCTCACCCAAGGAGTTTTCACTAGCTGTGTGAGTATTTCCAATAGTGGAGACAAGTTTTCCTTGTAACATGTTTTTGGACAACTTTATTGATTTATTGGAAAAAAATCGAGGCTTTCCTTTTTTTTCTCTTTTCATTTTTTTCATTGTATGCTTGTTTTTGTCTTTGTGTATATCATATATATGTGTGTTCCTTTAGCTTATGTTTTTTTCCATGGGATCTGATCTTGGGGGCTTGACAACCTCCTTGATTTTTATCCTCTCACAACATTTGCGTTTGTACCCCTTTATTCTTTTTTTTACTTTGTGTGATTTGATTCATTTCTTGTCAAAATTTGGGGCTGTGTATAAAAATTCCACCCTTTTCCCTTATTTAAATTGGACTTAATTAAGCCTCTATTTGACCTAATTATGCATTTAAAACTCTAATTAATCTCTTTTTTTAAGGGGAACATGTATTAAATAATTTTAAACATTAATTAAATTTCCTTAGAAATTGAGTGTCCTAGATTTAGGTCTTAGGACCCATTCGCCCAAGTGCAAATGGGTCCTCCTTAAGTTGAGGATCTCACTTTTTAATATGTTTTTGGCAAAAAAATTATGATTCAAATTCAAATTTCAATTTTCGGCCTTTGATGTTTACTTGTCAAGAAATTAGAAAATTACTTATAAATACAGGGCCTTTCTATCAATTCAAATCCTAGAACAAACTAGAGGTGAACTTCACAAGAGAAAATATTATTGTCAAAAGTGTTCAAGAGTAGATTTATTAGTCTTCTACATTAGCATTCAAGATCTCAATCATCTTTTCAAAGTTATTTTCCTTCATGCATTCTTTGGAGCTAACATTGTGATGTAGGTTTCAAACATTCAAGCATTAGGATCAACATCCAATCAAGTCATTTCACAAAAGATCAAGACCTTGGAGAGATGTGTTAGACTTCAATCCTCTAAGGATATCCATTAAATTTTTTGGTGAGTTTCAACATAACTTTGTTAATTCATCATTCCTTCCATTCATGTTTCATTTCAAGGTTTAAAATTACCAAAATTGGGGTTTGACCAAGGAAAACCTCTATTCACCAAAAAAAAAACAAATTTTCCTCTTTTTGTATGTGAATATTTGTAGGTGAAGAAGGATTGAAGATTGATCAAAAGTGTAATTTTTCATTTAAGTTGTCAAAGTTGTCAAGCCACATAATCTTACTTGCAAAATTTACTTTCAACTTTATGATAGTGAGATCTAGAGGAATTAGGAGAGTAGATCTAGGAGTAGAGGATCGTGAAATCATATTTTGGATCCCTATAGCAAGAGCTATTCACCCTAGGGAGAATTTGTCCCAAGAGGACACTTGACAAAAACTTTTGGTGACTGGTACACATCAACTTACCCTTCTCATATTTTCCATAATTCTATTGTTTCTTATTGCTTTATGCTTTAAATTGATGATTCAAGTTTCACATTGCATAATTGAGTTCATTTACTATTTTTAGTTTCTCTCCCCAAATTGTTGTTTAGGCAGATTTTACCCCATCTTATCATAAGGAAATATTCAAGATCTCCAATAGGGTTGACTCACTTAGGGTTGAAAGTCAATCTTACCTTTGGGGATCTCATTTCCTAATGAAATAAGGGAGATAGGTGCATCACATATTCAATCACCCCATTTTAATATAGAGCCACCCATTTTTCTTTATTTTAGCTACAAATCCCACTGTAGCAAGGCCAAGTTCACATGGATAAGATATTCCCCTTATAAAAATTACAACATGGTGATGTGTTTCATGGCTTTTCAAGAAAGGAGATTCTATAGACTCATCAAAAGAGTGTTGAGATGATTGATGAGGCATTGAAAGCACTATAGGAAAGCTTCCTCAATGCAAATTTTAACAATTCCTTATCTAGTGTACAACAACTAAAGTTACTTCTTGATTTATTTAAAGAATATTTAACTAGTTTAGAAGAGAAATTGGGAAAGGAGTTAAATATGAAGGTAATTTAGAAAATGTTGGAAGATGTTTCAGACAAGTGTGCTACTTCACATGGTAAGCTATAGAAAAACCTTAAGGATATTTAAAATTTTGTTGAGGAAGCAAAGATTTTGTTTAAATTTTGTTTGAAATGGCCCAAATTCACCAAGAACATAAAGAATGAGAGGAATATCAAGAGCCTACTTTGTTTCTAGCTTGAGGAATATTCAATTTTTTTTGTTCTATCATTTAATTTTCATTTTGAGTGCCTTGAGTGTCACATTTCTAAAGTAATTGTAGAGTACTATAGTACATGCTTAGACGTGCTTATTTTGTATGGCTTTGAAAAATAGATGCTAGGATGCTCAATTTTTTTTAATTGTAAATTATACTATGCTTGTTTGCTTGAGTGAATAGGAGTCTATTACCTAAGGATATTGTTGGACTTCACTCTTTTGCTTAGCATACATTGCAATCTATATTATTGAGAAATGAATTGGTATTTACAAAGCATGTACAAGTACCTAATATTATGGTTGTAAATTTTAGAAACATTTGAGATGTAAATCTTAACATTCTTTTAAATTCACATCTTTATCTTTTTAATCATAAATTGTCAAAGTGAGTTTTGATAGGAGGTTGTTTCCTTATTTGATAGATATGAACTGGCCTTATGGAAGAGATGCTAGAAAATTATTTGGCACACCTTGATGCATAGTTGAATAACATTAAATTCATAATTGTAGTACATAAAAAACAATTTTCTCCCATTTTTAGACATAATTGTTAGTCATAAAGTGCATGTTTCACTCACTAAACAAGTTTAAACAAAAAAGATTTTTTTTTAAATTAGAGCCAATTCCCACCATCATAGAAAATAAGAACCAAGAATAGTTTGTTTTCTAGGGTTATTAAACTCTTAAACACTACACAAATAAAGAATAATATAAAAGATCTCAAAATATTAAGAAAAATAAATAAGGTGAACCTATAATTAAATTTCAAAAAAAGGTAAAAGGCTTTCCAAGACAAACACTAACAAGAAAAAGAAGAATGCATTGTTTCTAAACACTCAAGCCAATATAGAGAAACTTGACATAAATTTGGCAATCCATTCATTCAAGCATTGATTCTTGCACTCAATCATCTCATTCTTGCATTCAAACATCATAGGCATCAAATAATTATCAAGCATCTTGGAGCAACCATTGACATATCTTCAGACTTCTACAACAAGGGTTTGGTGAGTTTTTGACATTTGCATGTTATTTTTTCATCATTCCTTTCTTATTTCTTTTCATTTCTTTATCAAGGGTTTGACTACCAAACTGGGATTTGACCAAGGAAAATCCCTATAACTCTAACCCTTAACCATTTTTCCCCACTTTGCATGTGTGTTTGCAGGTCTTGTAGGAAGGATTGGAAAAGAAATAGGTGTTGAAAAGTGGTCAACAAGTAATCAAAGCTATTAAAGTCAACTAAACACTAATTCAAGCTTGGAGATAATATTCAACCCATTTTCTACAGATTTAACTCCATCAATCCGACAAGAAGACAAGTGCATATTTGGTCCCACAGAGTTGACCCTTGGATTTGTAGAATTTTTGAGGAGGACTGATTTTCCATCAATTTGGTGAATGAGTCCCACCTTTAGGTTGGAAAATTTTATTTCATCAGAATTCAGTTACTGACAGTCAAAGACCGATTGCGACAAAGTTTACTAGAATCATGACTAATTCGTTATTAGTGGTGAATGAGTCCCACTGGTCATCAACAACGATTTATGTTAGATTCTAGAATATTTCAGCATCAACATTCCATCTCCAGGTGCACTCTGTTTAGTCTCATTCAATTTTTTTTCATTTGTGCATGGTTTTAGTTCATTTTGCAAACAACACTATGTTTTCAAACACTTCACATTTCATTAGTTTTGCATACATAATCAATCAATTTTATCAATTATCTGCATTTAGATCATTGCATTTATTCATAATTTCATCATACATACCTTATTTTGAGTGAACCACCTCAATTTTTGGGTCCATCTCTCTCCTTTTAGGTGAAAAAGCCTAAGAGTGCAAGAGAAGTACATAGCACCACAAAAATTGTTGGTTCAATAATTATCATATTATTAAAAAAATCAATTCCATCAAGATAAATCATAATTGCACTATATTTGATATCCAAAAATCTGTCTAATCACATTATCATATTCTCATAGCATAAAAATAACAAAATCATTAGATTAATTCAATTAACTGCATAGCATCAAAAAACCCATATTGATAAAGATCAGCATACATGTAGAAGTGTATTGTGTCTATGATAACATCAGTATGTCAAAGCTAGAATCCATGATATCAAAATAGTCAAAATCAAAACTGTCTATGCAGATCATGACATAAATCATATAATCTCTAGTACTAAAAATATGGGTCTCACATCCACCCCCCTAGGGCTGGACTTCATCCTGGAAGTCCTCAAATAGGTGAGGGTATATTTTCCTCATCTATGATGTGTTCTCATAGGTAACAACAACCTCATCATATTTGTCCCACTAGATCCTAATTTGGTTCATCTCTCCCCCTTAAAGGGCCAATGTCTGATGACCCAATATGCAAATGGGATCTAGTGCCAATCAGGTGTCTTACTCCACCTGTAAGGTATCCCAATCCAAAACATGAGATAGATCATGCACATAATGTCACAAAACAAAAAACATGAAAAAAATTGTGGATGCACAACAAGCTAGGTGGCAAGGCTAGATGATAAGTGACTAGACCTATTCGCTTCAAAATCTCAAAGGGACCCACAAACTGAGGTGATAGCTTAGAGCCCTTTCCATAATAGATTGGACTCTTATGAGGCCACACTATCAAGAATACTTGATCACCCACTACAAAGCTCCAATATAACCTCTTAGAATTTGCATACATATTTTATTGATCCTAAGCCTCCTATAACCATTGTCTAATTAGAATTACCTATTGCTTCATATCTTGTAACAACTCTAGACCAATAGCCACCCTATCCTCGATCCTATCCCAATTCAATGGTGTCCTGTAAGGTCTTCCATACAATGCCTAATAAGGTGCCATACCTAAAGAACTGGCATGACTGTTGTTGTAGGAAAACTCAACTAGGTAAAGGTACTCCCATCTAGAATAATGATCAATCACATACATACGTAACATATCCTCTAGTACTTGATTAATCCTCTTTATTTGTCCATCTATATTAGGATGATCCACAGTATTGAAATTGAGCTGAGTACCTAAAGCCTGCTGTAGTGCTTGGAAATTTTTTAATGTAAATATTGAATCCCTATCTGATATGATCCTATGAGGAATTCCATGCAATTTGACAATGTCATTCAAGAATACCCTTGCTACTACTGGTGTTGTGTAGGTAGTCTATACTAGAGAGAAGTGAGCCACCTTGGTCAACTTGTAAATCGTCACCATAATGGCATCATGGCGACATGATGACAAAGGCAGACCAACAATAAAACCATGGAAATGGTGTTCCATTTCCACTCCAGAATCTCATGAGGGTAAAGAAATCCTGTCAGGTGTTGGTACTTGGCCTTGACTCTATGACACTCAAGGAGCCAAGAAAAAAACTCCGCAATGTCTCTATGCATCATTTCCCCATGATACAACTGGTGAAGATCTACATGCATCTTCTTCACCCCTAGATGTGATATATATGGAGCCCTATGTGCCTCTATCAAAATCATTGTTCATGGATCCCTAATTTGAGGAACATATAGACACCCACTGGGTGTTGTCATAATAGTGGTTTACAATTCCAGAGGAACGAATTTTAGCTGAAATCACATTATTTTTAGAAAATATAATGATTTAAGCCTTAAAAAGTTCCATTTTAAGGATTCCAATTGAAGAGGGTTTGATCAAATCACCTTAGATCAAACCCTTGGATAGAACCTCATAGTTTTTAAACCATACCTATAAATGCGTCTCCTTTACACCTATCAAAATGCTGATAAAAAATCACTTTTGATTTAGATTTTGGGAGATCAAATGAATTCATTTAAAATTTATTTCAAATGATTATGGTATTCCTCAGAACAAGCTATCCAATGAATATAATTTTAATATGTTTTGGTTTTGTTATGTATTTGTTTTTTAAGTTTTTATTAAACATAGGTTTTTCATCGAAAATGAATTTCTTTGTTCTTCACATGTGGAAAAATAGAAGATTATCAAAAAATTGCAAAATGAGTGCACCAGATTGAAGTCCTTGATCCAAAAAAAATAAAATAAAATTTTGACATATACAAAAAAGTTACGCGTTATATATGTTGAATTGTAATTTGTTTGACTTTGAAACTTGATTAAGGAAAAAATATTCAATAAAAAACTATCTAACCAAGTGGAAGCACTAGATATCAGAGTTACAAATCTAAATTTGAAAGAATTAGAATTTTATCCTTCATGGAAAAAAAGTTATTTGTTATCACCGTTAAAGCCACAAAAATGTTGTTTCTAAAAAATCTATTTTCGTGGGAGATGGAAAGAAGTGCAACTTGATTCCAAAATTTGAATTTTTTTTAGAATCTACAGAAAAATTTGATGAGACTCTAGTTTGCACCATCTTCAAATTCCTCACGGTTTAGCAGCTATAGGTGCGAATGTGAAGATTTAGTTAAAATAATAATTTCGTGTCCGGTTTAAAAAATTGTAAACCACTATTATGGGATCACCCACTATGACATAGTAATCCATTTGAATCCAAGGTGTATCTTGTGTACAATCCCTTAAGGGCCCATTGAGACTGTAACTCACTCTGAACCTCACAAAACCAATCATCCTCTGAGTCCTCAAGTTTGTACCCATTGTCATCGCCATCACCTCGTGTCATTTCCTACTCAATGCATCATCTACTACATTCTCCTTCCATTATATGTAATGTATGTCAAAGTCATACTCACATAAGAACTCCATCCAATGTCTCTGCCAAGCATTCAAGATCAGCTACGTGAAAATACACTGCAAACTACAATGATCATAATGGAGCTCAAAATGGTTCCCAAGAAGGAAATGTCTCCATCTCATGAGAGCATGAACTACCACTGTAAAATTCAAATCATGTGTGGGGTAGTTCAGCTCATGAGCCTTGATTTTTCATGACTCATATGTGATCACTTGACCCTCCTGCATAAGTACTATTCCAATACCATCCAATGATGCATTTGTACAAACCATGAAATCTAATTCCAGATCAGGTACTACTAGAATGGGAGCACTCATGAGATGCTCCTTGAGGGTCTGAAATTCCCTCTGACACTGCTCTATCCACTCAAACCTCTTCCCTTTTCATTGAAGGGAAGTAATGGGATGTGCTATCATGGAGAAACCCTCCACAAAATGATGGTAGTAGCTAGCTAACCCCATAAATCTCCTGGCCTCTGTAACACTAGTGGGCATTAGCCAATCCATGATGGCACTAATATTTGATGGATCTAGTGAGATACCATCACCTAAATGGTATGACCCAAATACTGGACCTCATCTGAAAGAATGAGCACTTAGCCAAATTGGCTTAAAGTTGATTCCATCTCAAACACTGTAAACCCTGTCTCAAGTTCTCCTCATATTCATCTACTATCTGTGAGTAAATCACAATTTCATCCAAAAATGGTTCAACATGAATCTATCCAAAAAGGTGCAAAATACCCCATTCATCAAACTCATGAACACTATGGGCATTAGCCAATCCAAATGGCACCGCTATAAACTCAATGTCCATAATGAGTCTTGAATGCTATCTTGTGGATATCTTCCTCCACAATACTCAAAAAATGGTACCTGGACTTCAAGTCAATCTTGGAGAACACCTTGGCTCCCCTCATTTGATCAAACAAGTCATCAATCCTAGGCAAAGGATAGTGGTTCTTAATTGTCAATTTTTCCAACTGCCTCTAGTCAATGCAAAAAGAAAGGGACCCATCCTTCTTGATGAAGATGGCAGGTGTGCCCCAAGGTGAGATGCTAGGTCAAATGGAAGCTCATATAATCAAATCTTAATCTTATTGAGATCCTATGTAGTCATCTTGTATGGTGTCCTTGAAATTGGTTGAGCTCCTGGAACTAGATCAATGTGGAGTCCACCTCTCTATGGGGAGGCATCCATGGTAACTCTAATGGGAACACATCTAAAAAAATCCCTGAGAATACGATGATCATCTAATGACACCTCTATCAAATCCTTGGATTTATCACTAATGGTGATGGATAACATTTGACATCCTCTCCTCATGCACTGCTTCAATTGCATATCTAATATCATGCAGAGAGAAATGTACCTAGGTATTCCTGAAATCATCACTGATATACCCAAATCATTCATACACTCAAAAGTCTTGCGATGACAATCGATCTTAGCTTGATGTACATCAAGCCAATCCATACCCAACACTGTATTGTAGGATCCCAAAGGAGTAAAACATAAATCCACTGTGGTATTAATAGCCCCAATAGATAACTGGAAACCATGAACCATTGAATCAATGGCCACGTTGGCCCCTGAAGGTAACCCTACCTCCCACTAGAATCCTCTTTCCTAGATGCCACTAGCCTACAACGATCCACTATAGCTAGGGAAATAAAAGAATCTGATGCTCCTAAATCAAATAATACACTAACTAATACACCCTCAATCATACCTACAACCTCAATAATAGTGGCCTAATGCTCAATCCGAAGATTCTCGATTGTTGCAAAAACCTTATGGGATTTTCCCACATGCCCAATTGTTGAATTCAAGGCTATAGGACCATGTCCTCTTGCTACAGAACCCTGTGGGTACTCTCTGGCTAAATGACCTGCACTGCCACAAATATAACAAGGTCCTCTCATCTATCCCTATGCTAGTTGGTTCCTATCAAACTAAGGGGATCTAAACCTCCCAAAACCACTATGTCATCTTGCGAATGACTACTTGGATCGAAGCAGAGTTTCCTACTAACCTTGGGGTCTTTGATCTTTGCATGGGTTTTATGTATTCCATGTCCTGGGACATCCACCTTGTGCACCCTGTTGTGGTCTAGACCTCTGACGCTATGACTACTATGGCCTAGGAGTCCCAAATGTAGGTCTAAACCCACCCTTCACTAAAAGGGGTGGTCTACGAGATTTGTGCTCTTGCTGGCCTTGGTTGCATAGTTTCAAAACATCTCATGAGACACTTGTGACTTGCTATGTACCTCCTCTACTATGTATTCCTTCTCCATGATGACCCTAAGGTTTGTAGGATCATCCATCCACACAAGTCTTGAAATTTTGTGCTTCAACCCCCTGATGAACCGGTTGACAAGAAACTTCTTGTCCTAGATATAGTCCATGTACTAGAAAAGCTCAAGAAATTGGCTCATATTGAGCCACTATGAGACCCCTCCACTATAGATCGTGGAACTCATCAATACGTCTCAGACGAAAATGCTTTGAAATGTAATGTGCTTTGAAGCACTCTAAGAAGGTATCCCAATTGATCACATGTCCATGGATAAGTGGTACTTCCAATCATCTTGATGCCACCAAGTAGAAGTGGTATGTCTCAACAAGTGAATAGAAACCCTAGCCTTAAGGTTGCTCCCATATGGTTACAAACAAAAGTATCTATGAAGACTAAGTAGCAATGGCTCTGCCTCCACCCACGGGTGGATCCTGTGTACTCTGGTAGCTTAAGGCGAAGCAAATCATGGAACTGGTCTCCTAAAATCTATAAAACCCTCTATGACTCAGGTGCTGGTGGATTATGTACAAATTCCTCCTCTGACTCCCCTACTTGTGCCCCTGGGTATGTGTAGGATCATGATGGGCTAAAAAGTGGCGATATGTTGGGTATGTCTAGGGTATGTGGCTTTTGACTTTTCTTTTACCCAAACTTGATGAAATGAAAAGGGTTTTTAAAGGATATTCTTAGCTTTTCACCAATATAAATTATGTTTTACTTTGAATTTAATAAATAATTATTATTCATTTTCTATTTCAATTACAAGTAAAGTCCTAATTGATAGGCTGATTGAAAAACATCTATAAATTTCAAATGGTATTAGATTTTTTGAATCCAGAAAATGCATCACATTCTATGCTTAGCATATTATAGGATTAAAAATAAAAAATCATGAAGTTTTGACCAAGTTAAGGTGGTCAGACATATGAGTTTTTATATTTTTTAAAAGTTGTATTAAAAAAATCATAATTAATTATTTACTTGAAAAAAAATTACAACAAAATATGCATTACATCGAGACATGAGTCCTCTACTTATATCTAAAATCTTATAAAAACATATTATCATTTTATTGTGGTTAGCATGGTCAGACAAACACATACTTCTTACTTTTTCCCTGAAATTTGAGTACTACTGCATTGAAATTTCAAATTTTCACCAAATAGATTTGTTTTTTAAAAATAAACCTAGTAGCTTAGAAACTACATTCAATTTGTTAAAAATTATATTCTTACATATTTTTGAAATAATATAGATAACTTATTCAATTATTTATGTCAAGTTGCCTAACTCTAATTTTTATGATTTTTTTTGCCACTTAAGGGCCTATTTTTTCCATGATGTTCCTACACGTACCACCCCCCTGCCTGATGATGTGGGTGACTCCTGTTGCGCTCATAAGACCCTAAATTATTCCCCCTCCCTTAGGCTCCTCTACACATGGGGCCTCAGCCTCTGGCTACTCCACAGGTGGTTCCTTTGCTGCCAGTAGTCTCTGCTCAATAACTCCTATCAGATTCTACAATGCCTGCAGTATCTATAGTCCCAACTTTGGCTACTCTCCTTGGTGGACACCCTCCATGTGATGTGATTCTAGGCACCTCATGTCCATGAGATCCTCTCAAAGCTCCCCTCCTTGCTCTATAAGGCAACCTATACATACCAAAGTTTTAACTTAATTATTTTTTTGTTCCATATCATCCCAAAGATCCTAGTGTTTCAAAAACCTAGCTTTGATAACAAATGTCATGCCCATAAAGTTATCTTAAGGACACAACACAACACTAAAATAACACATCACAAAACATCATGACATATGTCACCTTGGTGTTTGTTACATCCCTTTTGTCTTGAATAATATTATGGCAATGAAATTATGGTCATTATGATAGTTGTGATTAACTACCTTTCATGAGAACGTGAAATTGGGAAAAAAATAATAATTTATTTGTTAAAACTGCAATTATGGATGATTTTATTATATATTTATAAAGTGAATGTGTTGGAGAGTTTTTATTTTATAAATGATACTAAGAATGATCTAACCCTATTTCTTTGTCAAGTGGTTGTAGGATTGCCAACACCTCAAGGGAAAGGGGAATATCATCAAGGAGAGGTCATAGTCTATAAAGGAACAAATTACCACCAAGTCATGAGTTTGTGTAAGGTGGCTACATTGAAGCCATAACCTTGGATATATCTCATTTAATTAAATAGTTTTAAAGCAAGTCAACCTTAATTGATTACCAACGTTCTCCTTTTGAAGTCATGCAATTAACTCCTTAAGCACATATTAAGAGATTGTAAATGAATAAAAAATATTAAAGTTAATAATAATAAAATATCAACCTCTAAGTCCATCGATTAAATATTAAAGTTGATAAAATATCTTTTAGTGTCATCTGTCAGGATGGGAGGTAGTAACTCCCCACCAAACTTACCATCATGCCTCCTAGATGAAACGTCCAAGAAGGTAGTCATTTAGTCACATGCTTTTGAAAATCTTGACTTGGGAGGTTTTGAGGATGGTTTTCTTTATTACTGGTAGGCTCACACTCTTTTCTATCTTCTTCATTCACTTTGGCTCGGGGTAATCATCCAATCCTCTTTTGCATTCACTTGAGACTCATTCCATTCTCATTGATCGACATTCTTCATCATCGCAGGACTCACTCATTTCTCTCTTTGTTCTAGTGTCGACATTGCATTTGTTTTGCATTTTATTACTCTTTGGCATTGGCATTCGCTCCCTTTGTTCTAGAATCCTCCTTTGTCTTCCATAATCGAGTGAAATTTTACTTGACTCCACACTCTATTTCCTAGGATGATAAAAGCATTCAATATTCATGTGAAGTTCGTCACCTTCAAGCATTCTTCTAGCAAGGAAAGCAACTCATTGCCCTATAGCTAGTAGTGGGATCATTGGTGGAAAGATGTCAAGATTATTTTCGAACTTCAGATGACTCACCCAAGCATGTTTATAGAAGTCTTTTTTTTCTCTTGAACGTGCTTACTATTTTGTCTCTTAATTCTTTCATGGAACTGGACGTAAATGCTGATACATTTCTTTTTTTTCAATCAGTCTAAAGAACTATTAAATTGGAAAATTTCTGCAAATCCCTTTACTTTGTTTGGCATGGTTACCTCTTTCTTGCTCTCTTGATTCTGAAGTAGTTTCATAGCTTGTAACCAATATTTTCTTCTACGTCTACCTCACCCCTATTTATACTTTAAGCCAACAATAGTATGATCTGGGTTCTAATCAAGGTATGATTCTTAAACTGTAATCATAGTACCTGGATAGTTGTTATAGAATTATTTCTTTTGGTTTGAACCTGCCATGAACACTGATTCTTTAAATTCAAAATGCTCTGAGAATCTTTTGTTGATGCTTAACTTGAAGTTGACACCTTACTCTGTTCTTTAGCTTCGGATTGGGTCAGGTCGATATTCTCCTATCTATCATAAAAAAATGAAATTTAATATAACTGAAGGATTCTTTCAATACTATCATAAGACTACATTCTCTCCTCTATAAGTCTGTAATAAGTTTCTTCTCCTAATTGAAAAAGAAAGAAATAAAATTTGAGTCTTTGTTAATATAACTCTATGGGTTAAGAATTTAAATGCTGAGTGAGGGTGAGGGTGCTGGCAACATGAGATACATGCTCATTTTTGATAAAATACTTGGCCAAGGTTATGATGCTTAGATTAAGCATTTGTAAACCATCAAGAACCACATATACCCCCAGTCAGAATGGTCTTTCTAGTTAGGAGATTCTATAGTGAGAGATCAACTAGGGTAGTATAGGTTCTTGACACTAGACTCAGATGGCATGATGGTATTTGTTGGAAACTTTTATAAACTTCCCTTGTGAAGGGTCAAGTTTCTTCAGTTGAAGAAACACATGATACCAACAGGTCTTTAGTTGGGTAGAAAATCCATTAATGATATTTCTTTTTCCCTTGAAGACCAAGTCTTGCTCAAGCATTCTAGTAGGAAGCCTTCAGACTGTACTTTCTTATAACTCTCTCTCTCTCTTATTTCATTTATATTTACTTTATAAAGTTTATTTCATTGCTGAATTAATGCTCTATTTATTTCAAAAATATTGGAAAAGTTAAAGTTCATATAATCAACTATGGTTTTTAGTTATATAAACTATTAATTGTTCCATTTCAGTTGAAATTGAAAAACTAAAAGTTAGTTTATGAATGCTAGAGTAGTTATTGTTTAGATTGTTTACCTTTCCTATTTGTTAATGCAAAGGAAACTCTCTTAAGGAAAACTAGTTAGTTACACTTTAGCTGATTCTGGTAGTTAGTTACCATTCTTAAACTATAGATTAGTTAGAATGTTACATATGGTATCAGAGAGAACCGGTTCAACACATGGACCTATGAGCTCACTACGAGAAAACCTGATAAACATCCAACAAATTGGCTAAGGTCTAAAACTGGTTTGATGCCAGAATGACATAGAAAAAAACCCAAGGAAATTGTCAAGAAGACTATTATCCGAGCACTTACCCAAATCAAAGGCTAAGAGAAAGCCAACTGAGGAGTTAAAATTCCAAGAGCAAAAAAATTCTGCTAAGGATGCACAGTGGAAAGATTTTGACTTAGTCTAAAAAGGTGAAACCTTGGTCAGTTACAAATCAGATCAAGAGCTCAGGTAGAGCAGTGCTTGTATGAATTCAAGAACACTATTATTTGTCAAGAATTAAAGGATGGAAAGATCCAAAAGTAATCAATCAATTGCAAGGGCAACTGAGTGTTGAAAAATGCTAGAAAATATATCAATGAAACATAGATAAGATGGATTCTAGTCTAACTCCTAGATGGCTTGGAATGAGCCAAGTGGAATAAAAGGATTAAAAATAAAATAAAAGTGGTGATACATTGGCATGGAATGATGAGACAAGTGGTACATGACTTGGAGAAAAAAAAATTCACCAAGATTCATGAGAAAACCAATCGCCATAGACAAATAATTATGCGTAAGTAAAGGTGAATAAGAGATTCTTAATACCTCATGAAGCCTTTTGGGAAAATATTTTTTTGATAATATAAGCAACATTTATAGGGTGTCACACCCTTTACACAATGAGCCTCATGGTCCTTAAAGGAAACAAGGTTTTGAAAGGACCCATAACCTTAAATAGAGCAAAAACTCACCAAACAACAAAAATGAATAGAACCAACGACAAACTCACAACAACACAACATATGTTAATGTGTGGAAGAGGATGTAATTAAAGAGGATCATTTTAGGTAATATTTTGATGAATAAAGATCATGATTAGAATTGTTCTTGAAATTTTGTTAAGAATTTGCATGGAGATTGCAAGATAAATCATAACAGTCGTAAGGAGAAGACATTAGTTATTCTCATGACATTTTGGGCCAAATGGTTGAGAACTATGATTTTTTCCTTTTGGGGGAGCTAGAAAGTATAATTGCAATAGTGAATGTAACCATCACCGAGGTATTTAGCTAAAGTTGTTTATGTTTTGAACAAGTAACCTATTTAGTGAAGTAAGGAATAGAGTTTTGTAAAGCGGAACAAAGAAAAGAACTTTTAGTTCTAATTGTAATCTTTGTGTGTTACTATAGCACAATCTTATAATGTAATCTAAGCGACAAATGATAGATACTCCAAGAAATAGGAGTGGATGTGTTATAACCTTCTTTTTTTCCAATTTTTGAGCATGATGAAAGTCTTAAGGGACTTATTTGTTTGATGCGCTTGTAACACAATCTCTAACTCATTGTAAGTTTTTGGAAAGTTTGAGTACAATCGAGCAATATACTCCCTTGTTAGTGACTTAGTCAAGTCACGTAGTGCATAATAAGTGTTCCTATAGATTTTGACACTTCTTTGTATTTTGGTAAAATTCGTTTTAATATTGGCAAGGAATGTCATTGTTTTATTTCTTTATTTTAAAATGGTCTAGCCATTGAATTTTGAGGATTGTTTATTTTATGGCCAGTTGGTCAAAATTTGATTTATTGTTGGAAATTAGCCCATTCTTTTGATTTATTCCTAAAATTAAAACTATTTATTTTTTTATATTGAGTTAAGTTATTGTGGTGGCTATACAAGAACATTTTGGTTGTTCATTATGTTTCATGTAATGTTCATCTCTATCATGTCCTAGATGGGCCTTTGATGGACTGCTTAAGGGAGTAAATTGTAGGAAAATGCACCTGGTATGTTCTCAACTTTACAGTGGAAAGAAACCTTGTGTTATGATATGTGGGTGGATAGGTATTCCAATAAGCCTAGGTGAATAGTCTCTCCAAGTTGAGCAGAGTGGTGAACTATGACTATGTTCATTGCAAATGTATATATATAAAAACTATATCCATAGTGAGTTTTTTTGCCACTACATGCACTCGTTAGTTCACCATACTCCAGAAAATTAGCTAACTAGAGTTTTCGTACTTAGTAGGAGGTTATCCTTAATAGTGTGATAGAGTTGGTTAAGTGGGGATACACACCAGAGCTTAGATGGCAACTGAGAGGGCTTCCAACACAACCTTTCATTGAAAGGTAGGACTGCTTCCAAGTAAGAAGTGTGTGGAGAGACCCCTTAAGTCCGTGGTTGGAAGAAAAACAACCAAGTGATACTTTCCATCTTATTAGTGGCATGCTGAGTCTTGAAGGACAGTTGAACTAGAAAAGGAATTTCGATCCTTTCTCTTGTATTTACTTAACAACTTATTTTAATGCAACAGGAGATAAATAAAATTGGTACTTGATGAATAACCTTTTCAGCTAGAAAAGTGAAGGTTGATGTTAACCTTTGGTGAAATTATCTTAGTAAACCTATGTTAAAAGTAATTGATTGCTATATACGTAGAAAGAGTATCCACCTTTATGGTGTTTTTTTTATAAAAAACTTCTTTAATTCTGCTATCAAGATTATTCCATTTGAAACATTGGATAGAAGAAGATGCCGAAGTCCTATAAGTTGGGTAAGCTAGAAGATGGGATTAGCATTAGTCCAGAAATGCTATCAAAAATGGATAAACAAATCAAACTGATTAGGAAAGATTGGTGGAAGATAATAATATATAGAAAAGCTAAGTAAATGCCAACCGTAATCTAACACAATTTTTGGCTAGAGAAGAAAAGTTTCATATAGTAAGGAATGTATTCCAAACCAGCTCCTAGATATAAAGGACTATTCAAAATTATTAAAGTAAGGATGTTACATATTCAAATATAATGAACAATATTTTTCATGATTGTTTGGAAAAAAATTTGTTTTTTTTCCTCGTTGACATTCCTATTTATCCCAAAAATGAGGATGGGGTATGCGGGATCATGATAGGCCAAAAAGTGGCAATATATGGGTATTTGTAGGGTATGTGGTTGATGACTTTTTTTACCCAAAAGTGATGAAATGAAAAGGTTTTAAAGGAGATTCTCGGCTTTCCACAAGTATAAATTATGCTTTAATTTGAATTTAATAAATTATTATTATTCATTTTCTATTAGAATTATGACTAAAGTCCTAATTGATAGGTTGATTGAAAAACATCTATAACTTTCAAACGGTATCACAATTTTTGAATCTGAAACATCGTCACATTCTATGCTTCACATACTATAGATTAAATAAAGAAAAATTAAATTTCATGAAGTTTTGACCAAGTTAAGGTGGTCAAACATCACAGTTTTATATTTTTTAAAATTTGTACTAAAAAAATCATAATTAATTATTTACTTGGAAAAAAAATTACAAAAAATATGCATCACATGGACATGAGTCCTCTACTTATATATAAAATCTTATAAAAAATATTATCATTTTATTGTGGTTAGGGTGGTTAACAGACACCTACTTTTATTTTTTCCCGAAATTTAAGTACTACTGCATTGAAATTTCAAATTTTCACCAAATAGATTTTATTTTTTTTAAATAAGCCTAGTAGTTTAGAAACTACATTCAATTTTCTATAGATTCTATTCTTACATATTTTTGAAATAATATAGATAACTTATTCAAATATTTACGTCAAGTTGCCTAACACTGATTTTTTGAATTTTTTGCCACTTAAGGGCCTATTTTTTCCATGATGATCCCTTATGCAGATGAGCATCTTCAGCATCTTCAAGTGGTCCTCCAATGATTGAGAAAACATAAACTTTATGGAAAATTATCAAAATACACTTTCTTTCAGAATGAGGTCCAATATTTGGGGCATATAATATCAGTTAAAGGAATAGCAGTGGATTCTGCCATGATAAAAGTTATAGTAGAATGGCTAGTACCGAAAAATGTGTATGAGGTTGGAAGTTTCATGGGATTGGCTGGGTATTACAGAAGGTTTGTAAGGAATTTCTCTAGGATCACCCACCCCTTTACCTCTCTTCAAAGAAAAGGAAAATGATTCAAATGGATAGTGAAATGTCAAGAAGCATTTAATACATGGAAAGAGAAATTAACGGCTGCACCAATTTTGGTAGTACCAGACCCTAATGGACATTTTGTAGTTATAATGGATTCATCTCATGAAGGTTTGGGTGGATTATTAATGCAATATGGGAAGGTAGTATGAGCAGAATTATGCACCTCACAATTTGGAGTTAGCAACTATTGTGCATGCCCTACAAATGTGGTGACATTACTTGTTAGGAAATAATTTTGAACTCAAACCATATCATCAAGGTTTCAAGTATATATTTACTCAACCCAATTTAAATGCTCACCAAAGGAGGTGGATGGAGTTATTTATAGATTAAATGATTTTGAGGTCAGTTACATTAAGGGAAAGGAGAACAAAGTGGCCAATGCATTGAGCCAATGGAAACATATAACTTCCATGGTGTCAATCAACACAAATTTTAGAGCTTAGGTACTACAAAAATTGAATGAAGATGAATTCTATTAGGAAGTTTGTGAAGCTCTTTAGACAAACTCTCAAGAGCCTAAATATGAGGGATTTTAGATTGAAGTGGATGGAATTTTGAGATTTAAGGGCAGGATGTATGTACCAAACTCAACTGAACTAAGGAAATTGGTATGGAAGAAGATACACACAACACCATACTAAAGTCATCTAGGGGCAACCAAAATGTTGGCCAATGTCAAACCTCTATATTTTTGGAAAGGAATGAAAAAGGATGCAACCAAATTCGTTGTAGGATGTTTTGAATGTCAGAAGGTTAAGGTAGAGAATCAACACCCAACAATATTGTTAAAACCTCACAGTGTACCAAATTGGAAATGAAAAATCATCAATATGGATTTTGTATAGGGTTTATTGATGACGAGGAGTAGACATAATGCTATACTGGTAGTAGTGGATAAACTCACTAAATTAGCACATTTCATACTTGAAAATTTGATAGATGGGGCTTCTATGATTGCTCAAAATTTTGTGCAAGAAACTTTTCATCTTCATGGAGTTCCAGAAAAGATTATTTCTAAAAGATCGATGCTAGGATGACATCTAGCCTATCATCCTAAAACACATGGAAAAATGGAAACAGTAAATCAGATTTTGGAAGACTTGCTAAGAATGTACTACATAGATCAACAATATAAGTAGGAAGAATATTTACCATTGGAAGAATTTGCTTACAACAATTCATATCAATCAACTATCAAATGGTACCTTTTGAAGCACTATACGATAGGAAGTGCAAGACACCTATTAGTTGGAACAAAATGGAGGATAAGATCATTCTATGACTTGAGATGCTTCAGGAAATGGAAGAACAGGTTAAGTTAATAATAAAAAGGTTGAAGGAAGCTAATGACTGGTAGAAGAGCTATGTTGATGCAAAATGAACCCCTAGGCAATTTGTGGTTGGAGAGAAGGTTCTCTTATGGGTGAAACCTTAGAAAAGCTCTATAAAATTTGGAAAAACCTCTAAACTAGCCCCAAGATATGTAGGACCTTTTGAAGACCTGGAAGTTATCAACCCAGTAGCATACATAATTTCTCTACCCCCAACTCTCACCGGATTGCACAATGTATTTCATGTCTCCTATCTTAAGAAATGCTATGCAAAATTTGACCATATGATTGACTGGAATTCCTTGCACGTGTGGGATCTTGGGGTGATCAGAATAGAGCCACTCAAAGTGCTTGAGGTACATAAGCTATGCCTACATAACCGTGAGGTGGTATAATGCAAGGTCCAGTGGGACCAATACTAAGAGGAAAATGCTACATGGGAGGATTATGATGAAATCCTTTAGAAGTTTCCTTATCTATTTATGAACAATTAAGAACCCTAAATATATATTTATGATTTTAGACCTAATTTTTAAATAAACAATTATCAGGGACGATGATTCTTAAGGGGAGAATAATGTTACATTCCTTTTGTCTTGAACAAGATGATGACAATGAAATTATGGTCGTTATGGTAGTTGTAATTAACTACCTTTCATGAGAATGTGAAATTGGGAAAATAATTTTTAATTTGTTTGTTATAACTACAATTATGGATGATTTCCTTATATATGTATATAGTGAATGTGTTGAAGAGTTTTTATTTTATAAATGATACTAAGAATAGTCTAACACTATTTCTTTGTCAAGTGGTTGCAGGATTGCCAACACCTCAAGGGAAAGGGGAATATAATCAAGGAGAGGTTATAGTCTATAAAGGATCAAATTACCAGTGCCAAGTCATGAGTTTGTGTAAGGTGGCTACATTGAAGTCATAACCTTGGATATATCTCATTTAATTAAATAATTTTAAAGCAAGTCAAATTTAATTGATTACCAACATTCTTCTTTTGAAGTTGTGCAATTAACTCCTGGAGCACATCTTAAGAGATTGTAAATGAATAAAAAAATATTAAAGTTACTAATAATAAAATATCAACCTCTAAGTCCATCGATTAAATATTAAAGTTGATAAAATATCTATTGGTGTCATCAGTGGGGATGGGAGGTGGTAACTCCTCGCCAACCTTACCATTGTGCCTCTTGGATGAAACGTCCAAGAAGGTAGTCATGTAGTCACATGCTTTTGGAAATCATGGCTCAGGATGTTTCAAGGATGGTTTTCTTTATTACCAGAAGGCTCACACTCTTTTCTCTCTTCTTCATTCACTTTGGCTTTGGGAAATCATCTCATCTTCTTTCGCATTCACCTGAGACTCATTCCATTCTCATTGATCGACATTATTCATCATCGCAGGCCTCACTCATTTCTCTCTTTGTTCTAGCATCGACATTGCATTTGTTTTTCATTTTATTGGATATGTGCAGGATCAAGATGGGCCAAAAAGTGGCAATATTATGGGTATTTGTAGGGTATGTGGCTAACGATTTTTTTTTACCCAAAATTGATGAAACAAAAAGGGTTTTTAGAGGAGATTCTTAGCTTTCCACCAATATAAATTATACTTTAATTTGAATTTTATAAATAATTATTATTCATTTTCTATTAGAATTATGACTAAAGTCCTAATCGATAGGCTGATTGAAAAACATCTATAACTTTCAAACGGTATCACATTTTTTGAATCCGAAAAATGCATCACATTCTATGCTTCACATACTATAGGACTAAAAAAAGAAAAAATAAATTTTATGAAGTTTTGACCAAGTTAAGGTGGTCAGACATATGAGTTTTAATATTTTTTAAAAGTTGTAATAAAAAATTCATAATTAATTATTTACTTGAAAACAAATTACAAAAAAATATGCATCACATCCAGACATGAGTCCTATACTTATATATAAAATCTTGTAAATTTTTTTATCATTTAATTATGGTTAGGGTGGTCAGAAAGACACCTACTTCTTATTTTTCAGTGAAATTTAAGTACTACTGCACTGAAATTTCAAATTTTCACCAAATAGATTTTATTTATTTTTAAATAAACCTAGTAGTTTAGAAGCTACATTCAATTTTCTACATATTCTATTCTTACATATTTTTGAAATAATATAGATAACTTATTCAAATTTTTACGTCAAGTTTCCTAACACTGATTTTTCTAAATTTTTTTGCCACTTAAGGGCCTGTTTTTCCATGATGATCCTGCACATACCCTATTCCTCTTTGGAATTGACATGAACGCCTCCTTTTTTTTGGAATCCTCCTTTGGATTCCATAGCCAAGAAAATTTTTTCTTGACTCCACACTCTGTTTTCTAGGATGACAAAAGCATTCTGTATTCACATGAAGTTCACCACCTTTGCATTCTTCTAGACAACGAAGCAACTCATTTCCTTGTAGCTAATAACTAGATTGTTGGTGGAAAGATGTCAAGAGTATTGTCAAACTTCAGATGACTCACCCAAGCATGTTTATAGAAGTCTTTGATTTATCTTAAACGTGCTTAGTATTTTTTCTCTTAATTCTTTCATGGAACTAGATGTAAATTTTGATACATTTCTTGTTTTCTGATCAGTCTAGAGAACTATTCAATTGGATTTTTTTTGCAAATCCCTTTACTCTATTTGGCAGGGTTACTTCATTCTTGCTTTCCACGATTTTGAAGTAGTTTCTTAGCTTGTAATTTTTTTTCTTCTACATCTACCTCACCCTGTTTATACTTTAAGCAAATAATAGTCTGATCTGGGTTCTAATTAGGGTCTAATTCTTAAACTATAATCATAGTACCTGGATAGTTGTTATATAATTCTTTCATTTGGTTTGAACTTTCCATGAACACCGATTCTTTGAATTTGAAATTCTCTGAGAATATTTTGTTGATGCTTAACTTGAAGTTGACGTCTTACTCTATTATTTAGCTTCTAATTGGGTCAGATTGATAGTCTCATATTAGTCATAAATAACTAGAATTTAATATAACTGAAGGATTCTTTAAATACTATCATAAGACTATATTCTCTCCTTTGTAATTCTATAATATGTTTCTTCTCTTGATTGAAAAAGAAAGAACTAAAAGTTGAGTCTTTGTTAATATAAATCTATGGGTTAAGAATTTAAATGTTGAGTAAGGGTGAGAGTGTTGAAAGCATGAGATACATGCTCATTTATGATAAAATCCTTGGCCAAGGTTATCCATCAAGAACCATATTTACCCCTGGTCAAAATGGTCTTTGTAGTTAGGAGACCCTATAGTGAGAGATTGAATAGGGTAGTATAGGTTCTTGACACTAGACTTAAATGGCATGATGGTAATTGGTCGAAACCTTTATAGACTTCCCTCATGAAGGGTCAAGTTTCTTTAGTTGAAGAAACACAGGAGACTAGCAGGTCTTTAGTTAGGAAAAAAATCCCTTGATGATATTTATTTTTACCTTGAAGACAAAGTCTTGCTCAAGCATTCTAGTAGGAAGCCTTCAAACTGTACTTTCTTATAACTCTCTCTCTCTCTCTCTCTCTTATTTCAATTATATTTACTTTATAAAGTTTATTTCATTGCTGAAAAAGTGCTCTATTTATTTCAAAAGTATTGGAAAAGTTAGTTAATAATTAATTGTGGTTTCCAATTATATAAATTGTTAATTGTTCCATTTCATCTGAAATTGGAAAAATAAAAGGTAGTTGATGAATGTTAGAGTAGTTATTGTTCAGATTGTTTACCTTTCCTATTTGTTAATGCAAAGGAAACTCTCTTAAGGAAAACTAGTTAGTTACACTTTTGTTGATTTTGGTAGTTAGTTACCATTCTTAAATTGTAGATTAGTTAGAATGTTATATTGTTCCCCAAGTCCATTGGTCATGGCTATCATACACACTCACCTGCAAACATTAATCCATCATCATAATAAAAAAGCATGAGATTGCAACATGATATCTATGTAGAAGCATTTTAAAGAACTAAGAAACTCATCGTGCATTTATTCACCTCATGGTATAATTATCATATTATTAAGAAAATTGATTCCAACAAGATAAATCATAATTACACTACATATAATATCCACAAATCCATCTAATAACATTATCATATGCTTATAGGATAATAATAAAAAAACCATCAAATTAAAATTCAATTAACTACATAGGGTGATCCCACAATACTGGTTTACAAGTTTTGGCCAAACTGGACATTGAACTAATTTTTCCTAACTAAATATTCACTTTCAAGCACTTATAGCAGCTAAACTGTGAGAAAATGAAGATGGTGCAAACTAGTGATTTGTGAAATTTTGTGTGTAGATTCTAAATATATTTTTTTCAAAATTTTTGGAATTATATTGCGTGCTTCTTTTTCCATCTCCTTCAAAAACTATTTTTTTAGTAAACACCATTTTAAAGGAGTGATGCTCGCCTTACACAACATAACTTTTTTTCAATGAAGGATAAAATTCTGTTTTTTTTGAATTTATATTTGTAACTACGATATCTAGTGATTTCATTTGGTTTCATAGTGTTTTATTGAATGTTTTTCCTTAATCAAATTTTGAAGTCAAACCAATTACAATTCAGACATAGGCGAACCATATACAACATTATTTTTTTTGTATGTATCGAAATTCAATTTTTTTGTTGGATCAAGGACTTCAATATCTAGTGCACTGATATTTTTTTAACTTTTTTGATAATTTGGAATTTTTCCACATGTACAAAACAAAGAGCTTGATTTTTAGTGAAAAACCTATGTTTAATCAAATTGAAAAAAAAAAATAATAAAACCAAAACATATTAGAATTATATTTGTTGGATAGCTCGTTTTGAGGAATACCATCATCTAGTTGGGTGTGTGAAGTCTCCTCCATTTTCATCCTCAACTCGAGCTTTGAAGGCGAAAATTATGGGGAAAAGGGGGGTTCAAGCGAACAATGCATGTTCGATCGAATGGGGGTTCGAGTGAACCCTAGTTTGATCGAACCCCTTCAAAATAATGTTTAAAAATGTTTGTCAAGTTGGTTTGAGCAAACTCTTGGCCGGCGCCTACTCGAACCCCTTGTTGATGAATCCATTTTAATTTTAATTTTTTTTTGCATTTGCATATTACGTTTGCAATAGTGTTATTTTATAATATATAATATTAGTAATATACTTTTTAATCTTTATAATATATGATATATCTATATAATAGCTATTAATAATATATAAATCATATATATTATTAATAATTATAAATAATATACTATATATGTATATATTATAAATAATTACAATAAATATTATAATATCAATACACTTTTGAATTAAATACATTAAAAAAAATATTGTGTAAATAAATATAAAATTATAAATAAATAAAATTTAAAATAAAATAATAATATATTATAATATATAAAAATAAAATATTTAGTTTAAACATAAAAGGCTTAGTTTAAATATAATATTTTTCAAATATTATTTTCCCTCATTAATAATGAAGTAGTGCTTGTTCATTGTATAATTAAAATAGCAATTGATTGAGAAAGGTCATCAACAAACAAGACTTGGCACAGGAATTGTAAATATCATTTTAGAGTTTTCTGATTACCAATTAATGAATGGTGTGTTGTGAACAATGGGGATGAGAAAAAATCAATTGGTAAAATATCAAGATATGGAGAGAGAGACAAAGAGATAGACAAACAAAGAGAATTAGAGATAGGTAAATAGAGATGGTGAGAGGGAGAGAGAAATATGGGGAGATAGAAAAAGGGAGAAAGAAGTAGGGGGGATAGAGTTATATGGGGAGAGAAAAAGATAGAGAGATATATTGGAAGAAAAAGGGAGAGAGAAGTCGAGATAGAGAGATAGATAGGGGGATAGGGAGGGAGTGGGGAAGAGATAGAGAGGGGGAGAGATAGAGAGAGAGGGAGAGAAAGGGAGAGAAATAGGTAGAGGAGAGATAGAGAAGTGGGGGAGAGAGGGAGAGAGATAGGTCAAAAAGGAAGAGAGAGAAGAGGGGGAGAGAGGGAGAGAGATAGGTAGAAGATGTAGAGAAAGAAGAGGGGGTAGGGAGGGAGAGCGATATGTAGAGAGGGAGAGAGAGAAGATGGGGGAGAGAGGGAGAGATAGCTCAATATATATAGAGGGAGAGGGAGAGACATAGAAAGGGAGGGAGAGTTAGAGGTGGAAGAGCAAGAGAGGGGTAAGGAGATAGAGATAGATATAGAGATGAAGAAGGAGCAGGAGAAGGAGAGGGATACTGAGAGGAGAGGAGAGGGGGAGATAAAGAGAGAGAGAAGAGATGGATATATAGAGATGGAAGAGATAAATATATAGAGATGGATAGGTAGGGATAGAGAGAGGGAGAGATAGAGGGGGGAAGAGCAAGAGAGAGAGAGGGGTAAGGAGATAGAGATAGATAGGAAGATAGAGATAGCTATGGAGATGGAGAAGGAGAAGGAGAAGGATAAGGAGAGGGATATGGAGAGGAGACAAGGAGAGGGAGAGATAAAGAGAGAGAGGGGGGAGAAGGATATATAGAGATGCAAGAGATAAATATAGAGAGAGTGATAGAGATGGAGATAGATGGATGGACAGAAAGTGATTGAAATAAAACCTTTTTATCAAGAAGATAATTAGGCTCCATTACCAATAGGATCATACTATGTTTGCAATAAGGAGATAGGGAGAGATAGAGGGAGAAGGAGTGGGAGATAGATAGAGGGTAGAGCCTAGTTAAGTGTAGAGGGTTTAAGGGTTAATAGTTTAGGGTAGAGGGTAGAGGGTTTAAGGGTTTAAGGGTAGAGGGTAGAGGATAGGGGGTTTTAGGGTTTAAGGGTTTATGGTTTAAGGGTAGAGGGTAGAGGGTTAAATTGTTTAAGGGTTAAGGGTAGAGGATTACGGGTAGAGGGGAGAGAGATAGAAGGAGTGAGTGAGTGAGAGAGATACTTGTGAGAGGGAGAGAGGATAGGAGGGAGAGACTTGAGAGAGAGATAGAGGGTAGAGGGTTTAAGGGTTAAGGGTTTAGTGTTAGAGAGAGAGAGAGAGAGAGAGAGAGAGAGAGAGAGAGACTGAGAGTGGGAGAGGGAATTAGGAGGGAGAGGGTAGAGAGAGGGAGGGAGTGGGAGAGAGATAGAAGGTATAAGGTTAAGAGTAGAGGGTAGAGGGTTTAATGGTTTAGGGTTTAAGGGTTAAGGGTTTAGGGTAGATGGTATAGGGTTTAAGGGTGTAAGGTTAGATGATAGAGGATAGAAGTTTAGGGGTTTTAAGGGTTAAGGGTAGAGGTAGAAAGGTTTAAGTTAGGGTAGAAAGGTAAAGGGTTTAAGGGTAGAGGGATAGAGATAGAATTAGTGAGAATGTTTGAGAAGAGGAGAGGGGGTAGGAGGGAGAGACTTAAGGGAAGTGAGAGAGAGAAGAAAGTGGAAGAATGGGAATTATAAGGAGTTAGGGTTTAGGGTTAAGGGTGGGGAGAGAGGGAGGGGTGGGAGGGACATGCCAGGGAGAGAGGGAGGGATTGGGAGATAGATAGAGGGTAGAGGGTTTAAGGGTTTAGGGTTTAAGAGTTAAGGGTTATGGGTAGAGGGTAGAGGGGATCTCAAGATAGGAGTGAGTGAGTGAGAGAGAGAGATCTGAGACAAGGAGAGGGGGTAGGAGGGAGAGACTTGAGAGAGAGAAAGAGGCAGGGAGTGGGAGAGAGATAGAGGGTATAGGGTTAAGGTTTTAAGGGTTTAGGGTTGAGGGTTTCCATTTTCTCTCTCTTTTCCCATTTATCTCTTATATTTCTCTCTTATTCTCTCTTTCTTTGTTTATTCCTTTCTCTTTCAATATCTATCTCCATCTCTCTCTCTCTCTCTCAATATCTATCTTAATTTTTCTCCTTCTCACATTCTCTATCTTTTGAGTTTTTCTCTCTTTATTAGCCGATAGGCTACATATATTGTGAGATCTGAGGCTGAAATAAGTCTAATGCCTACAAACCACTATTGAGTCATTGGAAAACAAGTTTTAGCTTCCATTTAATGGTAAACCAATTGCATTTTAATGGTAAAATCCTTTAAATATTAGGTAAAATTCTCTAAAATCTCACTTTTCACATAGAAGTCATATGAATATTGATTTGGCATCTGGATGGAAAAATTATATTTCCATTTGTAGTATTTTTTGTCAATTTGATGGAAAATTTATTTCTTTATTTGCATTGATTTATGTTTTAAATTTGTATGCAAATATTTTATAATTAGATAATACTTAATTTCTTTAAAGAAAAAATCTGTATATGTCTAAATTTATTTCATTCCATTATTTAACACTTATTATTAATTGTTTAATTACACCACATGCAACTAGAATTTGCAAAACATCCAAAACACATACTCTCTAACATATTAACATACATTTAGTTTTCTATCAATGTATTCCTTGAAGCTCCTTTAGGTGCAAGCGCTAGTATATATACCTCTCTCTCTATAGAATTGTCTACCCCTCTATAATAACTTATCTAGCTATAAGTGGAGTTGAAATTTCAAATGAAATCAAACATTCTTGAACTTAAGAATTTCATGAAACAAATATAAGTCATATATAATTGTAATTTAGGCAAAATGATTTTAAAAAACTTCACTGGGTTTCAAACAAGTATTGAAAGCATATATATGAGTTTACATGGTTGCAAGCAAAAAAAGTGAGATGATGCTATAAGTGTAGTTGAAATTTCAAATGAAATCAAAGATTCTTGAAATTAAGGATTTCATGGAACAAATATAATTCGTATATAGTTGTAATTTAGGAAAATTGATTTTAAAAAACTTCACTAGGTTTCAAACAAGTATTGAAAGCATATATATGAGTTTACATGCTTGCAAGCAAAAAAAAAGAGAGATAATGCTATAAGTGTAGTTGAAATTTCAAATTAAATCAAAGATTCTTGATTTTAAGAATTCCATGGAATAAATATGTACATATAATTGGAATTTATGCAAAATTATTTACAACTAGGTACAAGCTACTATAAGTTCTCACTTCAACATGTATACATGTACAAGTGAACTTGAAAATCATGGATATAATCTAACTCAAACATTCTAGTTCAGCCCGCTCTTCAATAACATGTGAATTTTTTTGATGGTCATCACTATCTAGTCTCCATTTTTTTCATCCACTGCATGTGGAACTGTATGAAGATGTAGGGCAATAACAATTATTAGGTGACTATATTGATATACCTTGTTATTAGGTTGATAGTCAACAAAATGAATCGCATGTTGAACAACTTTGACTTGTTTTAGATATATCCCTTGCACTACAACAAAACCTACATGGTAAACATGAACTTGAGGTAAGACATGTGAACGTGTACAAAATTTTCGTGCTCAAGGTTTGTACAATATATATTTAATGTACTATACACATGTACATAATGTATATATATAATTTTTAAAAATACAAACTCACCTGTGGGAAATAACATTCCATCTCTTGTTTCAGGTTGTATTAGCTTATTCCTCTCTTTTTTGCAATGCAGTAAATAATAGCTAACACCTTCTATGTTTCTAGACTCTGCTATGACTGCAAAAACATCTCTTGTGCACCAAATTTGCACAAAAAATAATTTCTAAAAAAATTAGAAATGTCTCTAGACTTTAAAGATCATTAAACTTATATATAATATTTAAATTATTGAAAAATTACACATGTACCTTTTCTAACCAATCCTGAAATATGCTCATAATCAATTGAAATCAAAAGAATGTCTTAAAAAAATTCTTCCTCATTTTCATCTTATGTTTCTGAAACAACTAGTGGCACCATATCCCATTTACTAACATATCCAAGTTCTTGGTTGTTGCATGCATGATATTTTTTCCCAATGCACTCAATGTAGAAACAAGAGTAATCCCTCATGTATAATGTCCATCCAGGGTGACTATCTAAACTTATAACACAATGCAAAGATCTTATTTTGTCTACCCTCTTGCATCCATTGATCGATCTTCTGTCCAAACCTAGATACATGTACAAAAACAAACTTATGTGAACAAACATGTATATATATATTTAAATTTTAAATTTAAATAAATTCAAATTTTGAAAATGTAATTTATACATATCTAATATCTCCCAAAACACTCTATGTGGAGTTTTTTGTTTTGTTCTTGAAGATGCGCTGACCTTATTTGATGCAAAGTGTTTCTTACACCATTCTATAGTTCATCATGTGCATTGTCTATACAATGTCCCGAATAACTCCTTTGATGCTTTCTTAAAGCACGTTTGATGCAAGTACCTGTGCCATCATGCTCACCCTTTCCATGCCCACTCTAAAAAAAACTCCAAACATGTGGTATTTTGTAAATTTTATGATATCTAGATAGTGTATAAAATGTCTGTGATGATTTGAATTGTGCCTCACATCCATCTAACCATACAAAATGTTTTTGAAATTTTACACCCCTGCTTCTCAAATTCTTAGAAAAAAATGTAAAGCAATGTTGTACAAAAAATGTGTCATGCTCTTTATCATCACTAATATAAAAGTGATATTCTTTCTTAATGGCTTTTTTTTCATCTATACTCTCAACACCATCCAATTCTAATTGTGCATGTCGATAACACACATGAACCATAATAGTGATATGATTTGAAAAGTAATATTTTGATTGAATCTCTTTTTGATATACAAAAGAGTAGTTTTCTACGAAGTAAACTACTGATAGAACTATTCCAAGTGGGAAAATACCTCTTAATGTTTAAAATTGTTGTGCTTTCCACTTAGCAAAAAAGGAATGTTATATGTATGGTTGTATCAATTTTTGAAAATATTCCATAAATTTTCCAATAGGAATCTCCTCTTCTACATAGTTTAACCTTGTGGATTCTTTCCCAAAATTTGTTTGAAACTTTACATATTTGTAACTCTTGTAATTTACTATCTAAGTTGTTAGGTTAGTATCTTCATTTCTTGAAGGAAATTTAGCCAAATTTCCACATGTTTCACAAAATCCTTTTATTCAGTTTATTTGAGGTCTATTTTCACGATCACATAACATATCCTTTATGAGCAAACTTACCTATTTAGGAGGTGCATTTTAAAAACCATAACTTTCTTCTCTCATCTTTTGAAACAATTGATAGTAGAGATCAAATTCAATATGATAACAACAACAAGAAGTTAAAATAATCTTTTTTATCTTCACATAATATGGTTTAAACCTTTCAAACATTGTTTTCCCAATCTTTATATCCAGATACTTATTACAAAAGTTCATACACATCTCAAGTTGTTTTACTTCTAGCCAATGTTTAATATGATTTTTATAAATATTGGGCCCAATCTTGTGTCTCATAACATCTTGAGTATTTGATGATGGACGAGTCTCTTCATTCCAAAAACTTGAGATCAAGTTCCTAACAACATCTTCAATCCTATTAGAATGGGGAGCTCTACACATAATTTCCCAATTTCCTTCTGAACCATCATCCAAAACCTTTCTCTTTTTCTCATATTTTATTAGTGTGGTTCTACTATAACCAATTTTAGCCGAAAGTGCAGACATTTTTCTTTTTCTTGTTATATCTTGATTTAAAATAGATGTCAACATCACCCTTTTTGTAGTGGCCTTATGCACTGATCGAGATCCTTTCCCAATGGAATCTAAGCCCTTTTTAACATTTTCAACAATATCTTTTTGTAATTCCATGTGTTTCTTCTTATTTGATGCCAAATGTACACCCAACAATTGTAATGACTCTTTTAGCTCATTACGAAGAAGTAAACGTGATAACAATTGGGATTTTTCAAGTGTTTCAAGATGATTGAAATGGTCATTGATTATTCCATTTACAGGGTTAGTCATTGACCTCTTACTCTTATTTGCAGGATGGTCAACATAAAATTTTAGTTTTTCCATATCCATTTCAAGTAAATGATCTAAATTTCTATAAGAAATTTCTTTTCTCACATTTTCAGCTAGTTTTATATGCTCATCCATACCAATAGAAGGAAGTGATCCCGACCCTTCTCCAACATGCATTGTTTGAACTTGGGCCTCCTCCCTATCTTCAAGGTCCATGCATTCTTCAGTGGATTTATTTGATCTAATATTTAGATTTGGCTTGAGTTCAGCTTGAGAACTTCCTACTTGTTGAGACCTTTCTACATGTCACAAAATATTTTGCAAAGAAAGTGATAGATGATGCTATATAAGTGGATTTTATGTATGCAAGCCAAAAAAGTGAGAGACATGATGCTATAAGTGGAGTAGAACATTCAAATGACATCAATATTGATTCTTGAACCTAAGAATCACATGGAACAAACACAATTAGAAATAGATTTAATTTAAGGAAATGGAAAAATGAATTTTCAAAGTCACCAGGTTTTGGAAATTGGATACATGAATTTACATGCAAGAAAAGAAAGTGAGAAGTTTTAGCTAGTTTTATATGCTGATCCATACCAATAGAAGGAAGTGTCAAACCCCAATCCAAATACCTACAAAACACAATAAACAAACATATTAGGAGATCATATGCAAGTAAGAACAAGGATTCCCCATGAAATCCATCAACAAAGCTTCAAATAGGAAATAAAACAAGAATGAAATGAAAGAATAAGAAAGTAAGTTAAATCCTATTGAAAGCAATGCAAACTCTTGATCCCATGGGAGAATTGGTGTCAATTTGATGTGAAAATTGGCCCTTTCCCAACTCCAATGATAGCTTTGATGATTTGATGAAGGTTGTGATCCACTTTGATGAAGAATGATGAGTGCTTCAAGACAAAAATCTGCATAACCTAGCAATGGATGGATGAATCTTACAAATGCTTGAAGATGTATTTGAGTATAGTAAGTTTACTCAAATTGTGGATGATCAAATGAAGAGATTAGCCTCTTTTTTATAGAATGATAAGATGGAGAAGTGTCCAAAATGGAGCAATGTAGCACTAAGAATCAACCAATGGAAAGATGCCACTTGTCAACATGTGAATGGATGAAGGATGTGCAAGTTTTGATCAATGTGCAAGTTTGAAATTTGAATTTGATGAAATGACATGTTTAGGGGGGATGAAAGATGAGTTAAATGCCAAGTGGGAGACATGTAAGAGACAATGTAAGAGCTTTAAATGCTTTGTTGGATGGACAAGTCATTTTGGGGGGAGATTTCAAATTTGGAGGAATATTCCCTTTTTGATGCCATTTTGAAAGTAAATAGGGAATTATTAAATCAACTAAATGATTTAATTGTGCAAGTTGCAAAACCTAGAGGATTGGAGTGGTTAGGATTAAATTAATCAAGATTTGATTAATTTAATAGGAGATTAGGTGATTTTGACTTTTGACTTAGATTTTTGGATTAATTTAAATAAAAAAGAAAGGAATAATGATTTAGATTTAATTAAATACATATTTTTATTTATTTAACTTAAGAGGTATGATGTTGGATTAAATTAAATAAAGATTGATTTAATTTAATAGAATGACTTTAGAGATTTAATTAAATAAAATAGATTATTTAATTAAAAGGGGGATTACAAAATTAATTAAATAAAGTTGATTTATTTAATTAATAGGAGATGATGGCTTAATTAGATAAATGATTATTTATTTAATTAAGGGATGAATAGTGATGATAAGCTGAAGAGGTGATTCAGGACAAAACGATGTTAGTTAATTAGGATCAAGTGCATGAGATCAATCAGTATATTTCATGTGTCTACATTTTCCCCTCTTTGAAGCAACATACTTGCTATGTTGTTTCAAAGAAAAATATTGCCATAGTCAAATTTTTTAAAAAATAGATTTTTCAGATGCCCCACTGCTACCCCAGTAGAAAGAATTACGTTGGTACACTACCCCCTTGAGAGATCGGGCGAAGAGGTTTGATTTGAGAGTCGATCTCTCGACAAAGAGGTTCAAGATTAGTTCAGCTCAAATGTTTGATGTAGACATATTTGATGATGTAGACAATCATCAGTCATGGGTAACCTCATGCCTATTTTGATATATTACACCCACTTGATCCTGATTTGTACCATGACAGTTACATTATTGATGATATAAATGAGATGATTATGATGTTTATATATGCAATGGATGATATGATGATGCATGGATGATATGGATGCACATGATATGATATGATGATTCTTTTATGATTATGCAGTGGATGATAAATGTATGGATTATGAGATGCTTAGAATAACCAATCTATATTAAATGCAATTTGATGAAATGCAATGCATGCGAGATGATCAATGTTTCTTATATGATATGATATGATATGTAGATGGTTTGTCGATGCAAGATGGATGCATTAGTGATGATTTATGATTAACTGTCATGGTACCATGTTAGTGTGGAAAAGAAAGAGAGAAGACAACAAGAGATTCCAACAAGACATGAGATGATGATGATGATGATGATTACTTGTCGAGGATTTGGGATTTTCAAAGGGGCAATTACCTTATGTTTGATAACACACATAATCATGATTCATCAAGGTATAAAGAACCAGGATGGTGTTGCACCTAGTGTGATGGACTTTGACTCAACAAATAGATAGGAGTATTCTTGTTCACACCTGACATACAAAAACCTTGCTAGGATGTACCTAACAAAGAAAGTATTTGCCAAGCTATATTACAAGAACGTCCAACTAGCACAACAAACAAAAGATAATGATCATTGCCCCATTACTTTCTCTCTAGATCATTTTGATTAGACATCATCGAGAGGTCATTGGAATGAGTGCAACAAGATAAATCAAAAGAAAAGATCAAGTAAACAAACAAGTCAATGTTCTTCATACCTCCAGCCAAAGGGATGTGTTTTGATAGGATAATAATCCAAGGTGATATCCAAAATGATGCCCATTGTCAAAACGATATATCCTAGGACATGCATTATATAGGATGATGATGGGTTGATGAGTTGTTTAATAGGATTTTGATATAAGGTTGACTGACATGTTTGAAAATGATTAGGATTTTGATTTTATATTTAAAAGTTTGAAGTTTGTTTTTTTTTTTCACGTTTGAAGCTTGCTTTTGCCGATTGTTGTACTTGTTTCTGTTTGTTTCGCCAAAGGATGAAGGTGATGATTGATTTATTATGGATGAGATTATTTCAAGTGAAAGCAAGATAGGATGGATGGGTTTTTTCAAATATTTGGATGTTTTTGATGTTTTGAAATGTTTTGAGGCTGCTTTCTTTTTGATATTTTCTAAATTTTTACAAATGTTTTGATTTTCCAATTTTCCAATGTTCAGATCATCACATAAGTTAGGAGGATATAGATCAAGATTTATTCCCAGAGCAAGATGTAAATATCTACCCCCAGTGTCTAGCAATGTTTAGAATGTCATGGGTGGATGCTTGGATGGGTGTATGGATGGAGGGATACAGATTATCTTGTGATAAGATAAGGTGTTTGGATAGAGAATGCTCATTTTGATAATGCTTCATGGCTTAGATAATGTTGGGTAGGATAGGATCAATGAAAATGACCCATAGGATCAATGAAAATGACCCATTATCAAGATGTCTATCATAAGCAAGTGTAAAGTGTACACCAAACTTTGTCAAGATCAAGAAAACTTGGACTATGGATGCAAATATATGCAAATGGATTGGATAAATGGTTCATGGATGGAATGCTATATTTATTATGGATGGAATAAGATGCTTCCACCTAAACTAGCACATGTAGATGCTCAATTCTACACACGATGCCTGTTTGCGAGGTTTTCATCATGGTACCTATCCAAAGTGCCACCAAAATGATTTTCAATAGAGGACAATTTTTTTCTTTACTATTTTCAATCCTTTTTTAAATTTTCTTTTGGATTTTCATATTTTTAATTTTTTTTGGTTTTTTCTAAAAGATTTTAAGCTCATGCTAAATCACATTGTGGTGTTGATGTAGATGCCCCTGTCATAATGTGCCATTGATATCCTGCTTGAAGAAGCTTCTTTGCTAAGACACATGCACTTGAATGCAACTTTTGATATTTTTGATTTGCTTTATTGATACTGGAGTTAACTTTGTCTCTATGCACATATTGTAATAGAGTGCCTTATGAATCCTTATGATGAAGGGTTGTTGCCAATACATGGTCAATGTGAGAATTGGATATCATGCGTGGAGGCGTGGATGGAGTGTATTTAGGGATAGGAGATGGATTGGTTAATAGTTTGGAACCTTTGACTCTCCAAACTTGGGAAGATGAGCAATGATGGGTGAATACGAAAGTGTATGTGGAATTAGGACCAACTGCTTGATATACTTTGTATGCCACTTGAGAAGCTTGCTTTTTCCTTTGTGGACATCTTTGATGGATACTTTTCCATTTTTTATTTTACCCCATAGTTTCTTTGATTAATGGAGTTTGATTGGGATGATCTTTCTTTGTATTCTTTGGTATCCATATGTATTTGTTTTGTCTGATATGATTCTTAGCTTCTTTTTCTTTGATAATTTTCTTTTTACTTTGATTCAAATATTTCTTTTGATGTTGGTCCCAATTCGTCGATGGGGTGATGGGTGGATGAAGATTCATGATGTGGTTGGTTGTGGTATTGGCATCAATTTCATCATAAGGACTCTTTATGCTCCTTATGTTGACATTTTCTTGAGAAAAAATTGCCCCCAATATGGTGGTAGTAGCACCTTCATACTTTGATTATGCCTCTTATGAGAACTCTTATTTAGAATGCATTCTCTAATAAATGACCACTACAAATGAGGCTATTTCCATTTGTTGCTCTGCTAACTCTGGAATGTCCTCTTTTTTCTGACATGTTTCCTTGAGTGGATAATGTTGGATATATTCATACATGATGTCCTCAGTTTGAATTTGGGATATATCTGATCCTGATGTTGACAACTCAATTTCACTGTAGGAATCAATAACTTGCTCTTTTTGTGTAATACTGTAAGGAGTAAAGGAATCCTATTCTGAATGAAGATCATTGACATGTCCATCCACAAAAAGCATCTCATGGGTAGATGGAGAAGTATGTGCTATGTGGATATGATCATCTTGTATAGATAGGAGAGTATCCATTAGATTATTGTAGTAACTTGGGGATACAAATTCTTGATTTTGAATGATTTCATAATTGCTTTTGACATGCTTTGGATCAATTTCTTGACATGGGTCAATTTCAAAAGATAGATTTCTTACAAAGGGTTCTTGGATATCTTCATTAGGAAAAGGAAGTGGCTCAATATCCTCTTGATATTTGAGTGAATTTGGATCAAGTGTTGAGTTGAAGATTCCTTCAATATCAAAAATCATGAGGTCGAAGGATGTCAATATGTCATGGAAAGGACCATTGCTAGACTTTGGTGGGAGATGTTGATCATGCTTTGGAATAAATTTTTGAGATATGTCCTCTAACTTATTAGGTGATGTAGAGACATTTTCAACATGATCATTGGTCGATGGATTGTTGATTATAGGATCAAATAATGTTAACACTCCTTGAAATAGATCATTGTCAAATATTGTTGAAGGATTCCTATCATGATAAAAAAGTGACTCTTGATGTATGTTGATTTGATCTTTAGATGAGGTAGAAACATCTTCCATGTGTTCATTGATGGATAGGTCTTGATCATGTGATTGTTGACTTGGATCGATACATGGAGTCATTATCATTTTGTTGGGATTTTGAACAAAAATTTCTTGTTGGGATTGGTATTGGGATTGAGCTTGTGCTTGAACTTGAGCTTGGGCTTGTGCTTGTTGGGATTGTATTGTGGCTTGGGCAACTTGAGCAACTTGTGCAGCTTGCTGAGTAGCTAATTGTGCTGCTTGTTAGTTTTGGTTTTGTTGGAGTTCCTTCTAATAAGCAGCTTACTAAGTGGCTTGCAACACAATGCTATATTGGTTTGATGTGTTTGGTTTGGGTGGTGGTGGTGGCGGAGGTGGTTTTGGAATAGTTCTTGTTGTGGTGATAAGAGGTACCGTCGTATTGATGATTGGGATTTGAGTGGTGGATGGTGCGATCGATATGGTTAGTCCTTGAGAGACCATGTTTTGAGGGATGATAGATGATGTGTTGGTTGCTTATGCTATGGAGATGGTTTCCCTCTGTTGTTGTGATATCGATGGCAAGGGGGGAGGATTTGGTATGATGCCTTGATTGATGGTTGGGGGATGTTTTGGATGAGTGGTGGTAGCGAAGGTAGCCCCAAACAAAGAGGTGATATAGATGTTAATGAAAAGGGTGGGAGTGGTGGGAGAGTGAGTGGCATGCTCCCTTAGGGAAATGATGATGTTTGATCAAAAATGCCCCCTAGTCCAAATAGGTCACCTTCTCATTGTGAGGTCATGGGGAGAGAGGTTTGCGGTGTTGCTTTAAATGATGATGATGGTTCATTAGGATTATGAAAGGTGAGGGGGACATATGGGTGTGATGGATTTTGAAAAAAATTTGAGTGATTTGCAAACATATCTATCCAAAAGTTTACCAAGTGTGGATTTGAAATGTTCATGTTTGGTATAGTTGTACTTGGTATATTCTCATTTGGCATGTACGGATTTGGTGGGATAATGTTGTTTTTTTGAAGACTCATGCATTGAGTATTTGGTTGATAGATTTGTAAGTTTGGACTTGGATTTAAATCTACCATCGGAAAAGGTGTTCCAAGATTTAGATTGGGTATACGCACATTTTTTGTACCATTGAGGTTTGTAGGAGATAATGATCCCATGTATGGATTGTATTAATGCAAGTTTTGAAAATCAATTGGCATTGTAAGGCTTTGATAGTTTGGTTGACTTGGATTACTCATGATGTATGGATCAAGTTTATATTCCATGATCTTATTGTGTTTTGACCTTGTTGCAAAAGTGACCTCTAAGGTGTTTAGGACCAATGATGAGATGAAGAATGAAAGGGGTGAATGATATGGGTGTTGATTTTTTAGGAATCTTTGGATCAATGTTAGACTTTAGGATTTTATTTTGATTCATTTTGATTGGATAGTGAGCTTGTAAACCCTAAGATGTTGGATGCGATATTTAGGATAAACTTGTTCGAAGGTGTGCTGATTTAACTAGAGGTATGAGAAATGATGCATTACCATACTCCTATTTAAACAAGGCGATTTTGATTTGGTTTAAGGTGTTCCCAAGTCTAGATAATGATGTTTCCAAAGCTCTAAAGTTGCTTGTGGGATTGGATGATAAATGTTTGAAATGGATGAAGTGTTTGATTTTGATCCTAAATGAACCTAAGAAGGACTTGTTTACAAGGCCAAGGTTTTGAAGAACATGCTTTTCCCTTCAAACCAAAGGATCAATGTTTGCTCAAAATACCATAAGACAAAAGACCCACAAGCACATGTGTGGGGTTCAATTGATTTCATCTTGATTAGTGAATTGCTTTTACCATAGAAACTTTCTTGATTAGATTTTCAAACTAAACGTCCAATGTACTAACTTCTTTTCATCCCACAAAGTGCTATGTGGAATTCAAGGAAATCAAGGCAATGGTTACCTAATGTTTACCTTGGTAGAAGCAAATTAAGATGTAAACCAATTACTTAGAAACCTATAAGGACATAATCCCTAGGGTAAGCAATAGTTCTTGGGTTTTGTCAAAGGTATTTGCTCTAACTAAGGGGTTTGAAATTTTGATTTTCCTATTGAATGTGTGTTTCCCAATGTTTTCAAACAAGAAAGTGTTCTGATACCAAGAACATGCACAACCCTATGGATATGAAAGACTTTACTTGTTGAGTTCTCACTTGGACAAGTCTGGCTATGCCTACTCTTAGCGAATGATTAGATGGTTGACCCCACTGGCTCCCCTCCACAACACTCACTTATATGGGGCAGCCAAGCATCAAAACCCATGAAACTCCCATGGCATGCTTTTCATTTCTATTAAGAGCCATAAAAATGTGGGACAGCTTTAGAACGACCGTTCTTGCACCAACAAGTAGATCAAAGATTTTGGCCTTTTCTAAACAAGGGTTTTAATTCAGACTTTCCATTTGTAGGAGTTGACCCAATGTGGTGAGAGACCATTGCTACCCTTCTAATTGGAGCCAACTACATGATATTGGAATTTATTCCAATACCCACATTTATATCCCACCTCGAAATACTCTTAGCTTTAGAGTGGTACCCGTTGAGTCATTCCCTTGGGTGAGTACTTTTTCCCAAGGCAGACCCTCTAAGATAAACAATATCGAGTAATCATATTCATAGTTCAATCAACCTTTGTTTAGAAACAAAGGGAGAACACATGCAATATGCTCACTAACACTCAAAGTTTGTTGTTCAATTTTAAACCCAAATTGAAGTGTATGGACAATTACTTACACAACTTAATGTCATCAAAATCTTTTTGATTCTCAAGATTACTATGAGGTGTGAGAGAAGTGCATACGTCTTTTGATGATGTTACTTTGTGTAAGTAATTACAAAAAAATGAGAGCACTTGTTCATTTTAAGTCCACAAAGCAAAAGTGAATTCTTTTTAGTGCACCAAAAGAAGTGTGAGATTTGATTGTTCAATTGTTAACCTTAAACAAAATCTAGTAAATTTTTCTAAGGTTCTTTTTAATCCCTTTGTCTTGTTCTTTTTAGAGCCCAAATTGAAATCTATTGAGTCCTACATGCTTGAAGAGAAAAAATCCTTAAACTTGGAATTATAATTGCTTCCAAGAGTTTCTAAAGACACTTGATACAATAGAGAAATGATGCCATAAGAAGCTTTGATTTTGTTTCAGGTCCTCCCCTTTTTGATTTCTTAACCTACAAAGTTTTCAAAATGTTAGATAAGATTAAGAAACAAAAGGATATAGGGGTTAGATAAATCATTAAGCATAAAAACCCTAAAACTTAGACCAAGTTATAATGCGTTTTGACTTTAGATGAAAATTTGAAAAATTTAACTCATTAATAGTTAATAAAAACCTAAACCATTGGATATCTTACTAAATTCTACCCCATTTCAAAAAAAAAAAGTGTCAGAAAAGACCTTTGTATGACTAGGATATGGTCATTTTAAAACTGACTCTAAAAACGCTAAAATAGTGCTTATATGCGCTAAAACAGTCCTCAAAAGCGCTAAAACAGTGCTCAAAGTGCCAAAATAGTGCTCAAAGAGCCAAAAAAGTGCTTAGATACACTAAAACAGTCCTCATAAGCGCTCAAACAATCCTCAAAAGTGCTAAAATAGGGTTCAAAGTGTCAAAACGTGCTAAGAAGTGCTAAAACAGTTCTTAGAAGCACTAAAACAGTGCTCACAAACACTAAAATAGTGTTCAAAAGTGCTAAAATAGTGCTCAAAGTGCGAAAACGAGGGCTGGATGCACCATAACAAAGTGTGTATGTGCTAGAAGATCTTGTGGATGTGCTGTAACAGAGACTAACGAACATAACTATTAAATAATGATGAAATTTATCAAAAAAACATGTTAGATTTGTGATTCAAGCCCTCCTTCTAGTGCCAAATGTTGAACCCCAATCCAAATACTTGAAAAACATAATAAAAAAACATATTAGGAGATCATATGCAAGTAAGAACAAGGATTCCCCATGAAATTCATCATCAAAGCTTCAAATAGGAAATAAAACAAGAATGAAATGAAAGAACAAGAAAGTAAGCTAAATCCTATTGAAAGCAATGCAAACTCTTGATCCCATGGTGGAATTGGTACCAATTTGATGTGAAAATTGACCCTTTCCAACTCCAATGCTAGCTTTGATGATTTGATGAAGGTTGTGATCCACTTTAATGAAGAATGATGAGTGCTTCAAGACAAAAATCTACATAACCTAGCTATGGATGGATGAATCTTTCAAATGCTTGAAGATGTATTTGAGTATAGTAAGTTTACTCAAATTGTGGATGATCAAATGAAGAGATTAGCCTCTTATTTATAGAATGATAAGATGGATAAATATCTAAAATGGAGCAATGTGGGACTAAGAATCAACCAATGGCAAGATGACACTTGTCAACATGTGAATGGATGAAGGATGTGCAAGTTTGAAATTTGAATTTGATGAAATGACATGTTTAGGGGGGATGAAAGATGAGTTAAATTCCAAGTGGGAGACATGTAAGAGACAATGTAAGAGCTTTAAATGCTTTGTTGGATGGACAAGTCATTTTGGGGGGAGATTTCAAATTTGGAGGAATATTCCCTTTTTGATGCCATTTTGAAAGTAAATAGGGAATTATTAAATCAACTAAATGATTTAATTGTGCAAGTTGCAAAACCTAGAGGACTGGAGTGATTAGGATTAAATTAATCAAGATTTGATTAATTTAATAGGAGATTAGGTGATTTTGACTTTTGACTTAGATTTTTGGATTAATTTAAATAAAAAAGAAAGGAATAATGATTTAGATTTAATTAAATAAATATTTTTTATTTATTTAACTAAAGAGGGATGATGCTAGATTAAATTAAATAAAGATTGATTTAATTTAATAGAATGACTTTAGAGATTTAATTAAATAAAATTAATTTATTTAATTAACAGGAGATGATGACTTAATTAGATAAATGATTATTTATTTAATTAAGGGACAAATAGCGATAGATAAGCTGAAGAGGTGATTCAAGACAAAACAATGTTCGTTAATTGGGATCAAGTGCACGAGATCAATCAATATATTTTACGTGTCTTCAGGAAGTGATCCTGACCCCTCTCCAACATGCATTGTTTGAACTTGGGTCTCCTCCCTATCTTCATGGTCCATGTGTTCTTCAATGGATTTGTTTGATCCAATATCTAGATTTGGCTTGACTTCAGCATGAGAACTTCCTACACGTTGAGCCCAAGAGACATGCCACAAAATATTTTGCAAAGAAAGTGAAATATGATGCTATATAAGTCGAGTTTATGTATGCAAGAAAAAAAAGTGAGAGACATGATGCTATAAGTGGAGTAGAACTTTCAAATGACACCAATCTTGATTCTTGAACTTAAGAATTCCATGGAAAAAATACAATTGGAAATGGATTCAATTTAAGGAAATGGAAAAATCAATTTTCAAAGTCACCAAGTTTTGGAGATTGGATACATGAATTTACATGCAAGCAAAGAAAGTTAGAGACTATGAGCTATTTAAGTGGAGTTGAAAAAATAAAATCTAAGATTCTTGAACTTAAGAATTCCATGGAACAAATGCAATTGGAAATGGATGATAAGGAATTTAGGAAAAATGAGCTTCCAAGTTATGGTAATGTCTATGTAGGATGACTATTTTTTAGTATTAAAGTTTCTGAGTTATCTAACATGGTTTTCATAGTTGGAAATAGATGTATAAGGAAAACATTGAGGTGTTAATAAAAGTCCTATTAAAATAACACAAGAGAGAGAGAAGAAATAAGGATGTACCTTGTTTCTTTCTATGATAATTTTCTAAGTTTTGTTCGCACCTCTTTTGTTCTTCTTCTTTTGACAATTTTCGTTGAGCCTTATTTTTTCTTTTTCTTTGTTGTCCCATTTTCTTCTTCAAGTTAAAGATGACTCAAAACAAATCCTCCACCAAAGGTAAATTCTCCTCCAAAATTTTCCTTGATTGATAAAAATGCAAAGTTGTCTTCTCCAATATTTGCCTTGATTGATAAAAATGTAAAGTTCTCTTCTCCAAAATCTCCCCTTCATAAAAATGCTAAAATCTCTTCCCCAAAATCTGCCTCCTTGATAAATGTGTAAAAATATCTTCTCCAAAATATGCTCTCTGTTAGCTCTCAAAAATGTAGGTAAGATTACCTCAAGAGGCTGCCAATCTCTTGGTACATTTTAGGGTAACAGACAAAGCTAAATGATCTAAGCTTTCTACTCTTCAGGTGCTGCTAGACCTAGGCAGGTGTACCTGAATGAATTAGGCAGACTTGACTTGTGATAATTTCTCTTGCAGTATTTTGTCCATGATGGTAGATGGGAGTGGACAACTTGAAATTTGACTTGGTGTAAACTATTCAGAACTAAACCAAATATGTTCAATTAACAGGTGTAAAAAGGAATTGAATAAAACCAATTGATGAAAGTGTAGAGACTAGTGCCTTATAGGGTATGCAGAGTCAAGAGAAATCTGAAACAAGTACTTCTTTTCGGCAAGCATTCAAGTTGTTCAGCATATGATTTAGTTTATAACTTGTATAAACATGCAAGGTTATTATTACTGAGTTCTTCTTAATGATCCAACTGACATTCTCTAATTACTATGATCAACTTAAAGGATTTAATCTTTACTGGAAAGAACCAATCAATTGACCATACAGATACAACAAATGTGCACTAAGAAACTGGATGTAAAATTGTTACACCAATTTAAATAACTAGAAAACACCACATTGGAGACAACTTCGATAATGCTTTCAACGAACACAATAAACAACTGATACCAAAAATAATTGTACCATATTAAAATATTTCCATTGATATCTCCATGATTTTAAACATGCAACATAGTCTCATATTTGTGAAACATTATACTCTACTGTATATCTTCTATCCTACTTTCTATTCTACTCACTTATCTCTCTATTTCGTAACTAAAATAGATATTTATACATTGAATACACGAAAGGATGTGTCCTTTCAGAAATGTCATTTGTTTACATAACAAAGAGATTAGATGATAATTAAGCTCTGTTTAGGCACAAGTGAGTTTTAGCAAGATGATCCAAATAATCCCGGTGCTCGTATGTATCCGCATCTCCAACTGCGTTCTGGATCGTGATTTTCATCCTTATCATCTTCTCATTCTACTCGCTCACTTCTTCTAACGTTGTATCCTCCGCACAACTATCCTCATGACTTCATTTAGTACTGACTCACATTCACTTTTCCATCTGGTAGCTTCTTTCAATTCCCCTTTGTCATTAGAAAATGCAATCACAGTTTTCTTGGCAGCGTCTATCAAACCTTGTTCATCCCCCTGCAATTCAACATAGAAGTTTCGGTGTCGATTTATAATATGATTTGTAGCTTCAAGTGCTGCACTGTTAGAAGCATCTCTTTGGGCAATTTCATGAAACTTCTCCATAATTCGTCCATCCATCCTTGTATGCTCCTTTAATGTGGCAAGGGTATGAGAATACTTTCCCCAAAGTTTATTTAACCAAGATGTTAAATTATCTTTCCTTTTCTTGATGATTGCTGCAATTGCATCATGCTTTCCCTGGGAATAAGCACTTGATCCTACCCAATGATCTTTTGACTGAGAGCTTTCACCTTGAGTAAGCATCTTGGTTGACTTCATTGAAACACCAACCAAGTCTTTTAATCTATTGTTTTCTCTCAGCATCCTTTCATTATTTGCTCTGTACATTTCTCTTTCTTTTATCAACATCTGGATTTGTGCCTTGTTCAGTTTTGTAATATTAATTCCAATTTTTGTAGTGGCAATAGGATCAACTTCCCCAACCTTCAAGTTCATGACATGTCCAAAGCCCTTTTTAGTGTTAATGACTACTGACTTCCTGTGGGGTGGGTATAAGGCCCAAATCATCAATGATCCTTCATTTGTGTTGTACTTGGACCCTGCATATACCTCTTTTACTTTTTCTTTGTCCAACTTATGTGTAGCATTGCTATCTCTTAAGAAACTATCAAACATTTTGAATATACATTACCATACCATTTATCCCTTTGAGCTGATGCATAAGAATAGCTATAATACTACCATCCTAAAAAAGTGTAAATATGGAATCAAGTATCATTTCATCAATCATTATTTCTTCATAAATTAGAATTTCCTTATCAATCATATACATAAAAGGTTAAGCACAACCCAGGAATAAAACACAAAAACTAAAAGTGGATGAGTTGAAGGAATAAGGTTTCAAGAACTCCAACCAATTACTTTTTGATAGATTTCATAGCATATCATCAAATTTTGGATTTTAGTAAAATGAACATCAATAAAATTTGCAAAACACTTTCTCCAAAAATGAAAGTACTAGGACACAAAAACTAAAAGTGGGTGAGTTGAAGGAATAAGGTTTCAAGAACTCCAACCAATTACTTTTTGATAGATTTCATGGCATATCATCAAATTACTAGGACACAATAACTAAAAGTGGGTGAGTTGAAGGAATAAGGTTTCAAGAACTCCAACCAATTACTTTTTGATAGATTTCATGGCATATCATCAAATTTTGAATTTTAGTAAAATGAGCTTCAATAAAATTTGCAACACTTTTCCAAAAATGAAAGTACTAGCATAGAGATCAATATTCCTTAGTAAATAAAATTTTCCAAGAACACTCATGTTAAGATCAATATTCCCTAGTAAATAAAATTTTCCAAGAACACTCATGTTAAGAAATGTGTATTCCACCATCTGCATCCCCAAAGCATTTGGGATAGCCACAGGGCAGGGGACGTGTCCCGAGGACACTATATGTAACTCAACAGAAACAAAAAATGTTAATTAGGTCAGTTGTGTAATAACAACTCCGGTGGCCTTAGTGTTGGAAAGTATCGCTTCAGTTTCGGTGATATTTATAGGAAAGCTTCACGGTGATAAAAAAAAATGTAATCAAACAAAATCTGATATTTGATAGGAAATATAAGTTTATACATTCGCGGTGATCAAGAGTAAATGATCTAAGCAGATGGAAAGAATGTTAAGCATATCAAATCTGATATTTGATAGTGGACAGTGACTTAGATATGTGATAGAAGTATGCCTACCAGCAGTGATAAAAACTATACAGTAAAAAATGATATAATGCATTTTTTTTCATATCACTGCATTGAAAGCTTTGAGGCAGAGATAAGGGTTGATTTTTATGACAGAGTTTCCAGTCTACCCTGAAAACAACTAGTTGTTTCATGGCAAAGTTTCTTATTTCCGGTGCGAGACAACTTTATATAAAGTTTCCTATTCCCAGCGTGAGATAACTTTCAGGCTGAAAACTCACACTGAATATAGCCTATCCGCTAATTAATTTCTACAATAATTATTTATATATACAACCCTAACTTTAACTCTAATCTCAGCCCTAAACTTAACCCAACCCTAACTCTAAACCTAACTCTAATTCTAACCCTAACCCTATTGCTAACCCTATTTCTATCTCTAGCACTAACTCTAACACTAATCCTAGCCCTAACTTTAATTGTAACCATATCCTCAAATATAACTCTAATTCTAACCCTAATTACATCTCTAATTGTAACCCTAACCATAACCTTAACAATAAAACTGACCCTAACCCTAACCCTAACCCTGTCCAATATAACTCTAATTCTAACCCTAATGCTAATGGTAACCCTAATTACATTTCTAATTGTAACCCTAACCATAACCTTAACAATAAAATTGACCCTAACCCTAACCATGTTCATGATCTAAATTATATCTATTTCTCACATGAAATTTCTATAGATGCCCGAGAAGGATATCTCTCAACATTTTTTTTTTATATATTATTAATAAATATATATATGCTACTTTATTAGAAATTAAATATATATGCTAGTTTATTAGCAATTGTGCACCATTTTATTATGTCAATAGGATATGCAAAATGCAAACAAGTACAATTTAATATGAAGGAAAATAATAACACGATTAGATTAAAATAATCTTTGTAATACGATTAATACAAGGAAGTATTTTTAGCTCCATATATTCAATTAAAAAAATGAAATATAAAGTGAAATCAAGCTAACAACGCAAGTGTTTGGGATTTCATTAGTAAAGATAGTTGCAAAAATATTAATGTAGGCTTCTTCTTTTGTTGTAGAAGATGGAGTATCATTTGTTGCTTTTGTTGTCATTATTGTATGAAAGCATGAAACATTAGTACCATACCATGTTTCTATTGTCTTTGTATTCTCTTCTTTTATTGTTAGATGAGTACATAATTTATACATTATCTTTGTCTTTTTGGTAGTTTTTTAAAGAGTTGTACTCATATTTGTAGTCAAAACTCTTACAAATCACTAAGCATAGAGTCATTATTGTAAATTTTTTAAAGAGTTGTACTTATATTTGTAGTCAAAACTCTTGCAAATCACTAAGTATAGAGTCATTATTGTAAATTTTTCTCATGATGAAGGAAAATAATAACACGATTAGATTAAAATAATAGAGTCATTATTGTAAATTTTTCTCATGATGAAGGAAAATAATAACACGATTAGATTAAAATAATCTTTGTAATACGATTAATACAAGGAAGTATTTTTAGCTCCATATATGCAATTTAAAAAATGAAATATAAAGTGAAATCAAGCTAACAACGCAAGTGTTTGGATTTCATTAGTAAAGATAGTTGCAAAAATATTAATGTAGGCTTCTTCTTTTGTTGTAGAAGATGGAGCATCATTTGTTGCTTTTGTTGTCATCATTGTATGAAAGGATGAAACATCAGTACCATACCATGTTTCTATTGTCTTTGTATTCTCTTCTTTTATTGTTAGATGAGTACATAATTTATACATTATCTTTATCTTTGTCTTTTTGGTAGTTTTTTAAAGAGTTGTACTCATATTTGTAGTCAACAATCTTACAAATCACTAAGCATAGAGTCATTATTGTAAATTTTTATAAGTAAGCAATTGTTTGGAAAAATTATAAGTAAGCAATGCACTTTTATTTGGAGAAAAAAGAACAAAACGACATAAATTTTATGAATGTGATTGTTGGAAATTGTACTTTTATTTGGAGAAAAAGAACAAAACTACTTAAATTTTATGAATGTGATTGTTGGAAATTGTATATGTGATTGTTGGAAATTGTACTTTTATTTGGAGAAAAAGAACAAAACTACATAAATTTTATGAATGTGATTGTTGGAAATTGTATATGTGATTGTTAGAAATTGTACTTTTATTTGGAGGAAAAAGAACAAAACTACTTAAATTTTATGAATGTGATTGTTGGAAATTGTATATGTGATTGTTGGAAATTGTACTTTTATTTGGAGAAAAAAGAATAAAACTACATAAATTTTATGAATGTGATTGTTGGAAATTTTATATGTGATTGTTAGAAATTGTATAAGCAATGTGCTTTTTTTAAGAAAAAGAACAAAACTACTTATTTTTTTGCATGTGATGTTACAAAAGAAGAAATTTCTAAAAATGCATATGGATTTTGGCTTATTTGGAGAAAAAAGAACAAAACTACATAAATTTTATGAATGTGATTGTTGGAAATTGTATAAGCAATGAGCTTTTTTGAAGAAAAAGAACAAAACTACTTAAATTTTATGAATGTGATTGTTGGAAATTGTATATGTGATTGTTGGAAATTGTACTTTTATTTGGAGAAAAAAGAATAAAACTACATAAATTTTATGAATGTGATTGTTGGAAATTTTATATGTGATTGTTAGAAATTGTATAAGCAATGTGCTTTTTTTAAGAAAAAGAACAAAACTACTTATTTTTTTGCATGTGATGTTACAAAAGAAGAAATTTCTAAAAATGCATATGGATTTTGGCTTATTTGGAGAAAAAAGAACAAAACTACATAAATTTTATGAATGTGATTGTTGGAAATTGTATAAGCAATGAGCTTTTTTGAAGAAAAAGAACAAAACTACTTAATTTTTTGCATGTGATGTTACAAAAGAAATTTCTAAAAATGCATATGGATTTTGGATAGTGGTTGTAGTAATAATAGGAAATAAAAAATCTTAGTAAAGATGGACAAGTCTTTAAAACATAAGTATAATTGGGGGATGATCAAAAAGTTGAGGTTATAGAAAAATGAACCATCGGTGGTTGTAGTAATAATAGGAAATAAAAAATATTAGTAAAGATGGATAAGTCTTTAAAACATAAGTATGATTGGGAGATGATCAAAAAGTTGAGGTTATAGAAAAATGAACCATCGGAATCAAAACAAAACAATGTGCAATAAAATATATTCATAATGTTTCACAAGCACTAGGAATAGCCCATACTCTATTAAGTGTAGGACAACTTATTGTAAACAGATATATTTCCATTTTTCAAAATAATGAATTATCTATAATAAAAATGATAGCAATCAAATTGTACCAAAAGTTAGTATGCTACAAAACATAATTTGCCTCTCAAAGTTGCACTTGAAGAAACTCAATCCTTGAATGTTGTCTTGAATGATAAATTAAGGTTATGGAACATGAGATATGGACACCTAATTTTTCAAAGGAAAATGGTGAAAGAATTTCCATTGTCAAATGAGACGATCCTAGTATGTGAAGGTTGTATTATTGGTAATATTAAGAAAATCTAGTAATTATAGAAAAAAAACAATATTCTCCAAATCAATCTTTGAATGTTGCCTTGAATGATAAATCAGGGTTATGGCACATGAGATATGGACACCTTATTGTTCTGCTAGCCTACATAGAAACTCAAGTTCTACTAGCCTACATAGAAACTCAAGTTCTCTTTATAGTTCAAGTTCTCCTCCTAAGGAAGGTAAAATAAAATGTAGAATTTGATGAGATATGGACACCTAATTTTTCAAAGGAAAATGGTGAAAGAATTTCCATTGTCAAATGAGACGATCCTAGTATGTGAAGGTTGTATTATTGGTAATATTAAGAAAATCTAGTAATTATAGAAAAAAAACAATATTCTCCAAATCAATCTTTGAATGTTGCCTTGAATGATAAATCAGGGTTATGGCACATGAGATATGGACACCTTATTGTTCTGCTAGCCTACATAGAAACTCAAGTTCTACTAGCCTACATAGAAACTCAAGTTCTCTTTATAGTTCAAGTTCTCCTCCTAAGGAAGGTAAAATAAATTGTAGAAACTCAAATTCTACTAGCCTATGTAGAAACTCAAGCTCTCTTTTTAGTTGAAGTTCTCCTCCTAAGGAAGGTAAAATATTTTATCCTCTTTTTAGTTGAAGTTCTCCTCCTAAGGAAGGTAAAATATTTCAAAGAAATTTATTAAAAAAACTAGTAGTCTTGATTTGTTTACCAATTTTTCTTTACTATCACATATTCAAGTAGAACCAAGACAATTTGAAGATACAGTGAAACATGGTTTGGATTAAGGCCATGGATGAGGAAAGTTACTAGCCTACCTTCATTATCAAATCTTCCTTTTGGTTCAAGTTCTCCTCCTAAGGAAGGTAAAGTATTTTATCCTCTTGGTTTGGATTAAGGCCATGGATGAGGAAAGTTACTAGCCTACCTTCATTATCAAATCCTCTTTTTAGTTCATGTTCTCCTTCTCCTTCTAAGGAAGGTAGTATTTTATCCTCTTTTAGTTGAAGTAATTTGAAGATACAGCAAAACATGGTTTGGATTATGGCCATAGATGAGGAAAGTTGATGGATCCATTGAAGACACAAAGCAATTTTTGGATAAGTCCTCTTCAAAGAAAGAAGTACTAGTCTTGATTCATTTACAATTCTTTACTCTTTCATATTCAAGTATTAAAGATATAATAAAACATGGTTTGAATTAATTCAATGGATGAGGAAAGCTAATGGATCCATTACAGAAACAAAACAATATCGATAGCTAAAAGCTTCTCACAATAACTAAGCGTAGATTATAATGAAACGTATGCTCATGTAATGAAATTGGATACCATAAGAACTATCTTGGTATATTGATAGCACAATATAGATTATAATGAAACGTATGCTCATTTAATGAAATTGGATACCATAAGAACTATCTTGGCATATTGATAGCACAATATAAGTGGTTAATATATTAGTTTGAGGGTAAATCAAATTTTTAAAATTTCTTTTGTAAATAAAGAGATAGCACAATATAAGTGGTTAGTATATTAGTTTGAGGGTAAATCAAAATTTTAAAATTTCTTTTGTAAATAAAGAAGTGTTTTGTAGAAAAACTATTAGGGTATGAAGTTATAGGACAACAACAAAAATTTTACGAGTTAAAAAAGGTTCTTTATGGACTGAAGTGAGCACCAAAGAGTTTGATATAACATAATAGATGGATATTTTGAAAAAAAAGAACTTCAATAGAAATGAAAGTGAAAGTGTATCTACACTCTATATTAAATCCAAAGTGCTAAAACCTAGTTATAGTCTGTTTATATGTAAAATCCTACTTATAGTCTGTTTATATGTAAAAACCTACTTAGTCTGTTTATATGTTTATAGTCTATTTATATGTTGATAATATGATTTTCACTTGTATGAATAAAGCAACACTAGCAATAGTAAAGTATGAAGCTAACACTAGTAATAGTAAAGATGAATAGAGCAATATCAAAATAAAATTTACAAGGATGACATATGTTAAGAGTTATTGCATAAAGGATAATGATGAGAATAATGTTTAACAATGTCATCTTCTTTTTATCATTTATGTGCAAATATTATCATCCAACTATTTATCCATTGCTTTATCTCTATTACACACTCCAATTGTTATCATATCCTTATGTTATCATATCCTTATTCTTCTTTATTGCTACGTCCATATCCTTATTCTCCTCTCTCCACCCTCTTACCCATCACTACTTCATCAGCCCTACCATTGTAATGGGCACCGCGGCTGGGCTTAAGTGTCACACACTAAGCTCTGACTAGTCAATGGTTTTTTTCCATTTTTCATTTCCGTTGGGCTTACAATGTGTTTGTCCTGCCGTCCTCACAAATGCACCATGCTTTGCTTTCCTCATGCCACATGCATTTCGCATACATTCCATAACTGCATAATACGACAAAAATATCAAGTCACTGCCAGAACTGACAGAAAATCAATTATTATTTTTAATTATGTACGATAATGCAGTTGCTGAGTTTATTTTGATTTTTTTATTTGTAATATGATTTGATTCAATATATAAATAAGAATAACTGTTAAGATTTTCTTTGGAATGGATAAAAGGAGTAGAATGGATATTTAATTAATTTTTATTTGTAGATTTTGGGTAAGGTTTTCTATTAAAATTTAATTTGAACTTTTGTTCTTTAATTAATAAATTTAAAGCAGTCTTTTATATAATATTTGATAGAAATCTGTATAATAAAAGGTAGTTAGTATTAAAGATAAAAAATAAAATATATTGTATATATTCGTTATCATGCAACTGTATTAAATTGGGTAACTATAGGTATCATTCTCAAATAGGTCTTTTGAAATTAATAATTTATAATTGATATTATAAGTAATATAAATTATTTAATATAAAGAATTGAGATTATTATAAGTAAAATAACGATATTATTATGAAGCAAGTTTACCCAAATAATATTTATTTAAGATCTATAAATATATTATAGATAATTGACAAAAATATGTTAAAATAAAATCTTGAAATTGTTGTTTTTATTTAATAAATATACTCAATTTTGTTAATAGAAATCAAAGATTTTACCAATTATATATCAAATATTTATAATGATTTGAAACTACAAATACATGACCATAACATATATTTATGAAATATGCATAATTTATTAAATCTCACTCAATTGAGTATGGATATACAATTACTTAAAGCCACATTATAGATTATATAATATATTGATACTCTTACTACATCAATGATAGTATGATTTTAACCAATAATAATAATAAGGAAAATTACCTAATAATTAAACCTATTTTATTAACAAATAAAATATTATATTATATATAATATTATTTACATTATATTACCCATTATATCATAAATTATCTATATATCTAATATCACATTATAATATAATTAACAATGTAAATAAATCTAATATATAACTTTAAAAAAATCATATATATGATACTATAATTATAATTATCATAATAGATAAATATATATTATAGTATTATTATACCTATATATTAATATTATAGTAATTTATTAATAAATATGTATGATTAACCTATATATTATAAATATATTAATATATAGTAGATTAATTATATAATCTATATAATAATAATAATAATAAATATATTATAGGTTATATATTATATATATTTTTTTATAAAACTATATATATATATATAAATATATTACTATTTAAAATATAGGTTATGATATTAATGTTTATATATAATACTAACACATCTATATTAATATATTTTTATTTAACTTATATTTATATATTTATAATATATAGGTTAATCTATATATAGGTTATAATTATTGGTTATATATTAGCCTATATAAATTGCATAATATATATATACTTTATCTATATAGGTTACATTTATATATTATATATATGATTAATCTATATATTTATTATAGTCTAGGGCATATATGACCTATAATATCTTAATATTATCCAATTATCATCATATAGATTTTTTTACTTATATATATTATCTTTATAATTATATATTATATAATTATTATAAATTATATATAGATTAACCATGTATATAATAATATAATATAAAACCTATAATAAATGATATTATTATAGATTATATAGTTAATCTATATATAGATTATGATATTAATATATAGGTATGGCATATATATTATTATAATATATATTTATCCATTATGATTATAATAATTATATTATCATATATATATGATTATGTTTAAGTTATATATTTGATTTATTTACATTATTAATCATATTATAATTTGATATCAGATATATAGATAATTTGTAATATAATGGATAATATAATGTAAATAATATTATATATAATATAATATTTTATATGTTAATAAAATAGATTTATTTATTAGGCAATTTTCTTTATTATTATTAGTTACAAAACATATTATCAATGTAGTAAGTTCATCAATATATTATATAACTTATAATGTGGCTTGATTTAAGTAATTATATATCCTCTATTCAATTCAATCTGATTTAATAACCGATTTAATAAATTATGCATATTTCATAGGTATATATTATGGTCTTATATTTGGAGTTTCAAATCATTATAAATATTTGATATATAATTGATAAATTAAGTATATTTATTAAAGAAAAATTGGCTTTATTTTAACATTATTTTTTCAATTATTTATAATATAATTATAGATCTTAAATAGATACCATTGGGGTAACCTTGTTTGATAATAATATAATTATTTTACTTCTAATAATCTCAATTCTTTATATAAAATAATTTATATTACTTATAATATCAATTATAAATTATTAATTTCAAAAGATCAACTTGAAAATGATACCTGTAATTACCTAATTTAATACAGTTGCATGATAATACATTTTTTATAATGATAATATATTTTATTTTTACCTTTAATAATAACTACTTATATATAAATAACTGCAATAAATTTATTAATAAAAACATTATTAATCTTCAATCAAATATATAAGAATAAAAGTTCAAATTTGAAACTTTACCCAAAATCTATAAATAAAAGTTAATTAAATACCCCTCTACTCCTTTTGTCCATTCCTAATGGTGGAGAACTTGTACTCTTGAAAGAGAGGTCACAAGTTCAAATCCTGCAGGGGGTAAGGTATGTACACCTCGTATTGTGGAGCACGAGTTAGGTGCCTCCCTCAATATTGGGAGTACGAGGAGTCCCATATTGCTGTAGGCTATCTGTAGACCCAAAAACAGATTGCCGGGTATCGTGGACTATAAAATAATATTATTATTATTATTATTATAAAAAAATCATAACAGCTGTTCTTATTTATATATTGATTCAAATCAGATTAAAAATATAAAAATAAAAATAAATTCAGCAACCAGACTTGCAAAATATACTCTACAGAATTAAAAATAATTATAATTGATTTTATCTGTCAATTGAGTTGACGTTTTAGCCGTATTGTGCAGCCGTATTGTGAAGATAGGAAATGTATGCCGTGCATTTATGAGGGTGGCAGGACAGACACATCGTGAGCTCAACGGAAAACGGAAAATGGAAAAAAACATTGACCGGTCAGAGCTTAGTGTGTGACACTTAAGCCCAGCCGGGCACCGCTACATTACTGTTGGCTATAAAGTAAACCTTATATCAGAGTTGAAACATATACAATAAGATTTATTCGCTCCAGCAATTGTTCTTACTATTCTGATCTAATATATTTACATCATATTTTTTAATTTAATATATTTTCTAATTTACTTTATATTTTCTTTTTGTTTTCTTTCTCCAAACTGAATAATTTCGGCAATTAGATTTATTGAGGGAGCTATGTAAATGTCCTTTAACATTTTTTCAATTTCTGCCCAATAATTTTACTTATCCATATTATTTTTCAATTTCTGCCCAATAATTTTACTTATCCATATTTTCCAAATCAATCTATTTAATGAGTTAATTCCAAAACAATTTTCAACTCATTACAATTTTACTCACCAATCTTTCCAAATCTTTCCAATTCCGTCCATTCTAGTTGGAAAATTCACAGAAAAATCTCCATCGAACTTTGTGAAACACATTTGCAGCATCTGTCAATTCAACCACAAAACAACGCACAGCTTGGTACAAATAACAAAAATGTAACATCCCATTTTCTTAATTCATGTTCTTTAACACTGGTTGATGTTATTTACCTGATGATTTCACCATTACTGAAAGCTGCACGAAAATACTGCTAAAAGATTGTCCGGAGCAAAGGATGACAGCCACTAAGGATAATAGACTTTCTCTAACCACACTTTCAACTCATTCAAGCAATTGAAGTGGGCAATTTTGATGAATTCCAATCCTGCGCAATTCGCTGTCATTAAATTTGCTCACAGACAGACAGACAGACAAATCCCTGCGTGCTACTGTGAATATATTGTGTGGGTTTAGTGGGAGTGTGGAAGTTTAATGTGGGAGCGTGGCGGGATAAGAAGGATTGAATCCATGCAGAATAACACGCTTGTGTAGGTTGTTGGGCCATTGTCTTTCACGTATCAACTTTATTGAAAATCACCATTTAGCAGCCCAATGCATCGAAGAGCATAAATAACTGTGGTCACCGTTTGTCACTGGTTGACAGCGAAAAGCAAATGAAATTTAGATTATTTTATAATATTAATATTTTCTGTGATAATATTTTTTTGGTTTAATAAATTTTTTGCCCCTCCTTGATGTTTAATATTTTCTGTGATAAAAGTCTAGAATAAAATTAATCAATGGGTGTTATATTCTTTTATAGTGTATTAAAATTGTCTATGTTAAAAGTCTAGAAAAAATAAAATTAGTGAATGGGTGAGGTTCTCATGGTGCAAGGGCTAGGAATCGAAGTCTTGGCCTACTTATTCCAAAGGAATATGATTCTTTTTATTGCTATATATCTGTCTATAATTGAACACCTACTCTTTTATATTAATATGTCCAAAGTTCAATCAAGAGGTCTTGGAGTGCAAGTACACTATTTTATGCAATATTTCTAATTTATAATCTAATAATTTAGTTAATTTATCAATTTTTAGGAAAAAGAATTACATTAAATATAGTTATTCACACACAATACAATTTAATTATCCTTCAACCACCAAATAATTGACGAATAACTATGCACTTGTGAAACTCATTTCTAATGAATGTTCTATCTAATATTGTAATTTGACCTAAACTAATCATTTTTTAATTTTTTCAATGTATAGAGAACTATTTGTGTAGATTGATGTCATACAATTTTTTTTACAAAAAATAACAAATTAAAATTTATTAAAAAATAAAAAAGTTTTTTATAGACAATTTCCTTAGAAATTAATTAAAAAATAAAAAATATAACTCAATCATTAAAAAATTATATATTTGAAAATGGGACATTGTGGATCTATAATGGGTTTTAATTTCATAAACCAATTCTAAAAAAAACCCATCAACTATATTGTCAAATTTCGTTATTTCTTTTGACATTGCCTTAGTCTTTTATTTGGGTTACCAATCCTTTCTTGAGCCTAAAACCAAATCAAAAAGAAATTTGGGATTTCAATATTTTAGAATGGGTACCCGCTTTAAATGAGAAATATAATAGGTACCCATTCTATTTTAAGAATGGGTACTCATTTAGGAATGAGATATCGATCTAAAACATAGATCCCATTCTTAAACGAGTACACACTTTTTTCAAAACAGGTACTCATTCCTATTGGTTTTTTTTGTTTGTTGAAATTTTCCCTCTTCATGGACCTAACTTCTTGCACTTACCCTTGTCATATTTAAATTCATGTACCCAACTTCTTGCACTTACCCTTGTCATGTTTAAATTCATGTCAAAGAATAATTTTGTAGTGCAATTTGAACTAGTAAATTTTCCTAGTAATAGCTAATTGTGAATTGATATTTACAAGTGTTCTTGATTAAAATTCATTTAAATTTTTTATGTGGGGATAAAGATTGTTAAATTGTATTTTTTGTTGAAACTTATGTTATTTTTGCAACTTGTAATAAGAAAATTTGAACTTCTTTAATCAATATTTAAAGGTTTGCAAATCAATTATTTCTAGATTATTCCAATAGTTGGCATGAAAATGACATTTTTTTAATAAATCAAATCAGACAATGTATAATATAAAATAAAATTTTAGCTATATTGAATTAATTGTTAATAAATCATTTAATGTATCTACATCTAATTTTGAATTGTATATATGATGACCCATGCAAATATTTATTTTATGAAATTGTTAAAATAAGATTGAGAATTTTGAAGTTTTAATAATGCAATAAGCATTAGGGTTTATAGTATTTCATGTATTGTAAATATCAAATTATTAGAAAACTCAGTTGTCATAGAGATGTTTAGGTTCCTATTGACCTTTCCAAATGTAGGTTATAGGCATTTTTTTGAATAGACAATTAAAAAGTGAATAACTACCATTAAATTGGTAAAAATATTTTAGTAATATATGCACTATAAAAATATATTACCCTCTTTAGATAATTTATTTTCACTATAAATAACATTGTAGAATGCATGATTCTAGTCATTTAGTACATTCCATATGCATATCTCAGACTACTACAAAAAGGGTGATAAATGTTGCATGTGATAGAATAAGGGATTCACTCCACATAACAGATTTAGAAATCCTAAATGATTTTCCAATAGTTATCAACAACTATCAAGTGTAAAGTGTATGCTTCCACCCTTTGACACCTACTTTTGCTAAGAAAATGTATCTTTTACTTATGTTGATTTCAAAATAAAAATTCATTAGGTTGAGTGATTTAAGTTAGTGTGCATATTATGCTTGAAAGTAAATTGTAGGTTTTCATTTAATATTTTAACTCATAAAACAAAGTAAAATATGCATGAGACCTTCCATAGTTTTTAGATGAAGGGTAAGCCATGATGCAAGATGGGTATGTGTACCAAGATGGAGAACCAAAGCGTGGCCACTCTACTTTTTGGTCCCATAAAAGAGAAAATATGAACACATTATAATGAAACACATTTGTGTTATGGGTTGGTAGTGACTGGGCCTAGGAAGGATCATTACCAAGCCATAACATGAGCATATTATAACACACTCACATTATGGGATTGCGGTGATACAATGCAAGCATGTTATAATACATTTGTGCTATGTTATTATATTAACATAATGTGAGTGTGTTATAATGTGCTTTTGTTATTGTTTTCTTTTGAAAAAATTATCTCTTTCTCTTTCTCTTTTGATGAAATTATATACATGAAATAAACATTTATACATGGAAATTTACTTTATTATACTTTAAGTTGTATTTAATGTATAGAGTTTTAGGATGTTTGAGAATGGTTTCAAATTTTTAACAGTTATAATGAAAATTCTAATTTTTAGAAGATGTTATAATTTTTTAGATAGTTAGAATTCAGTAATCAATATGCCAAATTTCACTAATTAAGATGTCAAATTTTAATAATCATAAAGCTCTACCATATTTCTCTCTCACTCTCTCTCTATATATATATGTATATCACTCTTTGTATATCCCTTACACTCTAGACCTCTCTCTCTCACTATCTTCATCCCTTTATCTACTTATCTCTATCTGACTCTATCTCTCCCTTGAGCTCAAAAACTACCTATCTATATCTCCATCCTTCTCTAGATATCTCTATCTTTCCTCATCCCTCCCTTCCTCTGTCCCTCCCTCTGTCCCTCCTACTCTCTCTCTCCTTCCCTCTCTATCTCCCCTCCCCTTCTCCTTCTACCTCTCTCTCTCCTTACCCCTCTACTTCTCTCTATATCATCTCTATCTCCCTCCCCACCTTTTCTTCCCTCCCTCCATCCTCCCCTCTCTAGTTATCTCTATCCCCTATTTCTCCCTCCTCTCTCTCTTTCCCCTACCTCTCCCCGTTCCTTCCTTCTCTCCATCTCTCTCAACCTCTCCACTTCATCCTTATCCCCTCTCTCTTCCTCCATTCCACCTTACCTCTCTAATTCTCTCTATCTCACCTATCCCTCTCTATCATTCCCTCCCTTGCACCTTATCTCTCTCTCTCTCTCTCTCTCTCTCTCTCTCTCTCTCTCTCTCTCTCTCTCTCTCTCTCTCTCTCTCTCTCTCTCTCTCTCTCTCTCTCTCTCTCTCTCTCTCTCTCTCTCTCTCTCTCTCTCTCTCTCTCTCTCTCCCCCCCTCTCTACTTATTTTTATATCACCTATCCCTCTCTACCTCTTCATCACTCCCTCCCTCCCACCTCTCTCTCTCATTCTCTCCTTCCCTTTATAATTTTCTCTATATCACCTCTCCCTCTCTCCCAAACTCTTCCCCCTCTCTCAATCTATCCCCCTTCCTCCTTCCCTCTTTACTTATCACTATATCACTCACCCTCTTTACCTCTTCCTCACTCCATCACTCCCTCCCTTGCTCTCTCTCTCTCTCAATTTCTCTTTCCTTTTCTACTTCTATACATCTCACCTTTTTATCCCTCCCTCCTTCCCCCTCTCTCTCTTTCCTTCCCTATACACATATCTCTATATCTCTTCGTCCTTCCCTCTCTCTCACTCTCCACCTTCCTTCTTCCCTCTCTAATTTTATCTATCTCATCTCTCTCTCCTTACCTCCTTCCCCCTCTCTATCTCCTTCCCTCTAATACTTATTCATATCTTACCCGTCTCTCTCTCTCCCTCTCTCTCTCTCCCTATCTATTTTTCTCTTTATTTCCTTCCATAAATCTCCCTGTCTCCTTCTCTCTCTCCCTCACTCTGCCTTCTTCACTATATATTCTCTTTATCACCTCTCTATCTCTCTTTCTTTATTTATCCAAGTCCCTCTCTACTTCTATCTATCTCACCTCTCTCCCTCCTTAATTCTCCCCTCTTCCATCCTCCCCTCTCTCTCTAATTCTATCTATCTCATCTCTCCTTCCCTCTCCCCTCTCCCTCCTTCCCTCTCTCCCTCCTCTCTCTCTCTCTCTATCTACTTGTATAAAATGACACAAGATGTACAACTATATTATAATCAACTTAGTCCACCTTTATTGATGAACTCAATTATGAATGCACTAAATATTTTTAAAGACAAATGCATCCTCCAATATTGAGGTGATCCCCAAATAAAAATTTAATGCTAAAAAATATTACTACTATTGTCATGAATTGAATTATTAAAGTTCTAAATTCCCCTAATAAAATATTCACTTCCATGGTAGATGACTAAAACATTGAATGTGTTGTCCCCATTTTTGGGTTCTCTTGCATTGCACTTGGCTTTGAGCTTCTTAATGGAAATAATGAAATTGAATTACTTGCAATTTCTTTCAGATGGAGATCATGTTATCAAGTTTGTTGAAGATAGAGAGAAAGAGGTTGACAAACTCAACCTAGATTTAAGTTTGGCTCATTTTTCACTGTATAAAGATAAAAAGTTGTCATCTATTGAAGCTACATCTAAGAATGAAGAATATAACACAAGGACCATGGAATTCAAGCAAATAATTGAAGGTATTAATGAGTTTCACTTGGATTGCAATTTGGAGCCAAGATACCCTTGGAAACATGAAGAAGAATGTAAAAGTGATGCAATAATGGATAATAATGTCAATAATCTCCCCAATGCCTATGGACCAAGACTATCAATAATTAACCAAGTTTGAAAATGTTATTGGTCAAAAAAAAAAATGCATGTAGGTAAAATAATTAAATGTTTGCAATTCCCTCTAGCTAGCTATTGACTTAATTAAAATTGGAAAATTAATTATCACATAGTAATTCCATTGATACAAGGATATTCATCAATGTGCCAAGATGGTCTAGGTAAGATATAATTAACAAGAATACTTTAATTATAAACTCTAGTAATTATATTGTGGATTGTGCACCTATAATAACATGTATCAGAATTCAAGAATAACATTGTATAACAAATTACTAAACTAGAATTGACACGACAAGATTCAAACTCAACTTATTACAATATTATAATCTCCCAATAATTTATTTTATCTGTGATATGCTAATAAAAATATCCAACAATCAATCCATATGGTGGATAGCATTAATTCCAAAAAAAACTCATAATAGATATTCCATTGAATATATTAAAGAAACTCAATTTAAACTCTTAATTTAATTCCCATGAACACATCTCTTTGCTACTACATAGAATTCCTTTTTTCTTTAGACCTAGCACATTCTCCCTTTTACTAGACCAACATATCACATGTTTCTTGAAGATTACGATAGTTTATTTTTTTGATGCATAAGAAATAATTTTATTGATTCTAGAACAAAAGTTGCATAATATTGTAGCATTTTACCTATGTTGCCAACATGATTTGGCAAAAAATTCACTACAAGAGTTGTACAATCATCTTTCACTAAACCCAACACTTTACCCTACAATTACAACTCAAGAAACCTTAGACCATAGGGGGGAAAAATGAGCTTCATCAAAAGAATGAGAGAGCATGCACACAAGACGAATGAGACCAACAAACCAAAGAAGGAAAGAAAATAAAATGGGGATTTCCCACCCATGAACCAGAGTAGGCCAAGCTAGGAATACTCTAATAAACCACCTACCCAGTGACACACCCAACCACCCATCAAACAAAACTAGAGCTCCACACCAAGCCAAACACCAAGCCCAAAAGTACCCTCCATAGTAGCATATATCAATAAGTGACAAATTTTTTTGTATGCATAGAAATAACACAAAGTTGCTGCTCTATTTCCCCAAAAATAGGGGATTACACAAATGTGGAATAACAAAAAAAACAAGGAGGCATGCGACTTATTTTTATATTTAATAAATTAGAAATGAGCAATACATGAAGGATTAAATTGAAACTACTAAAAGAAAACTCTAAGCTACGACTTCAAACTTCTAGGAGCTTCATGAGCTGCTCAACCAAACAAACAAACAAATTCAAGAACTACTAAGAGCTCTCTGATAGGAGCAATGCATATTTCTTCAAGATAAATCACTTCTCAATAAAAAACAAACAACTATTGCTATTCAAGAGCTTCTAGAAGCTCACATAGATTTCTATGAATCACACAAAGAACAAAAACATTCTCTTCTGTCGACAGACTGTTGTTGCACAGAGAAAAATTCTTCTAAAAAAATGATAGAACAAAACTTCTTTCATTCCTTTTGTCTTCCAAACATTCCCTCTCAAATTTGAAATCACCTACCGTAGTAAATTGGGAATTAAAAAATTCCTACCAACACTAATTCTTTTGCTCATCGGGAGCAATTAGGGAAAGCAATCCCCAAAACAATCTTTTAGTTGTAGGCATCAAATGCCCCTGATAGGTAGGTGGCAACGAGAAGAGGCTCAGGAGCAATCAATTTTCCAACACTCCCCCTTGGTCCTGAGCCAACAAAACAGGATCAAACCTGATCCAAATCAACAACACGCAATCTAGTTCTTAGGCACTCAAAACTATCCTTGCTCAAAGGATTCATGAATATTTCTACTAGATGCTACTCATACCTACAAAATTCCATTTTAATTTCACTATTCTCAACCAATTTTCTGATAAAATGATACCTGATTTTGATGTGATTGCTTCTTCCATGAAACAGAAGATTTTTCATCAAGGCTATTGATGAAACATTGTCACAAAATATTGTTGTTCCATCCTCTTGTTCTTCTCCTAAATCTACTAAGACTCTTCTCAACCAAATAGCTTGACATGTTGCTACATTTGTTGCTATATACTCAGCCTCTACTGTAGATAGGGAAACTATGGGTTGTTTCTTGGAAGCCCATGAAATGACTCCCTATCCCAATTGAAACACATAGCCTGATGTGCTTTTCTTATCATCCAAAATTCCTACCCAATCACTATCCATGTATCCAACTAGCCCAAACTCATTTGCTACTATGCATAGAATGCCATATCCCTTGGTTCCATTCACATACCTCAAGATTCTTTTACCTGCTTGCCAATGGTTGTCCTATGGAGTCTCCATAAACCTATAAATAAAACTCACACTATGCATTATATCAGGCCTAGTTGTTGTTAAATACATTAAGCTTCAACCAAACTATTAAACATGGTCAGATCCACATTGCTGATGTAACCTTCCTTGCTCAACATTAGACCTATGGCTATTGGTGTGGGGGTAGGATTTCTTTCAAGCATCATAAATCTCTTCAAGATCTCATTTGCATATTTTTCTTGAGAGATGAATATACCATCATGCACTTTTTTTACTTCTATGCCTAGAAAATATCTCAAGAGAGCTGAATTTGTCATCTCAATCTCTCTTTTCATGGCCTCTTTAAAATCAACAATGAGGAAATCATCATCCCCATTAAAAACTAAATCATCAACATACAAGACAACAATTAAAACCTTACCATTAGCTACCTTGATGTAAATAGTGGGCTCACCATTGCTTTTTCTAAAGCCATTGCTCATCTAATATGATTCAATCTTGTTGTACCATGCCCGTGGAGCTGGTTCAGTGCATAAAGAGTTTTCTTCATCCTATAAACCTTGTGTTCTTGACCTAGAAATTCATATATGAGTGACTGCTCCATATAAACCTCTTCTTTCAACACTCCATTA
>VDFB02058242.1:162499637-162863065 GCA_007258455.2 Sequoia sempervirens | reverse complement strand
TGCAAAGAAAGTGAAATATGATGCTATATAAGTCGAGTTTATGTATGCAAGCAAAAAAAGTGGGAGACATGATGCTATAAGTGGAGTAGAACTTTCAAATGACATCATGATGCTATAAGTGGAGTAGAACTTTCAAATGACATCAATCTTGATTCTTGAACTTAAGAATTCCATGGAAAAAATACAATTGGAAATGGATTCAATTTAAGGAAATGGAAAAATCAATTTTCAAAGTCACCAAGTTTTGGAGATTGGATACATGAATTTACATGCAAGCAAAGAAAGTTAGAGACTATGAGCTATTTAAGTGGAGTTGAAAAAATAAAATCTAAGATTCTTGAACTTAAGAATTCCATGGAACAAATGCAATTGGAAATGGATGATAAGGAATTTAGGAAAAATGAGCTTCCAAGTTATGGTAATGTCTATGTAGGATGACTATTTTTTAGTATTAAAGTTTCTGAGTTATCTAACATGGTTTTCATAGTTGGAAATAGATGTATAAGGAAAACATTGAGGTGTTAATAAAAGTCCTATTAAAATAACACAAGAGAGAGAGAAGAAATAAGGATGTACCTTGTTTCTTTCTATGATAATTTTCTAAGTTTTGTTCGCACCTCTTTTGTTCTTCTTCTTTTGACAATTTTCGTTGAGCCTTATTTTTTCTTTTTCTTTGTTGTCCCATTTTCTTCTTCAAGTTAAAGATGACTCAAAACAAATCCTCCACCAAAGGTAAATTCTCCTCCAAAATTTTCCTTGATTGATAAAAATGCAAAGTTGTCTTCTCCAATATTTGCCTTGATTGATAAAAATGTAAAGTTCTCTTCTCCAAAATCTCCCCTTCATAAAAATGCTAAAATCTCTTCCCCAAAATCTGCCTCCTTGATAAATGTGTAAAAATATCTTCTCCAAAATATGCTCTCTGTTAGCTCTCAAAAATGTAGGTAAGATTACCTCAAGAGGCTGCCAATCTCTTGGTACATTTTAGGGTAACAGACAAAGCTAAATGATCTAAGCTTTCTACTCTTCAGGTGCTGCTAGACCTAGGCAGGTGTACCTGAATGAATTAGGCAGACTTGACTTGTGATAATTTCTCTTGCAGTATTTTGTCCATGATGGTAGATGGGAGTGGACAACTTGAAATTTGACTTGGTGTAAACTATTCAGAACTAAACCAAATATGTTCAATTAACAGGTGTAAAAAGGAATTGAATAAAACCAATTGATGAAAGTGTAGAGACTAGTGCCTTATAGGGTATGCAGAGTCAAGAGAAATCTGAAACAAGTACTTCTTTTCGGCAAGCATTCAAGTTGTTCAGCATATGATTTAGTTTATAACTTGTATAAACATGCAAGGTTATTATTACTGAGTTCTTCTTAATGATCCAACTGACATTCTCTAATTACTATGATCAACTTAAAGGATTTAATCTTTACTGGAAAGAACCAATCAATTGACCATACAGATACAACAAATGTGCACTAAGAAACTGGATGTAAAATTGTTACACCAATTTAAATAACTAGAAAACACCACATTGGAGACAACTTCGATAATGCTTTCAACGAACACAATAAACAACTGATACCAAAAATAATTGTACCATATTAAAATATTTCCATTGATATCTCCATGATTTTAAACATGCAACATAGTCTCATATTTGTGAAACATTATACTCTACTGTATATCTTCTATCCTACTTTCTATTCTACTCACTTATCTCTCTATTTCGTAACTAAAATAGATATTTATACATTGAATACACGAAAGGATGTGTCCTTTCAGAAATGTCATTTGTTTACATAACAAAGAGATTAGATGATAATTAAGCTCTGTTTAGGCACAAGTGAGTTTTAGCAAGATGATCCAAATAATCCCGGTGCTCGTATGTATCCGCATCTCCAACTGCGTTCTGGATCGTGATTTTCATCCTTATCATCTTCTCATTCTACTCGCTCACTTCTTCTAACGTTGTATCCTCCGCACAACTATCCTCATGACTTCATTTAGTACTGACTCACATTCACTTTTCCATCTGGTAGCTTCTTTCAATTCCCCTTTGTCATTAGAAAATGCAATCACAGTTTTCTTGGCAGCGTCTATCAAACCTTGTTCATCCCCCTGCAATTCAACATAGAAGTTTCGGTGTCGATTTATAATATGATTTGTAGCTTCAAGTGCTGCACTGTTAGAAGCATCTCTTTGGGCAATTTCATGAAACTTCTCCATAATTCGTCCATCCATCCTTGTATGCTCCTTTAATGTGGCAAGGGTATGAGAATACTTTCCCCAAAGTTTATTTAACCAAGATGTTAAATTATCTTTCCTTTTCTTGATGATTGCTGCAATTGCATCATGCTTTCCCTGGGAATAAGCACTTGATCCTACCCAATGATCTTTTGACTGAGAGCTTTCACCTTGAGTAAGCATCTTGGTTGACTTCATTGAAACACCAACCAAGTCTTTTAATCTATTGTTTTCTCTCAGCATCCTTTCATTATTTGCTCTGTACATTTCTCTTTCTTTTATCAACATCTGGATTTGTGCCTTGTTCAGTTTTGTAATATTAATTCCAATTTTTGTAGTGGCAATAGGATCAACTTCCCCAACCTTCAAGTTCATGACATGTCCAAAGCCCTTTTTAGTGTTAATGACTACTGACTTCCTGTGGGGTGGGTATAAGGCCCAAATCATCAATGATCCTTCATTTGTGTTGTACTTGGACCCTGCATATACCTCTTTTACTTTTTCTTTGTCCAACTTATGTGTAGCATTGCTATCTCTTAAGAAACTATCAAACATTTTGAATATACATTACCATACCATTTATCCCTTTGAGCTGATGCATAAGAATAGCTATAATACTACCATCCTAAAAAAGTGTAAATATGGAATCAAGTATCATTTCATCAATCATTATTTCTTCATAAATTAGAATTTCCTTATCAATCATATACATAAAAGGTTAAGCACAACCCAGGAATAAAACACAAAAACTAAAAGTGGATGAGTTGAAGGAATAAGGTTTCAAGAACTCCAACCAATTACTTTTTGATAGATTTCATAGCATATCATCAAATTTTGGATTTTAGTAAAATGAACATCAATAAAATTTGCAAAACACTTTCTCCAAAAATGAAAGTACTAGGACACAATAACTAAAAGTGGGTGAGTTGAAGGAATAAGGTTTCAAGAACTCCAACCAATTACTTTTTGATAGATTTCATGGCATATCATCAAATTTTGAATTTTAGTAAAATGAGCTTCAATAAAATTTGCAACACTTTTCCAAAAATGAAAGTACTAGCATAGAGATCAATATTCCTTAGTAAATAAAATTTTCCAAGAACACTCATGTTAAGATCAATATTCCCTAGTAAATAAAATTTTCCAAGAACACTCATGTTAAGAAATGTGTATTCCACCATCTGCATCCCCAAAGCATTTGGGATAGCCACAGGGCAGGGGACGTGTCCCGAGGACACTATATGTAACTCAACAGAAACAAAAAATGTTAATTAGGTCAGTTGTGTAATAACAACTCCGGTGGCCTTAGTGTTGGAAAGTATCGCTTCAGTTTCGGTGATATTTATAGGAAAGCTTCACGGTGATAAAAAAAAATGTAATCAAACAAAATCTGATATTTGATAGGAAATATAAGTTTATACATTCGCGGTGATCAAGAGTAAATGATCTAAGCAGATGGAAAGAATGTTAAGCATATCAAATCTGATATTTGATAGTGGACAGTGACTTAGATATGTGATAGAAGTATGCCTACCAGCAGTGATAAAAACTATACAGTAAAAAATGATATAATGCATTTTTTTTCATATCACTGCATTGAAAGCTTTGAGGCAGAGATAAGGGTTGATTTTTATGACAGAGTTTCCAGTCTACCCTGAAAACAACTAGTTGTTTCATGGCAAAGTTTCTTATTTCCGGTGCGAGACAACTTTATATAAAGTTTCCTATTCCCAGCGTGAGATAACTTTCAGGCTGAAAACTCACACTGAATATAGCCTATCCGCTAATTAATTTCTACAATAATTATTTATATATACAACCCTAACTTTAACTCTAATCTCAGCCCTAAACTTAACCCAACCCTAACTCTAAACCTAACTCTAATTCTAACCCTAACCCTATTGCTAACCCTATTTCTATCTCTAGCACTAACTCTAACACTAATCCTAGCCCTAACTTTAATTGTAACCATATCCTCAAATATAACTCTAATTCTAACCCTAATTACATCTCTAATTGTAACCCTAACCATAACCTTAACAATAAAACTGACCCTAACCCTAACCCTAACCCTGTCCAATATAACTCTAATTCTAACCCTAATGCTAATGGTAACCCTAATTACATTTCTAATTGTAACCCTAACCATAACCTTAACAATAAAATTGACCCTAACCCTAACCATGTTCATGATCTAAATTATATCTATTTCTCACATGAAATTTCTATAGATGCCCGAGAAGGATATCTCTCAACATTTTTTTTTTATATATTATTAATAAATATATATATGCTACTTTATTAGAAATTAAATATATATGCTAGTTTATTAGCAATTGTGCACCATTTTATTATGTCAATAGGATATGCAAAATGCAAACAAGTACAATTTAATATGAAGGAAAATAATAACACGATTAGATTAAAATAATCTTTGTAATACGATTAATACAAGGAAGTATTTTTAGCTCCATATATTCAATTAAAAAAATGAAATATAAAGTGAAATCAAGCTAACAACGCAAGTGTTTGGGATTTCATTAGTAAAGATAGTTGCAAAAATATTAATGTAGGCTTCTTCTTTTGTTGTAGAAGATGGAGTATCATTTGTTGCTTTTGTTGTCATTATTGTATGAAAGCATGAAACATTAGTACCATACCATGTTTCTATTGTCTTTGTATTCTCTTCTTTTATTGTTAGATGAGTACATAATTTATACATTATCTTTGTCTTTTTGGTAGTTTTTTAAAGAGTTGTACTCATATTTGTAGTCAAAACTCTTACAAATCACTAAGTATAGAGTCATTATTGTAAATTTTTTAAAGAGTTGTACTTATATTTGTAGTCAAAACTCTTTCAAAGTAATAGAGTCATTATTGTAAATTTTTCTCATGATGAAGGAAAATAATAACACGATTAGATTAAAATAATCTTTGTAATACGATTAATACAAGGAAGTATTTTTAGCTCCATATATGCAATTTAAAAAATGAAATATAAAGTGAAATCAAGCTAACAACGCAAGTGTTTGGATTTCATTAGTAAAGATAGTTGCAAAAATATTAATGTAGGCTTCTTCTTTTGTTGTAGAAGATGGAGCATCATTTGTTGCTTTTGTTGTCATCATTGTATGAAAGGATGAAACATCAGTACCATACCATGTTTCTATTGTCTTTGTATTCTCTTCTTTTATTGTTAGATGAGTACATAATTTATACATTATCTTTATCTTTGTCTTTTTGGTAGTTTTTTAAAGAGTTGTACTCATATTTGTAGTCAACAATCTTACAAATCACTAAGCATAGAGTCATTATTGTAAATTTTTATAAGTAAGCAATTGTTTGGAAAAATTATAAGTAAGCAATGCACTTTTATTTGGAGAAAAAAGAACAAAACGACATAAATTTTATGAATGTGATTGTTGGAAATTGTACTTTTATTTGGAGAAAAAGAACAAAACTACTTAAATTTTATGAATGTGATTGTTGGAAATTGTATATGTGATTGTTGGAAATTGTACTTTTATTTGGAGAAAAAGAACAAAACTACATAAATTTTATGAATGTGATTGTTGGAAATTGTATATGTGATTGTTAGAAATTGTACTTTTATTTGGAGGAAAAAGAACAAAACTACTTAAATTTTATGAATGTGATTGTTGGAAATTGTATATGTGATTGTTGGAAATTGTACTTTTATTTGGAGAAAAAAGAATAAAACTACATAAATTTTATGAATGTGATTGTTGGAAATTTTATATGTGATTGTTAGAAATTGTATAAGCAATGTGCTTTTTTTAAGAAAAAGAACAAAACTACTTATTTTTTTGCATGTGATGTTACAAAAGAAGAAATTTCTAAAAATGCATATGGATTTTGGCTTATTTGGAGAAAAAAGAACAAAACTACATAAATTTTATGAATGTGATTGTTGGAAATTGTATAAGCAATGAGCTTTTTTGAAGAAAAAGAACAAAACTACTTAATTTTTTGCATGTGATGTTACAAAAGAAATTTCTAAAAATGCATATGGATTTTGGATAGTGGTTGTAGTAATAATAGGAAATAAAAAATCTTAGTAAAGATGGACAAGTCTTTAAAACATAAGTATAATTGGGGGATGATCAAAAAGTTGAGGTTATAGAAAAATGAACCATCGGTGGTTGTAGTAATAATAGGAAATAAAAAATATTAGTAAAGATGGATAAGTCTTTAAAACATAAGTATGATTGGGAGATGATCAAAAAGTTGAGGTTATAGAAAAATGAACCATCGGAATCAAAACAAAACAATGTGCAATAAAATATATTCATAATGTTTCACAAGCACTAGGAATAGCCCATACTCTATTAAGTGTAGGACAACTTATTGTAAACAGATATATTTCCATTTTTCAAAATAATGAATTATCTATAATAAAAATGATAGCAATCAAATTGTACCAAAAGTTAGTATGCTACAAAACATAATTTGCCTCTCAAAGTTGCACTTGAAGAAACTCAATCCTTGAATGTTGTCTTGAATGATAAATTAAGGTTATGGAACATGAGATATGGACACCTAATTTTTCAAAGGAAAATGGTGAAAGAATTTCCATTGTCAAATGAGACGATCCTAGTATGTGAAGGTTGTATTATTGGTAATATTAAGAAAATCTAGTAATTATAGAAAAAAAACAATATTCTCCAAATCAATCTTTGAATGTTGCCTTGAATGATAAATCAGGGTTATGGCACATGAGATATGGACACCTTATTGTTCTGCTAGCCTACATAGAAACTCAAGTTCTACTAGCCTACATAGAAACTCAAGTTCTCTTTATAGTTCAAGTTCTCCTCCTAAGGAAGGTAAAATAAATTGTAGAAACTCAAATTCTACTAGCCTATGTAGAAACTCAAGCTCTCTTTTTAGTTGAAGTTCTCCTCCTAAGGAAGGTAAAATATTTTATCCTCTTTTTAGTTGAAGTTCTCCTCCTAAGGAAGGTAAAATATTTCAAAGAAATTTATTAAAAAAACTAGTAGTCTTGATTTGTTTACCAATTTTTCTTTACTATCACATATTCAAGTAGAACCAAGACAATTTGAAGATACAGTGAAACATGGTTTGGATTAAGGCCATGGATGAGGAAAGTTACTAGCCTACCTTCATTATCAAATCTTCCTTTTGGTTCAAGTTCTCCTCCTAAGGAAGGTAAAGTATTTTATCCTCTTGGTTTGGATTAAGGCCATGGATGAGGAAAGTTACTAGCCTACCTTCATTATCAAATCCTCTTTTTAGTTCATGTTCTCCTTCTCCTTCTAAGGAAGGTAGTATTTTATCCTCTTTTAGTTGAAGTAATTTGAAGATACAGCAAAACATGGTTTGGATTATGGCCATAGATGAGGAAAGTTGATGGATCCATTGAAGACACAAAGCAATTTTTGGATAAGTCCTCTTCAAAGAAAGAAGTACTAGTCTTGATTCATTTACAATTCTTTACTCTTTCATATTCAAGTATTAAAGATATAATAAAACATGGTTTGAATTAATTCAATGGATGAGGAAAGCTAATGGATCCATTACAGAAACAAAACAATATCGATAGCTAAAAGCTTCTCACAATAACTAAGCGTAGATTATAATGAAACGTATGCTCATGTAATGAAATTGGATACCATAAGAACTATCTTGGTATATTGATAGCACAATATAGATTATAATGAAACGTATGCTCATTTAATGAAATTGGATACCATAAGAACTATCTTGGCATATTGATAGCACAATATAAGTGGTTAATATATTAGTTTGAGGGTAAATCAAATTTTTAAAATTTCTTTTGTAAATAAAGAGATAGCACAATATAAGTGGTTAGTATATTAGTTTGAGGGTAAATCAAAATTTTAAAATTTCTTTTGTAAATAAAGAAGTGTTTTGTAGAAAAACTATTAGGGTATGAAGTTATAGGACAACAACAAAAATTTTACGAGTTAAAAAAGGTTCTTTATGGACTGAAGTGAGCACCAAAGAGTTTGATATAACATAATAGATGGATATTTTGAAAAAAAAGAACTTCAATAGAAATGAAAGTGAAAGTGTATCTACACTCTATATTAAATCCAAAGTGCTAAAACCTAGTTATAGTCTGTTTATATGTAAAATCCTACTTATAGTCTGTTTATATGTAAAAACCTACTTAGTCTGTTTATATGTTTATAGTCTATTTATATGTTGATAATATGATTTTCACTTGTATGAATAAAGCAACACTAGCAATAGTAAAGTATGAAGCTAACACTAGTAATAGTAAAGATGAATAGAGCAATATCAAAATAAAATTTACAAGGATGACATATGTTAAGAGTTATTGCATAAAGGATAATGATGAGAATAATGTTTAACAATGTCATCTTCTTTTTATCATTTATGTGCAAATATTATCATCCAACTATTTATCCATTGCTTTATCTCTATTACACACTCCAATTGTTATCATATCCTTATGTTATCATATCCTTATTCTTCTTTATTGCTACGTCCATATCCTTATTCTCCTCTCTCCACCCTCTTACCCATCACTACTTCATCAGCCCTACCATTGTAATGGGCACCGCGGCTGGGCTTAAGTGTCACACACTAAGCTCTGACTAGTCAATGGTTTTTTTCCATTTTTCATTTCCGTTGGGCTTACAATGTGTTTGTCCTGCCGTCCTCACAAATGCACCATGCTTTGCTTTCCTCATGCCACATGCATTTCGCATACATTCCATAACTGCATAATACGACAAAAATATCAAGTCACTGCCAGAACTGACAGAAAATCAATTATTATTTTTAATTATGTACGATAATGCAGTTGCTGAGTTTATTTTGATTTTTTTATTTGTAATATGATTTGATTCAATATATAAATAAGAATAACTGTTAAGATTTTCTTTGGAATGGATAAAAGGAGTAGAATGGATATTTAATTAATTTTTATTTGTAGATTTTGGGTAAGGTTTTCTATTAAAATTTAATTTGAACTTTTGTTCTTTAATTAATAAATTTAAAGCAGTCTTTTATATAATATTTGATAGAAATCTGTATAATAAAAGGTAGTTAGTATTAAAGATAAAAAATAAAATATATTGTATATATTCGTTATCATGCAACTGTATTAAATTGGGTAACTATAGGTATCATTCTCAAATAGGTCTTTTGAAATTAATAATTTATAATTGATATTATAAGTAATATAAATTATTTAATATAAAGAATTGAGATTATTATAAGTAAAATAACGATATTATTATGAAGCAAGTTTACCCAAATAATATTTATTTAAGATCTATAAATATATTATAGATAATTGACAAAAATATGTTAAAATAAAATCTTGAAATTGTTGTTTTTATTTAATAAATATACTCAATTTTGTTAATAGAAATCAAAGATTTTACCAATTATATATCAAATATTTATAATGATTTGAAACTACAAATACATGACCATAACATATATTTATGAAATATGCATAATTTATTAAATCTCACTCAATTGAGTATGGATATACAATTACTTAAAGCCACATTATAGATTATATAATATATTGATACTCTTACTACATCAATGATAGTATGATTTTAACCAATAATAATAATAAGGAAAATTACCTAATAATTAAACCTATTTTATTAACAAATAAAATATTATATTATATATAATATTATTTACATTATATTACCCATTATATCATAAATTATCTATATATCTAATATCACATTATAATATAATTAACAATGTAAATAAATCTAATATATAACTTTAAAAAAATCATATATATGATACTATAATTATAATTATCATAATAGATAAATATATATTATAGTATTATTATACCTATATATTAATATTATAGTAATTTATTAATAAATATGTATGATTAACCTATATATTATAAATATATTAATATATAGTAGATTAATTATATAATCTATATAATAATAATAATAATAAATATATTATAGGTTATATATTATATATATTTTTTTATAAAACTATATATATATATATAAATATATTACTATTTAAAATATAGGTTATGATATTAATGTTTATATATAATACTAACACATCTATATTAATATATTTTTATTTAACTTATATTTATATATTTATAATATATAGGTTAATCTATATATAGGTTATAATTATTGGTTATATATTAGCCTATATAAATTGCATAATATATATATACTTTATCTATATAGGTTACATTTATATATTATATATATGATTAATCTATATATTTATTATAGTCTAGGGCATATATGACCTATAATATCTTAATATTATCCAATTATCATCATATAGATTTTTTTACTTATATATATTATCTTTATAATTATATATTATATAATTATTATAAATTATATATAGATTAACCATGTATATAATAATATAATATAAAACCTATAATAAATGATATTATTATAGATTATATAGTTAATCTATATATAGATTATGATATTAATATATAGGTATGGCATATATATTATTATAATATATATTTATCCATTATGATTATAATAATTATATTATCATATATATATGATTATGTTTAAGTTATATATTTGATTTATTTACATTATTAATCATATTATAATTTGATATCAGATATATAGATAATTTGTAATATAATGGATAATATAATGTAAATAATATTATATATAATATAATATTTTATATGTTAATAAAATAGATTTATTTATTAGGCAATTTTCTTTATTATTATTAGTTACAAAACATATTATCAATGTAGTAAGTTCATCAATATATTATATAACTTATAATGTGGCTTGATTTAAGTAATTATATATCCTCTATTCAATTCAATCTGATTTAATAACCGATTTAATAAATTATGCATATTTCATAGGTATATATTATGGTCTTATATTTGGAGTTTCAAATCATTATAAATATTTGATATATAATTGATAAATTAAGTATATTTATTAAAGAAAAATTGGCTTTATTTTAACATTATTTTTTCAATTATTTATAATATAATTATAGATCTTAAATAGATACCATTGGGGTAACCTTGTTTGATAATAATATAATTATTTTACTTCTAATAATCTCAATTCTTTATATAAAATAATTTATATTACTTATAATATCAATTATAAATTATTAATTTCAAAAGATCAACTTGAAAATGATACCTGTAATTACCTAATTTAATACAGTTGCATGATAATACATTTTTTATAATGATAATATATTTTATTTTTACCTTTAATAATAACTACTTATATATAAATAACTGCAATAAATTTATTAATAAAAACATTATTAATCTTCAATCAAATATATAAGAATAAAAGTTCAAATTTGAAACTTTACCCAAAATCTATAAATAAAAGTTAATTAAATACCCCTCTACTCCTTTTGTCCATTCAAAAAAATCATAACAGCTGTTCTTATTTATATATTGATTCAAATCAGATTAAAAATATAAAAATAAAAATAAATTCAGCAACCAGACTTGCAAAATATACTCTACAGAATTAAAAATAATTATAATTGATTTTATCTGTCAATTGAGTTGACGTTTTAGCCGTATTGTGCAGCCGTATTGTGAAGATAGGAAATGTATGCCGTGCATTTATGAGGGTGGCAGGACAGACACATCGTGAGCTCAACGGAAAACGGAAAATGGAAAAAAACATTGACCGGTCAGAGCTTAGTGTGTGACACTTAAGCCCAGCCGGGCACCGCTACATTACTGTTGGCTATAAAGTAAACCTTATATCAGAGTTGAAACATATACAATAAGATTTATTCGCTCCAGCAATTGTTCTTACTATTCTGATCTAATATATTTACATCATATTTTTTAATTTAATATATTTTCTAATTTACTTTATATTTTCTTTTTGTTTTCTTTCTCCAAACTGAATAATTTCGGCAATTAGATTTATTGAGGGAGCTATGTAAATGTCCTTTAACATTTTTTCAATTTCTGCCCAATAATTTTACTTATCCATATTATTTTTCAATTTCTGCCCAATAATTTTACTTATCCATATTTTCCAAATCAATCTATTTAATGAGTTAATTCCAAAACAATTTTCAACTCATTACAATTTTACTCACCAATCTTTCCAAATCTTTCCAATTCCGTCCATTCTAGTTGGAAAATTCACAGAAAAATCTCCATCGAACTTTGTGAAACACATTTGCAGCATCTGTCAATTCAACCACAAAACAACGCACAGCTTGGTACAAATAACAAAAATGTAACATCCCATTTTCTTAATTCATGTTCTTTAACACTGGTTGATGTTATTTACCTGATGATTTCACCATTACTGAAAGCTGCACGAAAATACTGCTAAAAGATTGTCCGGAGCAAAGGATGACAGCCACTAAGGATAATAGACTTTCTCTAACCACACTTTCAACTCATTCAAGCAATTGAAGTGGGCAATTTTGATGAATTCCAATCCTGCGCAATTCGCTGTCATTAAATTTGCTCACAGACAGACAGACAGACAAATCCCTGCGTGCTACTGTGAATATATTGTGTGGGTTTAGTGGGAGTGTGGAAGTTTAATGTGGGAGCGTGGCGGGATAAGAAGGATTGAATCCATGCAGAATAACACGCTTGTGTAGGTTGTTGGGCCATTGTCTTTCACGTATCAACTTTATTGAAAATCACCATTTAGCAGCCCAATGCATCGAAGAGCATAAATAACTGTGGTCACCGTTTGTCACTGGTTGACAGCGAAAAGCAAATGAAATTTAGATTATTTTATAATATTAATATTTTCTGTGATAATATTTTTTTGGTTTAATAAATTTTTTGCCCCTCCTTGATGTTTAATATTTTCTGTGATAAAAGTCTAGAATAAAATTAATCAATGGGTGTTATATTCTTTTATAGTGTATTAAAATTGTCTATGTTAAAAGTCTAGAAAAAATAAAATTAGTGAATGGGTGAGGTTCTCATGGTGCAAGGGCTAGGAATCGAAGTCTTGGCCTACTTATTCCAAAGGAATATGATTCTTTTTATTGCTATATATCTGTCTATAATTGAACACCTACTCTTTTATATTAATATGTCCAAAGTTCAATCAAGAGGTCTTGGAGTGCAAGTACACTATTTTATGCAATATTTCTAATTTATAATCTAATAATTTAGTTAATTTATCAATTTTTAGGAAAAAGAATTACATTAAATATAGTTATTCACACACAATACAATTTAATTATCCTTCAACCACCAAATAATTGACGAATAACTATGCACTTGTGAAACTCATTTCTAATGAATGTTCTATCTAATATTGTAATTTGACCTAAACTAATCATTTTTTAATTTTTTCAATGTATAGAGAACTATTTGTGTAGATTGATGTCATACAATTTTTTTTACAAAAAATAACAAATTAAAATTTATTAAAAAATAAAAAAGTTTTTTATAGACAATTTCCTTAGAAATTAATTAAAAAATAAAAAATATAACTCAATCATTAAAAAATTATATATTTGAAAATGGGACATTGTGGATCTATAATGGGTTTTAATTTCATAAACCAATTCTAAAAAAAACCCATCAACTATATTGTCAAAGTTCGTTATTTCTTTTGACATTGCCTTAGTCTTTTATTTGGGTTACCAATCCTTTCTTGAGCCTAAAACCAAATCAAAAAGAAATTTGGGATTTCAATATTTTAGAATGGGTACCCGCTTTAAATGAGAAATATAATAGGTACCCATTCTATTTTAAGAATGGGTACTCATTTAGGAATGAGATATCGATCTAAAACATAGATCCCATTCTTAAACGAGTACACACTTTTTTCAAAACAGGTACTCATTCCTATTGGTTTTTTTTGTTTGTTGAAATTTTCCCTCTTCATGGACCTAACTTCTTGCACTTACCCTTGTCATATTTAAATTCATGTACCCAACTTCTTGCACTTACCCTTGTCATGTTTAAATTCATGTCAAAGAATAATTTTGTAGTGCAATTTGAACTAGTAAATTTTCCTAGTAATAGCTAATTGTGAATTGATATTTACAAGTGTTCTTGATTAAAATTCATTTAAATTTTTTATGTGGGGATAAAGATTGTTAAATTGTATTTTTTGTTGAAACTTATGTTATTTTTGCAACTTGTAATAAGAAAATTTGAACTTCTTTAATCAATATTTAAAGGTTTGCAAATCAATTATTTCTAGATTATTCCAATAGTTGGCATGAAAATGACATTTTTTTAATAAATCAAATCAGACAATGTATAATATAAAATAAAATTTTAGCTATATTGAATTAATTGTTAATAAATCATTTAATGTATCTACATCTAATTTTGAATTGTATATATGATGACCCATGCAAATATTTATTTTATGAAATTGTTAAAATAAGATTGAGAATTTTGAAGTTTTAATAATGCAATAAGCATTAGGGTTTATAGTAGTTTGTGTATTGTAAATATCAAATTATTAGAAAATTCAGTTGTCATAGAGATGTTTAGGTTCCTATTGACCTTTCCAAATGTAGGTTATAGGCATTTTTTTGAATAGACAATTAAAAGTGAATAACTATGTAATGTCCCCTTTTTCGGCATGATCATGTTTGATGGTGGTTAGCCTATTTCTCAGACTCTCGTAGGCTAACAGGTTGGGTTAGAGGGTCAGTGGCATTATTTGATGAGTTTTGTCATTCTCGTTCAGAGCCCAGTGATTGGTTCACAACAGGCGTTAGCAGTGCAGGAGTCGACAGCTTCTGACGGCACAGGAATATTTGGTGTTTTGAGTGAGTTATGGGTTTTTAAGTGATTTAAATATTAATTGACTTAATATTTAATTATAAAGTCAAATTGACTTTATACTTTTCAAATCACTTAAATATTCTCTAAAAAGTGATTTAATATTTTAATCACTTAAAATATTAAAGGCGCCCAAATATTAAGTCATGACTATTGAAAAAGACTTAATATTATTTTAAAAGATTTTAATGATGGCAAAAAGGGCGTATCTTCTTGGAAATGCGTGCCTTCCTTATATAAGGCATTTTTGGCAATGAGAAACTCACCTTTTGATAATTTCGACTTTGCCTTGTGTTTCTTCCTGTGCATTCTCCTGTGATCAGGGTTTGAACAATCTTCCATTGAAGAACGATACCTCTTCAGTGTTGAGCACTCTTGAGATTGTGAGAGATCAATCGAATCAGTGCAGTTGAGAGCTTCATTCAGAGGTTCTACATGATTCAGTCAGAGTATTATATACAGATTTCCTGTTGATTGCAATAAGAAAGGGGTTTCTTAACTTGTGGCGTCCTCTTCATCAAATCTGTGGCTCCAGCAGGGTTACTACTTCTCCTTCTTCTTGGCCGTACGAATTGCCTTGGGATTTGTGCCCATTTAGAGAGGCGTGTGAAGCATCTAGCTGAAACGCCTTTGTTTTGGCTCCTGTTTTTCTTCCATCATTGGCATGTACCCTTCTCAAGTGCTTGTATCCAGTTTCTGAAAGGGAGAACTCAAATCTGGAAGCCAGGCGTCCTTATATGTCAGTTTTCACCATTCTTGGCTGGCAAGCTGGCTTACTGTTTTAAATAAATAATCTGGAACCCTTCTGGTATGTTTATCATTTGCAATCTATTTGTTTCAGTTAAATAATGTCTTCTACACTTTCATTCTGAAGAAAATAGTGCAAATTTACATTTTATAAGCATTTATGCTGTGCGCCCCTTCTCTTCTGTCTATCAAACTTTCTCTAAAAAACTAAATAACACTAAAAGACTTAAGAAATATTGGGGTTTGATTGAGAGCCAGCAGGGCTCATCACAGTGGTATCAGAGCACTGATCCTATTAGCTTCCATGTGGTTAGTGCCTTATGTAGCCTCACCTAATAGGTTTGACATGTACTACTCACGCTAGTGGGTCCTAGTTTGCAAAAGAAGTATTTTTGAACTCAACATTTCCATTTTGACAAACATGAAGAAGAATTAGGGTTTGATAACATATCGACAGTGGAAGCTTCCTAAGGTTCTCTACGTAAATCATTCAGATGAAGAGGACAGAGAAGCTAGAGATGTGCTCAGAGGCATGGTTGTAGGCCAAGAACAGGTGGCGAATATTCTCCAGCAGCTCAGCACAAATGTTCAAAATTTGACACTTCATAGGGGACAGAATCAAGATCGTGATCGAGAAGGCAGTGTTCATGGCGAACCCCATAGAAACATTGTTCCAGCTCGCACCTTTGAGAGAGCTACTTGTCCTACTTTTGTTAGAAACGATGTTGATGAAGAGGATGAGGTTGAACAGGGTGGTGAGATAAACTTTGCAGATAACATCATGGTTATGTATGATGAATGGGATGCATTGCCTCTGAGAGTTAAGGAGCACCTTAACTTCGATCGATTCATGAGCCAGAAGAGAGAGTATAACCGTAACAGGAATGACAGGAGGCCTAGAAACAAGCAAAGTGATCTCAGACAGGCTACCAACAAACTAACCTTAGTTCACTATGATGGCAGTGGTAGAGTTACAACACGTGCCTGGGTGAGTAAGTTGGATACATTCCTGACACTACGTCCTATGCCAGAGGAAGATGCTATACGATTTGCAGCTCTCCACCTTGATGGCGTAGCACATGACTGGTGGATTCATGGCATGGCTACACTACACCATGATAGGATTACCTCGTACCAGGAGTTTACTGATAGGCTGGTAGAGAGGTTTGATAGACGTGATCCCGAGCTATTCTTCAGAGATCTTGCTCAGCTAAAGCAGTTGGGTAGTTTGGAGTCTTATATTGGTGAGTTCCAGAAGCTTTCGGTTATGGTTACCGGAATCTCAGAGAGGAGACTTGTCATTCTATTTGTAGAAGGTCTCCATGAGCCAATGAAAGGTTGGATCAAGGCATTCGATCCACCTACCCTACATGAAGCTATGAGAAAAGCTCGTAGCATGGAACTTACAACTTCACGTGGTAAGTTCACTTCAAATGCAGAAGCATCTTCATCCTATAGTGATAGCAAATCAAAACCTAAGGAATCAGAAAAGATTGATGAAAAGAGGAAGTTTGCAGCTCCTTTGGACCGAGAGACAATAAATGATTTGCGTAGGAGGAAGCTATGTTTCTATTGCAAAGCTCCTTATGACCAAAACCACAATTGTCCTCTTAAGCCTAAGGGTTCAAATAGACAAATGGAGTGGTTTTATGAGGGTGATGACATTGCTGATTTAACGGACCAGCAAGCTGGTTTTAAGGATGGGAGTATGCGATCTATCATTCTCGTCAATGCAAAAGGTGAGAAGATAGAACAAAAGATTCTAGAGGAGGAGGAGCATGAGATGATTCAGGAGGATTATCATTTTTCTTCTAGTCCCATGGAATCAGAGGTGTTTGATTGGGATCAGTACAGTTATGAGGCTCAATTTGTACAAAATCCTCTTTATGAGGTGGATGCTACATCTTCTTGTGATAATCCGCTCTTTGAGGTGGATGCTGATTCTACTCTTGACCCTGATTTAGGGGTGAGCTTTGATCATAGTATCGGAGATTCCGTCAGTGCATCGAGATTTCAGACAGAGCTCGTTGAGGAGATTCCCAGTGTGTACATGATCAGGAATCTACACAGTTTCGCTTTCAGTCATCATGTACATGACCTGTTTCAGATGCACAATTCTGGAATGCACGTGTTAGACATGTTGGATGATAGCATATCTCGTGCAGTTTTAGGGAGCAGGTGTTGTCAGCAGTTTGACTTGCTCTTCTTATGAGTTCCTCTCTCCTATGACAGATGGTGTTGAGATTGACCGAGTACAGCATGATGATCCAGCTGATCAGATTTGGGAGTTATAGGAGACAGTTGATTACAGTAGGGACATTTCACGGCACTATCCTTGGGATCCTGGTGGAGTGGTTGATTCTTTGCTGTTGAGATTGCTTGCAGACAAGCAATTTCCAGGAGGGCGGACTGTAATGTCCCCTTTTTCGGCATGATCATGTTTGATGGTGTTAGCCTATTTATTGGACCCTTGTGGGCTAGCTGGATTGGTTAGAGGGTCAGTGGTACTTTCTGGAGAGATTGGTCGTTCTTGTTTTTAGAGTTCTTGGATTAGCTCATTGCAGGCCTTGGCAGTGCTGGAGTTGATAGCTTCTGACGGCATAGGATTCTATGAAGATTTGTGGAAGTTATGCCTATTTGAGTGATTTAAGTTATTAATTAACTTAATATTTTATTATAAAGTCAAATTGACTTTATACATTTTAAATCACTTAAATATTCTCTAAAAGTGATTTAATATTTTAATCACTTAACTCAAAAAGGGCGCCCACTTTATTTAAGTCAAAAACTATTGAATGTGACTTAAATTATAATTTAAAAGATTAAATATGAAAAGTGGCGTATCTTTCTTGGAATTCGTGCCTTTTGCATATAAGGCATTTTTGGCAATGAGAAACTCACCTTTTGATAATTTCGACTTTGCCTTGTGTTTCTTCCTGTGCATTCTCCTGTGATCAGGGTTTGAACAATCTTCCATTGAAGAACGATTCCTCTTTAATGTTGAGCACTCTTGAGATTGTGAGAGATCAATCGAATCAGTGCAGTTGAGAGCTTCATTCAGAGGTTCTACATGATTCAGTCAAAGTATTATATACAGATTTCCTGTTGATTGCAATAAGAAAAGGGGTTTCTTAACTTGTGGCGTCCTCTTCATCAAATCTGTGGCTCCAGCAGGGTTACTACTCCTTCTTCTTGGCCGTACAAATTGCCTTGGGATTTGTGCCCATTTAGAGAGGCGTGTGAAGCATCTAGCCAAAATGCCTTTGTTTTGGCTCCTGTTTTTCTTCCATCATTGGCGTGTACCCTTCTCAAGTGCTTGTATCTAGTTTCTGAAAGGGAGAACTCAAATCTGGAAGCCAGGCGTCCTTATATGTCAGTTTTCACCTTCTTGGCTGGCGAGCTGGCTTACTGTTTTAAATAAATAATCTGGAACCCTTCTGGTATGTTTATTATTTGCAATCTATTTGTTTCAGTTAAATAATGTCTTCTACACTTTCATTCTAAAGAAAATAGTGCAAATTTACATTTTATAAGCATTTATGCTGTGCGCCCCTTCTCTTCTATCTATCAAACTTTCTCTAAAAAAACTAAATAACACTAAAAAGACTTAAGAAACACTGGGGTTTGAGTTGAGAGCCAAACCAATATTAGCAACATGCTTGATTAAGTTCATAACAGGTCAACAAAGAATCAACCACTCCACCAGGATCCCAAGGATAGTGTCGTGGAATGTCCCTACTGTCATCAACTGTCTCCTGTAACTCCCAAATCTGATTAGCTGGATCATCATGCTGTACCCTGTCAATCTCAGTGTTGTCTACTATAGGAGTGAAATACTCATGAGGAAGCAAGTCAAACTGCAAGCAATACTTGCTTCCAACCTCTGCACAAGATATGCTATCATCCAACATGTCCAACACATGCATATCAAGACTGTGCACCTGATATAACTCATGTACACGCGGATCAAAGGTGAAGTTGTATGCGCTCAACACTATGTATACACCTGTAAACTCCTCCGTGAGTTGTGTCTGAAATCCTGGTACACTGTAAGGACTCCAAACATCATTGTCTCTGCACATCTCACGGTTAGGGTCCATTGTGTGATCAGCCCCCAACACAAATAGCGGATTATCATAAGTCATAGTAGCGTCCACCTCAAACAAAAGGTTGTTCACAAACTGAACAACAACACCATGCTGATCAAAACTGTGTAACTCTGACCCCTGATAGTACTGTGGAGAGGAAAATCCCTCTTGAATCACTTCCTATTCTCCATCCAAATCTGAACTATAGCATGAAGTTGAATGTGCATCACTCACCTCATAATCAGCAGCATCATGTGTGTTGTCATCAGCATCTAAGGTACTGCTGCTATGTACCTCATAGGATGTCTCAAAAGAAGTTGTAGAAGCCATATCTTCATACATTTCTGTTGATGAAGCATCACAAGAAAACTTATCTTCATGTGGCTACTCTAATACAATTGGTTTGTCTTCAAACATCACTTGCTCTTCTCTAGTCTTGTTGTAATGATTCTAATTTGTCTAAACAATGTCCTAACATGAATGTGCAACTTATTTTGACAATATTGAATGCATATATGAGTTCTAATCATGAAAAATGATCACCTACAGCCAACTGTTATTTCTACAAACAGTTGGTATGCAAACTACTAAGTTGACTACAAATGATATAGAATTGCTCAATGACAACTACAAATGACCAGCAAATTAGTATCTCTTATTACAACACAATGATCCAATACAATGCTCATCAATAAGCCAAGACTCTTGGCATTTGCATTGATTACAAAATATGATGATTGCTGGTAAAGAAATATGCACCTACAGCTGCAACTCTAAACTTTCCCATATGCAATAAAATTATGAACTACTAATAGTGGAACCTGATTGAATGTTGAAGCCCTTGATGATAGATGAAGTAGCAATCAAATTCCAAGCAAAATGAACTCCTCTTAGGCCCAATCGATGCTTTCACCCAGCCGCCCCTGTTCTTGCCTGGCAATACTTTAGATAAATAAATACAGCCTCTAATCTCCTCAAATTTGTCCTTGAAATGATTGTCGCGGCAATAGCAATTGAATGCAACAATACCCAGAACCAAAGGACACCTCTAAGTAAAGATATGAACAAAAATATGTTTCCAATGATGCCCCAACAGCAGTATATCAGACTTCTAAATAAATTGTAGATGCTGCAAATCACCTTCAAAATGCATGAAACATCATCTCCATTCACTATAGAATCTAGTGATGCAACCTTATTGGAGAATCAATGCCAAATGAAGAAGATATAAGCAAAATCGTGGCTCCAACTAGCTGGTATGATGGACTGTAAATTTATATCAGAATTCTGGAAATGACTGAATGACCTCCTCAATGCAAATTCGTTGAAGACTATGAACTCCAAAATGTCTCCAAAGCAAACACTAATCGATATCATACAAAACTTGGCCAAAGGCCACAAAGTTTTAACCAATGAAGCACAAATGAAAGTCTGAAGTAACTTTCTCCCAGCTGCAATAATTCAAGTGATATTTCACACCCTCAAAATTGCTTACCAATTGAGAGTCCGTTCTCAATGGCCAAAGACAACTGCAGAAACCCTAGGCTCCACAATGCACATCAACAACAAACATCAACATCAACAACAACAAATCTGGATGATGAGAATGAAGCCCATGATGTCTATTTATACTTTTTCTCAAGAGGTCAGCCTCCTTCTAGAACTTTCCCAAGTCACCTTCTAGAAGGAATATTATAATATTATTTTATTATTTTATTATTTTGCACTTTATAATAAAATAATTATTCATAACATAAAGTGCAAACATAACATTACTTTATAACATGAGGTTTCTAAAAATAGAAACATATCAAGAAATCATTAGAACACCTCCATATGTAGACTGAATCATGAAACAAGCCAACCAATCAATTGGGTATCTGCCAAATGACCCTCTTATTATGCGCCATTAGCCTACAAGGATCAGGAATAGGCTAATTCCTCCAAATGCCAATGTTCATGAAAAAGGGGACATTACAATTCGCCCTCCCTGAAATTATTTGTCCCCAAGAAATCTCAGTAACAAGTACAACTCTTCTCCACCTGGATCCCAAGTGAAGATCTGCATAATGTCCCAAATAGCACCAAACAACTCTTGTAGCACAAGGACATCTTGTTGAATCAACTCAACCCCAAAGTTGCGATGATAAATCTGATGTGCCCATACTGTTGGAAAGCCACCACCCATTGCTTCCCATTGTGCCACTCTGATACCTCCCATCTCCAAAATGTAGCAAGTCCCCAAGTCTTGAATCAAATGGTAATCATCATGAGAGAACAAAGTAGAAGACCTGCCAAACTTGGAATCACCATCTAAGATTGGAAGTAAGTCACCAACCAACAAGTAGTTAGCTGCCCTATCATATGAAATAGGTAACCAATCCAAAGATGAGTTGTAGATACCTTCATTACCCTCCAAGAACAACTTTTGAGTGGCTGATCCACTAAGAGTGTCATCTCCAACAACATCATCCTCCACAAAAGAATGATCAACCTCTGCAACACATGAAGAAACCTCAAATTGTACCAAGTCCTTCGATTGAACAAGTTTATCAACCTCATCACAAAGTGCATCCTTCCCTTGAGCAAGGAGTCTTCTAATGTTGTCCATTCCTTTTTGTTTTTCCATGTTGAGGAGATTGACTTTATCCTTCACTCCTTGAAGGCGTTGTCTTGCATTTGCAGCCACTAATCTAGCCTTCTTGGCTTCTCTCAACCATTCTTCATTCAACATTTCAGACCTTTTAATCTCTTCAATGCCAAAGTACACAAAATCAGTCCTCTTGATATCTTCATGTCCAAGAATGAAAGTAGGGCTGCCATCAAGACATGGAATCATATTATTTGCTTGCTCATGATCACAAGCTTCCTTTTTATGAGAATGATAAGGCACCATGTTGATGTCCTCAAACCAATCTGTGATGACATCATACCATTGTAGAATGCCTCCATCATCATGTGGAAACAAAACACTAGTGGTTGCTCCACTAAGTAGAGCATCAAATTCCACATCCTCCTTAACCTCTTGTGCCCCCAATAGACTTCCATATGAATGAACAACATTTATTGAACTACTATCATGAGAAGAAGAAGCAATGCTAAACTAACCTATTGAAACATCACAAGCAACCTTATCTTCATGTAGCTGCTCCAAAGCAAATGGTTTGTCCTCAAACATTACTTGTTCCTCTTCAACCTTGAAGTCATCTGGAAGTGTCATGCGCCCATCTTCTTCCTCTATGCTGGTCTAATTTTCATTCTCCATAGGATCAGCTGTATGTTGGTCATCAACTACTACAAACTCATTGTAGAGGTTTCTAGACACCTCACTTGTAGAGACCTCTTGTTCTTCCTCCTTTTCATTTTGTGTTGTAGACTTCTTAGAAACGGAAGTCATAATTCTATCTATGGTTGCAGGGTGTGAAAGCCATTCAACCTTCTTTTTTTGACTTTGTATAAGCTTCTCCAATTTTCCCATCATGGCATTTAACTGCTTCCAAGGAATAGCCATGTTGTACACTGAACTGCAGCTGAAACTCACCCAACATGATGGCAGGAAACCACTCTGATACCACTGTAATGACCCTACTCAAATCTGATTGAAAGCTTATGAAATTTGGCCTTGGAAATTTCATCAAACACTTTGCATACAAGGGTCATATGACTGATATATCATTTCAGTTTGCTATAAGGACACTTTTCTTCACTTAGTATCAATAAGGATGCTAGCAAATGACTCTAAATTGTCTAAATAATGACCTAACATGAATGTGCAACTTATTTTGGCAATATTCAATGCATATATAGTTCTAATCATGAAAATGATCACCTACAACCAACTGGTATTTCAAACAAAGTTGGTATGCAAACTACTAAGCTAACTACAAATGATATAGAATTGCTCAATGACAACTACAAATGACCAGCAAATTAGTATCTCTTATTACAACACAATGATCCAATACATTGCTGATCAATAAGCCAAGTATTTTAGCATTAAATTGGTAAAAATATTTTAGTAATATATGCACTATAAAAATATATTACCCTCTTTAGATAATTTATTTTCACTATAAATAACATTGTAGAATGCATGATTCTAGTCATTTAGTACATTCCATATGCATATCTCAGACTACTACAAAAAGGGTGATAAATGTTGCATGTGATAGAATAAGGGATTCACTCCACATAACAGATTTAGAAATCCTAAATGATTTTCCAATAGTTATCAACAACTATCAAGTGTAAAGTGTATGCTTCCACCCTTTGACACCTACTTTTGCTAAGAAAATGTATCTTTTACTTATGTTGATTTCAAAATAAAAATTCATTAGGTTGAGTGATTTAAGTTAGTGTGCATATTATGCTTGAAAGTAAATTGTAGGTTTTCATTTAATATTTTAACTCATAAAACAAAGTAAAATATGCATGAGACCTTCCATAGTTTTTAGATGAAGGGTAAGCCATGATGCAAGATGGGTATGTGTACCAAGATGGAGAACCAAAGCGTGGCCACTCTACTTTTTGGTCCCATAAAAGAGAAAATATGAACACATTATAATGAAACACATTTGTGTTATGGGTTGGTAGTGACTGGGCCTAGGAAGGATCATTACCAAGCCATAACATGAGCATATTATAACACACTCACATTATGGGATTGCGGTGATACAATGCAAGCATGTTATAATACATTTGTGCTATGTTATTATATTAACATAATGTGAGTGTGTTATAATGTGCTTTTGTTATTGTTTTCTTTTGAAAAAATTATCTCTTTCTCTTTCTCTTTTGATGAAATTATATACATGAAATAAACATTTATACATGGAAATTTACTTTATTATACTTTAAGTTGTATTTAATGTATAGAGTTTTAGGATGTTTGAGAATGGTTTCAAATTTTTAACAGTTATAATGAAAATTCTAATTTTTAGAAGATGTTATAATTTTTTAGATAGTTAGAATTCAGTAATCAATATGCCAAATTTCACTAATTAAGATGTCAAATTTTAATAATCATAAAGCTCTACCATATTTCTCTCTCACTCTCTCTCTATATATATATGTATATCACTCTTTGTATATCCCTTACACTCTAGACCTCTCTCTCTCACTATCTTCATCCCTTTATCTACTTATCTCTATCTGACTCTATCTCTCCCTTGAGCTCAAAAACTACCTATCTATATCTCCATCCTTCTCTAGATATCTCTATCTTTCCTCATCCCTCCCTTCCTCTGTCCCTCCCTCTGTCCCTCCTACTCTCTCTCTCCTTCCCTCTCTATCTCCCCTCCCCTTCTCCTTCTACCTCTCTCTCTCCTTACCCCTCTACTTCTCTCTATATCATCTCTATCTCCCTCCCCACCTTTTCTTCCCTCCCTCCATCCTCCCCTCTCTAGTTATCTCTATCCCCTATTTCTCCCTCCTCTCTCTCTTTCCCCTACCTCTCCCCGTTCCTTCCTTCTCTCCATCTCTCTCAACCTCTCCACTTCATCCTTATCCCCTCTCTCTTCCTCCATTCCACTCCACTCTCGCACTCCCATCTATATCCCACCTGTCCCTCTCTATCACTCCCCTCCCCTTGTGTCTATCTCTCTCTCTCTCTCTCTCTAATTCTCTATTTTATATCACCTATCCCTTCTCTCTACCTCTTCTTACTCCTCCCTCCCACCTCTCTCTCTCTAATTCTCCTTCTTCCCTTTTATAATTTTTCTATCTCAATTCTCCCTCTCTCTCCCAACCCCTTCCTCTCCTCAATCTATCCCTCTTCCTCCTTCCCTCTTATACTTATCACTATATCAATTTCACCCCTCTTTTTTACCTTTCCTACTCCATCACCCCTCCCTTGCCTCCCTCTTTCTTTTCTCTTATCCTTATACATCCCACCTCTCTCCTTCCCCTCTCCTCTTTTCCACCTCTTAATCTCTCTCTCTTTTCATTTCTACTTATGTCAATTATCACCTTTTTTATCCCTCTCAGACTTCTTTTCCCTCCCTCCTTCCCCCCTCTCTCTTCTTTTCCCTCTCTACTTATGTCAATATCACTTTTTATCCCTCCTCAGTACTTCTTCTCCTCCCTCCTTCCCCTCTCTCTCTCTCCTTCCCTCTCTACTTATGTCAATCTCACCTTTTTATCCCTCTGCACTTCTTCCTCCCTCCTTCCCCCTCTCTCTCTTTCCTTCCCTATACACATATCTCTATATCTCTTCGTCCTTCCCTCTCTCTCACTCTCCACCTTCCTTCTTCCCTCTCTAATTTTATCTATCTCATCTCTCTCTCCTTACCTCCTTCCCCCTCTCTATCTCCTTCCCTCTAATACTTATTCATATCTTACCCGTCTCTCTCTCTCCCTCTCTCTCTCTCCCTATCTATTTTTCTCTTTATTTCCTTCCATAAATCTCCCTGTCTCCTTCTCTCTCTCCCTCACTCTGCCTTCTTCACTATATATTCTCTTTATCACCTCTCTATCTCTCTTTCTTTATTTATCCAAGTCCCTCTCTACTTCTATCTATCTCACCTCTCTCCCTCCTTAATTCTCCCCTCTTCCATCCTCCCCTCTCTCTCTAATTCTATCTATCTCATCTCTCCTTCCCTCTCCCCTCTCCCTCCTTCCCTCTCTCCCTCCTCTCTCTCTCTCTCTATCTACTTGTATAAAATGACACAAGATGTACAACTATATTATAATCAACTTAGTCCACCTTTATTGATGAACTCAATTATGAATGCACTAAATATTTTTAAAGACAAATGCATCCTCCAATATTGAGGTGATCCCCAAATAAAAATTTAATGCTAAAAAATATTACTACTATTGTCATGAATTGAATTATTAAAGTTCTAAATTCCCCTAATAAAATATTCACTTCCATGGTAGATGACTAAAACATTGAATGTGTTGTCCCCATTTTTGGGTTCTCTTGCATTGCACTTGGCTTTGAGCTTCTTAATGGAAATAATGAAATTGAATTACTTGCAATTTCTTTCAGATGGAGATCATGTTATCAAGTTTGTTGAAGATAGAGAGAAAGAGGTTGACAAACTCAACCTAGATTTAAGTTTGGCTCATTTTTCACTGTATAAAGATAAAAACTTGTCATCTATTGAAGCTACATCTAAGAATGAAGAATATAACACAAGGACCATGGAATTCAAGCAAATAATTGAAGGTATTGATGAGTTTCACTTGGATTGCAATTTGGAGCCAAGATACCCTTGGAAACATGAAGAAGAATGTAAAAGTGATGCAATAATGGATAATAATGTCAATAATCTCCCCAATGCCTATGGACCAAGACTATCAATAATTAACCAAGTTTGAAAATGTTATTGGTCAAAAAAAATTGCATGTAGGTAAAATAATTAAATGTTTGCAATTCCCTCTAGCTAGCTATTGACTTAATTAAAATTGGAAAATTAATTATCACATAGTAATTCCATTGATACAAGGATATTCATCAATGTGCCAAGATGGTCTAGGTAAGATATAATTAACAAGAATACTTTAATTATAAACTCTAGTAATTATATTGTGGATTGTGCACCTATAATAACATGTATCAGAATTCAAGAATAACATTGTATAACAAATTACTAAACTAGAATTGACACGACAAGATTCAAACTCAACTTATTACAATATTATAATCTCCCAATAATTTATTTTATCTGTGATATGCTAATAAAAATATCCAACAATCAATCCATATGGTGGATAGCATTAATTCCAAAAAAAACTCATAATAGATATTCCATTGAATATATTAAAGAAACTCAATTTAAACTCTTAATTTAATTCCCATGAACACATCTCTTTGCTACTACATAGAATTCCTTTTTTCTTTAGACCTAGCACATTCTCCCTTTTACTAGACCAACATATCACATGTTTCTTGAAGATTACGATAGTTTATTTTTTTGATGCATAAGAAATAATTTTATTGATTCTAGAACAAAAGTTGCATAATATTGTAGCATTTTACCTATGTTGCCAACATGATTTGGCAAAAAATTCACTACAAGAGTTGTACAATCATCTTTCACTAAACCCAACACTTTACCCTACAATTACAACTCAAGAAACCTTAGACCATAGGGGGGAAAAATGAGCTTCATCAAAAGAATGAGAGAGCATGCACACAAGACGAATGAGACCAACAAACCAAAGAAGGAAAGAAAATAAAATGGGGATTTCCCACCCATGAACCAGAGTAGGCCAAGCTAGGAATACTCTAATAAACCACCTACCCAGTGACACACCCAACCACCCATCAAACAAAACTAGAGCTCCACACCAAGCCAAACACCAAGCCCAAAAGTACCCTCCATAGTAGCATATATCAATAAGTGACAAATTTTTTTGTATGCATAGAAATAACACAAAGTTGCTGCTCTATTTCCCCAAAAATAGGGGATTACACAAATGTGGAATAACAAAAAAAACAAGGAGGCATGCGACTTATTTTTATATTTAATAAATTAGAAATGAGCAATACATGAAGGATTAAATTGAAACTACTAAAAGAAAACTCTAAGCTACGACTTCAAACTTCTAGGAGCTTCATGAGCTGCTCAACCAAACAAACAAACAAATTCAAGAACTACTAAGAGCTCTCTGATAGGAGCAATGCATATTTCTTCAAGATAAATCACTTCTCAATAAAAAACAAACAACTATTGCTATTCAAGAGCTTCTAGAAGCTCACATAGATTTCTATGAATCACACAAAGAACAAAAACATTCTCTTCTGTCGACAGACTGTTGTTGCACAGAGAAAAATTCTTCTAAAAAAATGATAGAACAAAACTTCTTTCATTCCTTTTGTCTTCCAAACATTCCCTCTCAAATTTGAAATCACCTACCGTAGTAAATTGGGAATTAAAAAATTCCTACCAACACTAATTCTTTTGCTCATCGGGAGCAATTAGGGAAAGCAATCCCCAAAACAATCTTTTAGTTGTAGGCATCAAATGCCCCTGATAGGTAGGTGGCAACGAGAAGAGGCTCAGGAGCAATCAATTTTCCAACACTCCCCCTTGGTCCTGAGCCAACAAAACAGGATCAAACCTGATCCAAATCAACAACACGCAATCTAGTTCTTAGGCACTCAAAACTATCCTTGCTCAAAGGATTCATGAATATTTCTACTAGATGCTACTCATACCTACAAAATTCCATTTTAATTTCACTATTCTCAACCAATTTTCTGATAAAATGATACCTGATTTTGATGTGATTGCTTCTTCCATGAAACAGAAGATTTTTCATCAAGGCTATTGATGAAACATTGTCACAAAATATTGTTGTTCCATCCTCTTGTTCTTCTCCTAAATCTACTAAGACTCTTCTCAACCAAATAGCTTGACATGTTGCTACATTTGTTGCTATATACTCAGCCTCTACTGTAGATAGGGAAACTATGGGTTGTTTCTTGGAAGCCCATGAAATGACTCCCTATCCCAATTGAAACACATAGCCTGATGTGCTTTTCTTATCATCCAAAATTCCTACCCAATCACTATCCATGTATCCAACTAGCCCAAACTCATTTGCTACTATGCATAGAATGCCATATCCCTTGGTTCCATTCACATACCTCAAGATTCTTTTACCTGCTTGCCAATGGTTGTCCTATGGAGTCTCCATAAACCTATAAATAAAACTCACACTATGCATTATATCAGGCCTAGTTGTTGTTAAATACATTAAGCTTCAACCAAACTATTAAACATGGTCAGATCCACATTGCTGATGTAACCTTCCTTGCTCAACATTAGACCTATGGCTATTGGTGTGGGGGTAGGATTTCTTTCAAGCATCATAAATCTCTTCAAGATCTCATTTGCATATTTTTCTTGAGAGATGAATATACCATCATGCACTTTTTTTACTTCTATGCCTAGAAAATATCTCAAGAGAGCTGAATTTGTCATCTCAATCTCTCTTTTCATGGCCTCTTTAAAATCAACAATGAGGAAATCATCATCCCCATTAAAAACTAAATCATCAACATACAAGACAACAATTAAAACCTTACCATTAGCTACCTTGATGTAAATAGTGGGCTCACCATTGCTTTTTCTAAAGCCATTGCTCATCTAATATGATTCAATCTTGTTGTACCATGCCCGTGGAGCTGGTTCAGTGCATAAAGAGTTTTCTTCATCCTATAAACCTTGTGTTCTTGACCTAGAAATTCATATATGAGTGACTGCTCCATATAAACCTCTTCTTTCAACACTCCATTAAGGAAGGAAGACTTCACATCCATTTGAAATACCTTCCACATGTGTTGGGCTATGATTGCTATGACTACTAGCATAGTCTCCATCCATGCAACAAGGGAAAAAGTATCATTATAATCTCTCCCAAATTTTTGTTTGTACCCCTTGGAAACTAGTCATTCCTTATGCTTCTCTATCCTTCCTTTGACATTCCACTTGGTCTTGTAGACCCATTTCACCCCAATAACTTGCTTATTAAGAGGAAAATCTATTAACTCCCATGTGTTGTTCATCTCTATTGTATCTATCTCCTCATCCATGGCCTCACACCATTTCTCCTCTTTCATAGCTTCTTCAAAATAAATTGGATCACTATGAGAAAACAATGCAAAATTCATACCCTCATCAAATTCTTCATCATACCTTTCATTCTGGTAGATCTCCCTTAGAATCTTAGTCTTCTTTGGCATTAGGGAGGTGAAAGTGGGGTCTAAACTTTCACTATTGTTGCTTCTCTACTGAACAGGCAGGCTCAGGAGTGGTCAGGAGCTTTCATGAGCTCTTCCAGAGCTTTCAGAAGCTCTCAAGAGCTCTTCAAGAGCTGATCTTCTGGCTATCTCTAGTTGCTTGCCTTTTTCTCTACTCACTTTAGGAGCTTTTAGGAGCTGTTGGGAGATTTCAAGAGCTCAACCAGTAGCTTCAAGAGCCAATCCTCTAGCTAACTGTAGTTGTCTTGTTGACCTTCTTCTAGCTTTAGGAGCCATCAAGAGCTGTTGGGAGCATTTGGGAGCTCTTTCAGAGCTTTTAGGAGCTTGTCCGACACTTTTAGGAGCATCTACAGACTCATCTTGTTGAACTTCATGTTCTATTTCTACTTCTTCAGGAGCTATCAGGAGCGGTTCAAAGGTGTCAAAAACTACTAGTCCATCCCATGACTCATCTTCAAGGAACTCCACGTCTCTATTGATGACTATCTTCTTGGTGACTAGATTGTATAGCCTATAGGCCTTGGACTCTTCACTATAGCCCATGAAAATGCATTTTTCACCCTTGTCATCCAATTTCTACCTCTTTTCCTTAGGCATGTGTGCATATGCTACACACCCAAACACTCTCAAGTGCTCAACCATCCACTTATGTCTTGTCCATGCCTCTTGAGGGATCTTGTCATGGACCACCTTTGTTGGAATTCTATTAATCAAATAAATAGTTGTTGCTACAACCTCTCCCCATATTTACTTTGGAGTCCCTTTTCTTTCATCATGCTCCTAGCCATTTCCACGATGGTCCTATTCTTTCTCTTAGCCACTCCATTTTGCTACAGAATATAAATGGTTGTAAGCTCCTTCTTGATGCCATTTTTTTTGCAAAAATTCACAAAAAAATTAGAGGTATACTCTCTTCCACAATCTGACCTTAGGACCTTAAGCACATGTCCACTCTCTCTTTCAACCTGGGCCTTAAACAACAAAAACTTATCAAAAGCTTCAAATTTATGTTGCAAAAAATAGACCCATGTCTTACAGCTGTAATCATAAATAAAGGTCATAAAAAATATGTTCTTACCAACATAAATGATTTTCATAGGGCCTACCAAATCCATGTGCACTAGCTCCAATGGTGCTCTTTCCCTTGTAGAGTTTCCTAATTGAAAGGGTTGCCTATGTTGCTTGCCCAAAATGCAAGCCTCACATCTAACATTAGGCTCCACTATTCTTGGAAAACCATCAATCATTTTATTCTTGGAAAAAAGACTCAAACCAGCATAGCCTAAATGTCCATACCTAAGATTCCATAGCTTGGAGGGGTCTTGAATGGTGCTCTTGAGCGCTACATGATGTACTGTTGTATATTTTCTATTTGTGAGAGGTGCAACAACATATTGAGATGAGAGACAGTCTCTATCTTCAAAGGAAACATCTAGTTCTTTGTCATTTGAACTACTATAAAAACCTTCATCCTCTCATTATTGTCATAAATGATGCATTGACCCCTCTCCATCAGCACTTTGTATCCATTTTGGATTAGTTGACCAATACTCATGAGGTTGTGCTTTAACCTAGAAGTAAGAAATACATTATGTAGGTCCTTCTTCTCACCTTGCTTGGTGAAAATCATAATAGATCCTCTTATAACAACAAGAAGTACTCCATTGTTCCCCATTCTTATTTTAGATTTAACATTTTTATCAATGAAATAAAATAAAATTTCATTACCACTCATGTGGTTGCTGCAACCGATATCCAAATAGCAAACTTTAGGGATGCCTTCTTCACCATTGTTGAACATGATGAAGGTTGTGGACTGATTTCCTTTAGCCACATTTGAATCATCCACATTTTCATTTTCCTTTGACTGATCACACTGCTTTTTCCAACATTCACTTGCATAATGGCCAAATTTATGACAATAGTAGCATTCAACATTGCTCTTGTCATTCTTTAGATTTGAACTATTGTTCTTCTTGCCTCTTTAGGAGTTGGTCTGAGAGCTACTCGCTCGCTCTTGGCTACATGCTCGTATCGAGCTATCTCCTCCAACATTTCCTTGTATGGAGTTTCCACGACCTCTACCTCTTGAGCTTCCACCATTGTTTCTTCTCCCCCTTCCTCTTTCATTTGATTGAGCTTTAAAAGCTTTCTCTTGGGAAGAAGTAGAAGACCTATTTAGGTGTTTCTCATGGGTTTGTAGAGAACCCATGAACTCATCAACGAACAATGTTGTGATATCCTTTGCCTCTTCAATGGAAATCAGCATTGCATCAAACTACATGGGTAAGCTCCTGAGGATTTTCTCCATAATCCTCTAATCATCAATGACCTTAGGATTCACTCTCAACTAGTTTATCAAACTTGAGGGTCTTGTATGGAAAATTGAGATGGACTCACTATCCTTCATTTCAAGAGTCTCAAAATCTCTTCAAAGCATCTGGAGCTTCACCAATTTGACCTTTTTAGCCCCTTTTTAGTTAGTCTGGAGGATTTCCCAAGTTCCTTTGCATAGTTATATGCTACTATTCTGAGAAAAATGGCCTCTATCAAGGCTATTTCAATCAAACTCAATGTCTTAGCATCTTTCCTCCTCAACTCCTTCAACTAGGTCTTCTGGTTGTTTGTGAAAACAACATATGTTGCTAGGTTAATCACATCATTGAAACCACTAACCACAAGCTCCCACAAATCATTGGTGACCATTATGGTCTTCATCTTTGTAGACATGCAAAATTAGCATTATGCACTTAGGTCATATTCATCCACTCATTAAATTAATCAAGCTCATTAGCATTATGCAAAAAATTTGAATCTTGATGGTAACATTATTCTTTGAACCAACACAACAAGTAAATTACTTCAAAGAGGGGAAAAATGTAGACATGCAAAATAAGCATTATGCACTTAGGTCATATTCATCCGCTCATTAAATTAATCAAGTTCATCAGATCCATTCATCAGGTAAATTAAACTCATTAAATTCATCTCTAAGGATTATCCACTTAAATTGAATAAATTAACTTTATTTAATTTAGGCCTATCATTCCCTCTTTGATTAAATAAATCAGGACTTTATTTAATTAAATCCCAAAAGTCATTTCTCCCTCTTGATTTAAATAAATCAAAATATTCAAGTCAAAAGGGTCAAATCATCTTAATCATCATCTAAGTTAAGCTAATCCTAATTAGACCTAATCTAACCACCCATCACATCCTCTAGCTTTTCCCACTTGCACCAATAAAACATTTTATTTATTTATAAAATCAACATTTTCCATCAACATGGAATCTTTAAGGAATATTCCCTCAAATTTGAATTCAAAATCAAGTGGATATGTACATCCAAAAAAGCATTTATGAGCTCTTACATGGCTCTTACATATCCCTTACACAAGTCAAACTCAACATTTACTCTCAAATTCAAATTTGAAATCTCCCTCTCTTTGGCACATTGACCAAAATGTGCTCATCCTCAAGCCTATCACAAGTTGACAAGTGGCCTCTTCTCATTGGTGGATCTTTAGTCCCACATTCATTCATTTGGCCATTCTCTCATCACTTTTGGCCATAAATAGAGGTCTCCTCTATTGTTCAAATCCTCCACAACTCCACAATCTTGAGATCTTTCTCCATTTCAATGTCATTTGAATCCATATCTTAGCATTCCATATCATTCTTCATAGAATTTTCATCATGGAGCTTAAGCAAGGATTGGGAAAGGGCTTCTATCCATAGAAGCACCAATACACTATAAGATAAAGTTGAATCATGTTTTTTATATGCTTTGTTTAGTTTCCTTGATTCTTTTCATTGCATGATTAACATGTTTCATTATTTCATAGGGATGTTGATAATTTTCTTGGTTTAAAAGTGCTAATCAAGCTAATGTGCATGTGTGTTAGTTTTAGCCATTTGTATATTTTCACCATCCACAATCTTATTTTCCCAAACATCATAGTTTTTTCCATTAAAGGATGGTGGTTTCTACCAAATCTTCCCTTCATCTCTAGCCATGTCTCCTACATAGAAAAATCTCAACACCTAGAAAAAAAAATGCCTTAACTCATGGGGAAATGGGCCCTATGGCTTTGATACCATGACAATTTTTTTGTATGCACAAAAATAACACAGAGCTGCTACTTTGTTTCCCCAAAAATAGGGGATTACACAAATGCAAAATAACAAAAAAAAAACAAGGAGACATGCAACTTCTATTTTATATTCAATAAATTGGAAATGAACAATATGTGAAGGATTAAACTAAAACTACTGAAAGAAAACTCTAAGCTATGACTTCAAAATTCTGGGAGCTTCATGAGCTGCTCAACCAAACAAACAAACAACTTTAGGAGCTACTAGGAGTTCACTAGCAGGAGCTACAGAAAGCTCTTCAAGAGCAATCATTGCTCAATAAAAAACAAATAGCTGCTACTATTTAAGAGCTTCTGGGAGCTCACACAAACTTCTCTGAATCACACAGAGAACAAAAACATTCTCTTCTATCTATAAACTGCTACTACAAAGAGAAAAATTCTTCTAAAAATTTGACAAAACAAAAATACCTTCATTCCTTTTGTCTTCCAAACATTCCCTCTCAAATTTGAAATCACCTACCATAGTAAATTGGGAATTCAAAAATTCCTACCAGCATTAATTCTTCTATAGTCTTCAGCTGCACATCAGGAGCAACTAGGGAAAGCAATCCCCAAAACAATCTTTCAGTTGTAGGCATCAAATTCCCCTGACAAGTAGGTGGCAATGTGAAGAGGCTTAGGAGCAATTAATTTTCCAACAATAAGCTCAAAGTGCCAAATAAAACCCAAAAAGGTTTACCAGACCAACCATTGACAAAACCTGACACTAGAAATGACCTAGTATGGAGGAAACATATACAAACTATGAAGATAGGCCATAAAATATCTTACCCATTCATATTTTCCAACTAGTTCATAGCCCAGAATGTGTTTGAGGAAATTGGCACCCTAGACAGCCCAACCACGGTGACGCTAGCACTCCTCCCCCTTCATGTCCAACAAGGATGAGTATCGTTTAGGATTTCACTCTAGTTCTAGAAGTTGATGGAGCTCACTGGGATGATGGATGCCAATGCTGAGTTGAGCCATAGCCACCACATATTCCATACTGACAAGCAAGTTAGCTCTAAAAGATCTCCTCACCATGTCCATTAACGTAGCTTTTGGTAAATGGATATCTAGAAAACCAGCAAAAAACCATAAAGATATGTCAGAGTTAACAAGGAAACCTTCACCATATTCCACAAACTTCTATGCTAAAACTAGCTTCATTTCTTCCATCACCCCACGACTCATGTAATTTCAATAGCCTCTTCAACCTATGATATGAAGTCTTGCTCTTGAAATCAATTTGCTTATGTGTAGATGGAAGGAAAACTGGAGTATCTAAGATCGCCATTTTTTTATCCCTATCAAAATTATAATAAACAAGAGGGTCAAGGGAATTTAAAAGGATGCAAACCCACCCAACATAGATGACATTATACTAGTAGTCAACTCAACCATCAAACATAACCCAACATCCTCAACTTTAAAGAAGAGTAGTACCATTCATGTGGAAAATAAAGCCCCTTCAAAATGAAGTTGAAAACACCCACACAACACCCAAGGCATGGAAGTAGAAAAACAAACCTACAAACCAAATAAGGACCACACCATCCTAAGCAATCCTGAAGAAAACAAATTAAATTTGTTTGCTATACAGCGATTTTTTGGATGAAACATCATACCCCATGATTTCCAGCCTGTCCACCTCTCCATTACATTCTTTGTAACAATGGTCAACTCTATAATAATAAAAAATCTTCAACAACATTTGTGTAGAATCTAGCCTGGCCTACAATTTCCAATTTTGCACCTACCTAGTTTTGAGGGCATTGATAACCAATGATGATTCCCCTTCTATCTCAATTTTTTTAACTTTTTCCTCCCTACAAATATTAAAAACCAATAGGAGGGATTGGAACTTAGTGGAATTGTTAGTTCCAAGTGGGAGAGGGGCAACCTAGCCCCCCAACACTTTTCCATCCCAATCCATTAAGATGCAACTGACTCCAAAGGGCCCAAGAGTTCCATGGGTGGCCCCATCGAAGTTTAGTTTATGCCACCCAAATTTGGGAGGCCTCCACCTAGCCTTCTTTCTTAAATCTTCTATCATTCAATTGAACCAATTCCCCAAAATGAGGGGATTTTCAAACTATACCAAGGCCTCCTCATTAAAGAATCTCACTCAGAGAAGCAAGAATTTTTAACATTTTTTCATGAAGACCTACTTTTGACCACCTCCATAATAGTTGCTTAAATATTTTTGAGCAATTGGGCAGCCACCAATTCCTACTCTAAGAAAATCCTTTTGTTTCTCTCTTTCTAGACTTCCAAAAAGAGTAGTGAAGGACTGGTTGTCCATATACTAGTGTACATCTAGCAGTTTTGTTTAGCAATTCCCAAGATTGAAAGAGACTCAAGATATCTCTAGGAAGAGCACCTTTCTACCCTAGCTTTGCACAGATTAATTTCCAATACTCCTAGGTGTAGGGCAAGCTCAAAAGAAGATGGTTAATTGAATCTTCCCCCATCTTGCATAAAACACATCTTGAAGGGCCTTGAAACCCCGCTTTCCTTAACCTATGTCATAAAGATTCAATTTTGAAGGGAAACCCATGCAAATGCACCTACCTTGGGATAGTAATTTTTGTTTCAAAAAAGATATATAGGTAATTGGGAGGTACTATGTGGATTTTTTGACAACCTATACCCATTTTTGGAATTGTAGACACTTGTCTTAGAGTCATTCCAACATTAATAATATTTTCCTTCTCTTATAAAAGGCACTTGATCCTTTAGTGCAGATTCAAAAATGCCTGCTTGTTCATCAGACAAGCCTAATGATCTCACATCTTTCCACTGCCAAACTTAAAAAACATTAACAATATTAGATTGTAGATAATCACAAACAAAATTTCCCCAAGCCAAGAAGGTCACTTCTCTGATTTGATCCATTTCCACTTTCATTTCCAAGCAAGGAAGCCTCCCCTCAAGAATCACCCCAAAAAAGAGCTAACACACCATCCTTTATGTCCCAAGTTAAATAGTCCACAATTAGCCCTCAACAATACCTAATAAAATTCCAAATTCTAGAGCCTCAAGGTGAATACCTTAAGGTAAAAATTCTCAACACACCACCTTCCAAGTATTTCTTTTTCATTATTTTCACCCATGTCAATCTCAGATTCAAGAGTACATTTTCCTCACTACCTTCACCCCTAGTGCTTTGTTTTGTAATAAAAGATTTTTTAGACCCACCTCATCCTCCTCCTTCAATTTATAGACCTTACTCCAACTTATGAGAAAATAAATTTAGATTGCTCATAATTACCTTGGCAAAAAAACTTCTTAATCTTTTGATACAACTTTTGACATACCCCGACTGGAAAAGGCATATAAGACATAAAGTAGATGGGAAAAGAAACAATTACTACTCTTAGCATAGTAATCCTCATGTTGGTGTTTTTTCCAACAGAACCCCAAAATTTCCTAAAGAGTAGCCAACCCTTATGCTCAATAAATTCCTAGGCTAGTGACCAACACAATGAGTAAATAATTTTGAAGTCCTTACTCCTACACTTTAGGCTCTGTGGGACCAAGGAGGGTGTTCCTTAATGTTATTTATTTATTTATTTATTCAATTGGAGAACACTTTTATACACAATTTGGTTCCTATTATTTATAAATAAATGTAATTCACTAAAGATTTGGCTGATCTTTAAGTAAATGATTATCTATTTTCCAAGAACGAGGGGAGATTTCAAAATTATACTTCACAATTGAAATGTTTTAAGTGAATTGTGTTCTCATCCCAAATTCATAGCCGAGTATATCATCAACTCATTCAATTGCAAGAATCCTCAACAAAAAGACCAGTGCTTCATCCATTGGGAATAGAGTTAAATATGCAATAACAAGTAATACACGAGCTATTTAATGCAGAAAATGGTGGACTACTTTCAAAATGCTTTACAATTTGAAAACTGACAATGTTTCAAATACAACTTCTTATCAAATCCTGTGTAAATATCTACAAATTTTTTACCCTCTTTGAGCATTTAATTAACTCTTTGTGTCAAAGAAAAAATAAGGACACACATTCAATTAAACATTTGAAGATAAATGATGATATCCTTGATACTTTCATTTATAACTTGCAAAAATTTACATGAGGAGAGTATGCATTTCAACACTAAAACTATCTTTGATATTTGTAGCTTATGTAAAACTATTTAGGACTACTACATACAAGACTTGAGCTCAATACAATTTTATTGATCTATTCATTCAGATTTCTATAGTATCTTTTTTGTATTTTACTTCTACCTAGATCATATTTCAACTAAAAAATTGAAAACCCTTTGTAATGAGACTTGAAATCCATTTTATAGACAAAGGGAGGAACAAGCATTAGACTCATTACACTTTAATTTTAAAAATATTTCATTTTAGCCCAAATTTCAATTTCATTCCAAAAATTCCTGAAAGAGTTGCTTGTGATCATTTGCTAAGTAGGGGAAACAAGATTCATATCATTTCACTAAAAGGAGTCAGCTAATGCCACCTAAAGTTAGCCTTAATCACCAATGAAACTTTTGCAATACACACCCATGTCAAGCCAATTTTTTTCCATCACACCAGCCCAAAGCATTCCAAATTAGCATAAAAGAGAAAAAACCAATGTACCCAAAGAGTGCAAACAACAACCACCACAACAATATTGATATCATAACACAAAAATTTGAGACCCAAGCATCATTTCTTTTAACTAGAACCAACACTAGAACTAGAACCACAATACACACACCCATTATGTGCCTTAGCGAAGGGTGGGGAAGAGGCTACCACTCCTTCATATTTATCCTTACTAGCTATAGAGTAATCATGCCCACTCGGAGTCTTTATAGAAACCGTGGGAACCGATATTACTTTCACCCTTATGGCTGCCAATTGATTTAGGATCATGGGGTATCATTGGTAGCCTGAATCTATTTTAGTTTCACTATCTAAAGGACTGTCAGTGATACCAATAGGGGAATTTTTCCTTCCAAAAGAAGCTTGACCATATCTAATCTTTCTTTGTATTCCCCTCACAAAACCCATAGACTCTTTTCCTTTGGCCTCTATCACTTTTGCGGTCACAACTCGGCTTCTCAACCTATTGCTGCATCTGGTAGGAACTAGTGTAGACTTCTCACCATGGGCCTCCACATTGCCTTTTTCCTTAAGAGTTGAAGTAGTTTTGGGTATATTCTATTCATACTCTGGAACATCACTGTGAGATTTCTGCACATTGAACCTCGAGGACCTCCACACATATGACACAAAAGTAGTAGGCTTACTCATCTTCCTTGAATATGCAACGAAGTAACGAAGTCACAAATTCACACTAGGATAATCTCCACTCATTGCACAAACTCAAAAAATTCTATCTCCTGATTGTAATGGTGAAAATGACAACCATCAATTTGCATTTATCAAGCAATGTTGATGGAATTTGATCATCAATGCTTAATGAAACCACATGCATGAGCAAGTGATTAATCACTAACGTCCATTTCACCACCGTTAATTACCCAGGTGCACAAAAATCTGTGTATCATTTTCAATAATTAGAAGGAATTAATTTTTCACATGCACCAAGACCAAATTGATCACTCCTGAAGAGAATATTCCATTAATGCTATCACATGCGTATTTCTAGTATTTTGAATGTTTGTCATTGATTTGTTGATGAGGTGGTGAATCGAACAACCCATATTGAGTCCATTAGGTTTGAATTCCTTGAGATCATCACTCACAAATCTTTGGCCAATGGGGATTTTCCAAGCTGGGAGCCACATCATTCATTCATGTGCCCCACCTCTTGCCCTGAGTAGATGGATGAAGCCACATGTCACGAGCTCACATACCACGTAGTTTTTAACAAGCTTTCATATTTTTCTAGGAAGCTAGCAAGGAATGACCAAGATTAACTCCAACATTCGATTGCCACCATCGAACTAAAACATCACTTGATGGGTTCAAGAGTGGAAGTCAGGCCCCATATTTGTATCAAGACACACATCATTATCTCATAGACCTCACGGTTTTTAATGAACCTGCACCTTAATCCTATGAGCCAATGGGGAACAACACAAATCAATTCTTGAGATCGGATGGTTCCACAACTTGCACATGAAATAAAGTTAGTTATAAAAGTGGGGCCATTGCTAGGCCAATGACAATTGGACCCTAGGGAAAATGACTTAAGGGTATGTGTACAATCATGATGGGCCAAAAAATCGACAATATGATGGGTATGTGTAGGGTATGTGGCTAACAAATTTCTTTATACCCAAAATTGATGAAATGAAAAGGGTTTTTAAAGGAGATTCTTAGCTTTCCACCAATATAAATTATGCTTTACTTTGAATTTAATAAATAATTATTATTCATTTTCTATTTGAATTATGACAAGTCCTGATTGATAGGCTGATTGAAATACATCTATAGCTTTCAAATGGTATCACATTTTTTGAATTTGAAACATGCATCACATTCTATGCTTCATATACTATAATATTATAAAAAATGAATTTCATGAAGTTTTGACAAGGTTAAGGTGGTTAGACATATGAGTTTTTTATATTTTTTAAAATTTGTAATAAGAAATTCATAATTAATTATTTACTTAGAAAAAAATTACAAAAAAATATGCATCACATCGAGACATGAGTCCTCTACTTATATCTAGAATCTTATAAAAAATATTATCATTTTATTGTGGTTAGAGTGGTCAGATAGACAAGTAATTTTTATTTTTACCTTGAAATTTAAGCACTACTACATTGAAATTTCAAATTTTCACCAAATATATATTTTTTAAATAAACCTTGTAGTTTAGAAACTACTTCAATTTGCTATAGATTCTATTCTTACATATTTTTGAAATAATATAGGTAACTTATTCAAATTTTTACGTCAAGTTTCCTAACTCTGATTTTTCTAAATTTTTTGCCACTTAAGGGCCTATTTTTTCCACGATGATCTTGCACATACCCTTAAACATAAGTCTTTTACAATGAAATATTTTTCCAGAATCAGGTAATTTTTGAAGTGGGAAAATGCATGTGGTGACCGACATCCCTAGAAAAAGGGTATGGTAATGATGTGTATTCAAAGGCTCAAGTGGTGACTTAAGCAACCAGTGACTGGCCATAGCAAGTCAATGTAAAATTAAAATGCCCAAAGGATTTTAAGATAGAACATTATACAAAGAGGGTTAACAAACCAAAACCCTAACCCCATCCTTGGACACAAATCTCATAGTCATGGTCAAACCAAGAGTTTCTCAAAATATGTAAAATTTTTGAAGCTCTATCAGTGGCTTATGCTCGGGGACATATACCCCCAATGGGTATAGTGAGAATCTAGAATATTGAGTTGAATTAGACTAGGAAGAAGCACAAAAAACCCAAGAGCTTTCCTGGACAAGGCAAGCAAACACAACCAAAAACAAACACACCAAACCTAAGTACATTATCTACAGAGCTATACAATGTAATATATTGTTTTATGGAAGCCCCTTTCATTCAATTTGCTTCAATCCTTAAATTGGAGGCTCATGTCCCCCAAAATCCTAGGAATAATTATTTCCTTTGTCAAAGACTTTGTCCTATGCTGCTTGCAATGGATCAACATGTGTATTAAGAATTCCCAAACAATAACTTCGATATGAGTGGCACTATCCATTCCACATATTGTAAAACTACCCTGCTCACCCACATGTTCCACCACAAGCTTATCTAGTTGAATTGGAATAGTAAAGCATTCATATTCCACTTGATCATGAATTTTGACATCACATTCAATTTGTACATCAAATTGAAATCCTTCATAGATACTTTGTTGCATATTTAGCCAACAATTTTTTGAAGTATTAGAGAGAAAGGGTTCATATTCAACAACACATTTATTTTTCTTTACATGAGTATTATTCTCATTGGATGAAAACAAATACATAATAAGGCCCAAAAGATGAGGGGCATCTACAAAGAATTCAACTGAACACTCATACTGACTAACATCATACCCCATGTTATATGCATCATTTGACTACCATACACATGAACCAAATTGTTGTACAACATCAACAAAATCATGAAGTCCATCATATTGTTCTTGCCTATTAATGAGCAACAATGCCATTCTAGGGTCCATGCAATGATCTGGGTGCATAGCTTGATCATTCAAGAATGGGCTTCTTCCTTCATCAGTGTGGATATCATCCTCCGTTATATGTGTGGAATTGACAATTCAACAATTGTTTCAAAGCAATAGTTATGAACCATAGGGACATAGGTATGTTCATTAACATCTCCATCATCACTAGAATTATATTTATGGTCATCACCATAAAAAATGATATCCCTATCTTTAAATTTTTCATCATGTAAGCAATTATCATGCTGAATTGATAGCAAACCTAAGTTACCTTCTTGGTAATCATCAGATACAATTTTCTTATTCACTTGTGAACAATTGAATTCACCCATATTTTTACTAGTGCATCATTCATGTGACTGGGGAGTTTTTGAATCAAGGTCACCATCCTCAAGGATACAATAAAAAACCTTAATGTCAGCTAGGTCTTCATCCCTTCCTGTCTCATTTGTATCATATCCAAAATATTCATAAGTGGTACTTACTAAGAACCCATCAACATGTTGCTTTACTTGTTCATGGCCACACCCTAACCCCATGTTAGATGCATCATCAGAATTTCCAAAAAGAGTGGATTATTTCTACACCAGTAAGAATCATCATTTTTCATCTCATATAATGATGAAGGTTCATCATATACATGATTCTGCCACACCTACATTATTTTCACATATGTTCATGCTTTCTTAGTATGAGAATCCTAGTCCCTAGAATCATCATTGAACTCAAAGTCATTGTAGTCACTTGAGGAACAATGAGAGATATTTTCAACATAATCTTCATCATTTGTATTCAATATTGTTGATCCACATTCTAAGAACTCTTCACATGGAGAAAATTGATCACTCCCAAGCAAGTACACCATCTCATGGCTATCAACATATCCTCTACTTGGAGCAAAAAATTCCATATCTATTTCATAAGAAGAATTATAATCAATAGAGGACCGACCCAGTTCCATTCCATCACCTTGGTCATTGATTTTTAGCATAATATTAAGAACATGTGCATCATTGTCATTGATCAAATTAGGACATGGGACTTCCTCCTGCACCCCTTGTATTTTCTCACAATCTAGGGCATCCCAAGGACAAGAATCATGAACCACTACGTTTTCCTCATACTTTGTATCTTCATCCTCATCATTGTTGTATGGATATGCATCTATGTTGCTTGTGAAATGACAACAGTCATTAACTAGTTGTTCACATTTTGATGCATCCTCCTCACTTTCTTGCACTGTCTTTTGATCCTCCTCTTCATGGAAACTACTACTAATATTCTGAGGTATCACATACTCCACATAATCATATTTAATTTCCTCTATCATCCTTATCCAATCAACCATTTGATCAAGACCATGAGGTTTCAAGTCCTATGGTAATTTACTCAACCTTGGCTTGTAAACCTCACAAAATAGGTCAATGCATATTGAATCATTAGGTCTAACACTCTTGGGCACCTCTATCAATACATACAAAAATATTGAAAATAAGTCATAAGGTGATTCCCCTGCATGTCTCTTCATTTCATACAACTTCCTAATAGGAAACATCTGATCAATTTTGCTTGAATTTTATTGATGTGTAGATGGGATTTGACTAAGGTATGCATTTTGTGGTGATGGGGAGAATCCGACAGCAAAGACACTTTCATTTTGATAAATGTTCTTACTACTTGATACATGTTTTCCATTTGCATGAAATGTACTTGGTCCATCTGCTCTAACAACCAAATATCCTTTCATAATTAAGTATTTCAAATTGTTTTCAATATTCAGGGAAATTTGACATGCTTGATGCAATGTGGCAGGATCTTTATCCCTTAAAACTTGTAACTCATCTTGCTACCAAATGCACCAAGGTGCATGACCAAACATTCAACATCATTTGGTCTCATATTTTTAGAGATATCTCTTATAGCCTTTGCAAATCTAAGATTAAAGGCAGTGATAAGCTCATCTTCACTTATGTGGATTTCCATATAAATTTTTCTTACCACATTTGGATTTACTCTCTCACCAAATTGTTTCATGAATACCATTTTAAATTCAGCCCAAGAATGTATAGTGTAACACAGGGAAAATTTATGGTTAAGCAATTCACAGTGTAAATCAGAACTAAACCCAAAGCTAATAATAGAGAACAATGGAAAACTATAAAAACAAGCATAATCAAATGATTTTACCAAATTCACATTCACTTCCATGAATCATATCCTTCTCCATTTCACTATAGTATGAAGGTTTCCCTAACATTTTATTCAAGTATGCAAGTATGGCCTCATGGCAATGACAATACCGAAACATTGAAGATTAAGAAAGTTGCTTCCAAAACTCATAAGATTTTTGGAGTAATAATGGTAGAGGTAAAACCAATTTATAAAAAATATTATTTTTGAATGACAGGCTCATATTAAAAGATAATTTTAATCAACGATTAAGATTAAAGATGTGGCATGCAATAGAGTTAGGGTTGAATTAGTGTGAGTGATAAAGCATGAATGCTAGAGATTAAATTAAAAAGTAATTTAATCATTGGCGGAGACACAAAAGGATAAAGATTGCATGTAAATATTAGATTGATAAAATGGCTATTAGAAGATGAGAATAAATTAATTAAATAATTAAAATAATTTAATTAATAGAGGATTGCATGCAAAAGATCAAATATAATCTATGTAATTGACTGATTAACACAGAAAGCTTGTTTGTTAAAGAAACTCAGATCTTATCTTACTAGATAACTGAATGATCTAATTATATCTAGAATTAGGTGATTAATGACTAATAAGATAACAAAAATATTATCTAATTATAGAGGAATATGATATGGATAAATCCTTTTATGAACTAAACAATGATTTAATTCAACATTCAAGATTTTGAGATTAAATTAAATAAATAAAGATTTATTTAATTAAAGAGAGAAAAAGTCAAGGAATAATTAAATAATTTGAAATTATTATTTAATTATAGTTGAAAGTGTTACAGGAATTAATTAAATAATAGTTTATTTAATTTTTAGAAGGAAGATAGATTTAACTAGTGATGTAATTAAATAAATAATATTTATTTAATTAATCAAGAAGGAATAAAGGAAAGAATTAATTAATTAAATAATTAAAGTTATTTAATTAATAGAGGAAAAATGACTTTAGAAAATAATTAAATAATTAACATTATTTAATTATGAAAATGAAGATAATAATTATGAAGAAATTAGAGTTGTAGGCCTAGGACAATTTTTAGTGTCTACATTTTGCCCCTCTTTGACATAGTGCCATTTCAACATTTGTGTCAAAGAATAATAAATTTAACATGCCCCAATCATGCCTCAATGTGAAATAGGTAAGGGTATGCCCCCAGGGAAAAATGACATTTTTGAAAAATTTAGAAAAAATTGGAAATTATCCCGATTAGGTAATTGGATAGCTAGAAGTTTGATGGTGGTGAAAGAAATTAGTTTTGGGGAGGTTTGGTTTATGAAATGATAATAAGAAATGTCCAAATAGTACATCCAGTATAGTAGGTTTGAAAGCAAACCCTAAAAATCCCTTGGTATAAACAAGAATTGGGTAAAAATGAATTCATTTTCACCCTTCAAGTTTGAAAACTATTGATTTTTCTCTAGAGCCATCTATCAAAATGTCTCCCATTCCGTACATCGAGCATTGTAGATATCGCATCAGGACCTTTCGATGGCCGACCGATGTAGGACCCCTGGTATGTACCCTAAAACTGACTTTTGACTTTTGAATTTTCATGCATTTCTAGGACATTAAAATTTATTTTTCATATGTGTCATTTCCTATTTGCCACAAATACGTTCGTATGTGACACATCTGTTTTTGATACGACACATTTGCGAAAATATGCGGGCGGTCATTTTTGGTTTATTTTAAATCAACACATTTTCTTAGTTTTGTATTGCATGTGTCTTAGTGAGTCACATTTGATAAGGGCAATGTCGCATTTGTGGTTATGCACTACATTGGATAATTTTGTAATGCATACTCATGGTTGGTTGCATTTACTGCATGGTGTGATGCATATGTATTTTTGTGATGCATTTTCCATATGATATGACACATTTTTCTATCAATATTTTTTGAAAATTTGAAGTGTAAAGTTGGCTTCGTGTTTCTGATGCAAGGCATTTGTTATGCATTTGCATGTTGTTTTGGATCCGATATACACTTGGGATTCAAGGTTGACCACTTACAAGTTGTAGGACTAGTGGACCAGTGTAGAGAAACTATTGATATGGCATCTTGTACTACATCATGTGACAACATTCAGGAAAACAAAGGGATGCTTACTACACTGGCTCAGTAATGGCACTTAGAGACTTCATCTCTCCATTTGATAAATGACATTGTATCAAAGAAGGGACAAATTTAGACACTAAAAATTGTCCTAGGCCCGCGACTCTTAATTTCTTCATAATTCTTTCATCTCCATTTCTCATAATTAAATAATTTTAATTATTTAATTATTTCCTATGACCATATATCATTTATTAATTAAATAATTTCAATAATTTAATTGAAATATTTCAAACTTATACTTCATAATTGAAATATCTTAAGTGAATTTTGTTCTCATCCTAAATTCATAGTTGGGCATATCATCAACTCATTCAATTGCAAGAATCCTCAACAAACAGACCAGTGCTTCATCCATTGGGCATAGAGTCAAATATGCAATAACCAGTAATACACTTGAGCTATTTAGTGCAAAAATTGGTGGACTAGTTTCAAAATGCTTTACAATTTGAAAACTCGCAATGTCTCAAATACAACTTCTTATTAGATCCTATATAAATCTCTACAAATTTGTGACCCTTTTTGAGATTTTAATTAACTCTTTGAGTCAAATAAAAAATAAGGACACACATTTAATTAAATATTTGAAGATAAATGATAATATCCTTGATACTTTCATTTATAATTGATACGTTCCTTTATAAATTACAAAAAATTACATGAGGAGAGTATGCATTTCAACACTAAAACTAGCTTTGATATCTATAGCTTATGTAAGACTATTTAGGACTACTACATGCAAGACCTGAGCTCAAGACAATTTTACTAATCTATTCATTCATATTTCTACAGTATCTTTTCTGTATTTTACTTCTACCCTGACCATATTTCAACTCATAAATTGAGAACCCCTTGTAATGAGCCTTGAAATCCCTTTTATAGACTAAGGGAACAACAAGCATCAGGATCATTACAACTTCATTTCAAAACTATTTCATTTCAGCCCAAATTTCAATTTCATTCCATAAATTCCTTGAATGGTTGCTTGTGATCATTTGTTGAATATGGGAAATAAGATTCATATCATTTCACTAAAAGGACTCGGTCGATGCTGCCAAAAGTTACCCTTAACTGACAACGAAACTTTTGTAATTCACACAAACATCGAGCCAAATTTTTTCCAGGGTGATCCCACAATAGTGGTTTACAAGTTTTAGCCAAACTGGACACTGAAATAAATTTTTTTACTAAATCTTCACTTTCGGGCACCTATAGCAGCTAAACTGTGAGGAATTTGAAGATGATGCAAACTAGAGTTTCGTGATTTTTTTTCTATAGATTCTAAATATATTTTTTCAAAAATTTTGGAATCAGATTGCTTCTTTGTCTCCAGCAGAAAATAGTTTTTAGGAAAAGAACATATTTAAAATTGGCACTCACCATTATAACATAACTTTCCATGAAGGATAAAATTATAATTCTTTCAATTTAGATTTGTAACTTTCACGATATTAGTGCTTTACTTGGTTAGATAGTTTTTATTGAATATTTTTCTTTAATCAAGTTTTGAATTCAAACCAATTATAATTGAACGCCTTAGCGCCTTACGTACTAATCGTAACTATTTTGTATGTATCAAAATTCAATTTTATTTTTCTTTATTGGATCCAAGGACTACAATATCTAGACAACCACTAATATTTTTATTTTTTTTTTTTTTTTTATATTATTTTTCCATGTGCAGATAGAGGCTTGATTTTAGGTGAAAAGAGCACCATTCGCGAGAAATAAAAATAAATATATTAATAAATTAAAATCATTGAAATTAATAACTTGGGAAGCTTATAATAAGGACTACATACAAAAGCAATTTTAAATGAATTCATTTGATCCCCAAAGAAATTAGAGTAAATGTGAGACTTTTATCAAACTTTAATAGGTGTAAGGAGACTTCCGTTATAGGTATGGTTTAAAACTGAGGGGTTCATCCAGGGTTTTATGAACCCTCTTCAATTTAGAATTGCTAAATATAGAAAATTTTAAAGGCAAATCATTATATTTTCTAAAAATATGTGATTTTAGCAAAAATTAGATCCTCCCAGAAATTGTAAACCAGCTTTGTGGGATCACTGCATCACACCAGCCCAAAGCATTCCAAATTAGCATAAAAGACAAAAAACCAATGTACCCAAAGAGTGCAAACAACAACCACCATAGTAGTATCGATATCATAGCACAAAAATTTGAGACCCAAACACCATTTCTTTTAACAAGAACTAGAACCAACACTAGAACTATAATGACGATACACACACCCATTACGTGTCTTAGCGGAGGGCGGGGAAGAGACTACTATGCCTTCTTCATCTTTATCCTTACCAACCATAGAGTAATCACACCCTCTTAGAGTCTTTACAGGAACAAGGGGAATTGATATTGCTTCCACCCCCTAGGGCTGCCAATTGATTCTAGATAATGAGGTATCATTGGTAGCTTGAATTTGTTTTAGTTTCACTATCTAAAGGACTATTAGTGATAAAAATAGGGGAATTTTTCCATCCAAAATAAGCTCAACCATATCTAATCTTTCTTTGTATTCCCCTCACAAAACTAGTAGACTCTATTCCTTTGTCCTATGTCACTTTTGCAGTCACAACTTTTCTTGTCAACCTATGGCTGCATTTGGTAGGAATTGGTGTAGACTTCTCACCATGGGCCTCCTCCTTGCCTTTTTCCTTTAGAGTTGAAGTAGATTTGGGTATCTTTTGTTTGTACTTTGGAATATCACCATGAGATTTCTACACATTGAACCTCGAGGACCTCCACACAAATGACACAAAAGTAGCAGGCTTACTCATCTTTCTCAGATATGCAACTTCAAAAATTCACACTAGGATAATCTCCATTCACTGCATAGACTCAAAAATTCTATCTCCTTATTGTAATGGCGAAAAAATGACAACCATCAATCAACATTTATCAAGCAACTTTGATGGTATTTGATAATCAATGCTTAATGAAACCACACACATGAGCAAGTGATTAATCACCAAAATCCATTTCACCACTGTTAATTACCAAGGTGCATGAAAATCCATGTATTATTTTCAACAATTACAAGGAATTAATTCTTTGCATGCACCAAGACCAAATTGATCACTTCTAAAGAGAATACACCATTAATGTTCACTGCTTATAGAGTAAAATGACTATCACATAAGTATTTATGGTTTTTTGAATGTTGGTCATTGATTTCTTGATGAGATGGTGAATCAAATAACCCATATCAAGTCCATCGGGTTTGAATTCCTTGAGACCATCACTCACCAATCTTTAACCAATGAGGATTTTCCAAGTTGGAAGCCACATCACTCATTCATGGGCCCCACCTCTTGCTCTGAGCAAATGGATGAAACCACGTGTCACAAGCTTGTAGACCACACAGTTTTGAATACTAGCTCTCATCTTTTTCTAGCTAGCCGTAGGGAATGACTGAGATTAAATCCAATATTTGATCATCACCATCAAACTAAAACATCACATGATAGGTTCAAGAGTGGAAGTTGGGGCCCACATCCATATCAAGAAATATGTCATTATCTTGTATACCTTGTAGTGTTTAACAAACCCGCACCTTAATCCTACGAGCCAATGGGAAATGATGTAGATCAATTCTTGAGATCAAATGGTTCCACAACCTACACATGAAATAAATTCAATTCTAAAAGTGAGGCCATTGCTAAGCCGACAATTACTAGACCCTCGGGAAAATGACTTAAATGTAAGTCTGTTGCAATGACATATTTTTCTAGACTTAGGGAATTTTTGAAGTGGGAAAATGCGCAAGGTGATTGACATCCCTAGACAAAGGATTTGGTAATGATGTGTATTGAAAGGATCAAGTGCTAACCTAAGCAACCGATGATTGGCCATAGTAAGTCAACATAAAATTAAAATGCCCAAAGTTTTTTAAGATAGAACATTATATAAAGAGGGTTCACAAACCAAAACCCTAACCCCATCCTTGGACACAAAGCTCATAGTCATGGTTAGACCAGGAGTTGCTCAAAATCTATAAAATTTTGGAAGGTCTATCACCTCCCAATCCAAGATAGCCAGTTCCCCTTGTAGGATGCAAGATTATTTTCCATTTTTGTAACCAAATATTCCTTAAGCTTGCTGGATTGTAGACCTATAGCTAAAGCCAGACCAAGATAGTTGCATGGGAGGTTACCTTTATTAAATTTTAAGATTCTTAGAATTTGGGCTTCCAATCTTGGCTCGATATTCAAGATAAAGACCTCAGATTTTTCCATGCTAACCTCCTAACTAGAGGAAATCATATAGATGTTCAAGATACGCTTGAAATGTCTAGCTTCAATCGCTTGAGCCAAGGTAAAGAGCATAGTTTCATCAGAAAATTGTTGGTGCATGATAGGAAGTAAGCCCCTAGTTATTTGAACACCTTCTAAAACCCCCAAATTCATGGAATTACTCAACAATATTCCAAGAGCTTTAGCCATTATGATGAACAAAAAGGGTGAAATGGGGTCCCCTTGCCTAAGACCTCTGAATGAGCAGAAGAAGCTGTTAGGGAATCCATTAATTAGAATCAAGTACCTTGGGCTTGCTACAAATTTGAAGGTCTAGTCTAACTAGTCCTTCTAAAAAATAAATGCCTCCATCACTTTGAAGAGAAAGCACTTGTCAACCTTTTCGTAATCCTTTTTATATCAAGATTTATCAACATGCTCTGCCTTCTAGATTTGTGAATAAATTGAATTACTTCTTTGTCTATAATAACCATGTCCAGGATAGAACTCCTTAGTACAAAACCAATTTTCTTATCAGAGATTATATTTGAAGGACTACCTTCAATCTACTCACCACAACTTTAGGCATAATTTTGTACAACACATTGCAAAGAGAGATTGGTTTGTATTCCTCTAGGGAATTTGGTTTCTCCTAATTTGGGATCAAGGATAAAAATATGTTTCTCACCTCTTTCAACACCTTCCCTGACTATTTTGAATCTTCAATCGCCTCCATCACATCATTAAGAATTATATCCAAGCATTTTTTTTAAATGGTAGTAGGGAAACTATCAGGGCCTGAAGCCTTATTATGATGGAGTTGATGCATAGCCTCCTTGATTTATTTTACTAAAATTTCACTCATTAGCAACCTATTTTGACCCTCACTGACCAATCTCGGGTTATTGGATGCACCCACCACTACTCACACAATCTAGAACCTTCCCTATTGTTAAGTAAATTCTAATTTTTTTTTACCATATCTAAAGTCCTCCCATCTAAGGCTTTAATGTATGAGATCTTATTCACCTCCCTACTTGCCCTTGGAGCATTATGGAATAATTTTGTGTTCTTGTCACCTTCACTAGTTTGTAGTTCTTTTGATTTTTGATGCCAAAAGATCTCCTCCTTCACTAGGATGTATTCAATTTTACTTAAAAGGTATTTCTCTTTAACATATTTTTTTTCATCCACACCTTTTGAGAAGACTTCTAGATTTAAGGCTCCTAACTCTCTCTTAATTTGTTTGTTTTCTTCAAAAATATTCTTGAATCAATCCTTATTCCAAGATTTCAGGCTCTACTTTATATATTTCAATTTTGTTACCATATTGAACATTTTGGAACCACCAGGATTTGCTTCCAACCACCATTGCTTGACCAAGCTTAAAAATTTTTGGTCTCTCATCCACATCCTTTCAAATTCGAAGGTTCGACATACCAACCTTTTTCCCCTAAAATATCTATGTAGATTGGGTAATGATTTGATCTAGAGTAAGGAAGTATTCAAGCTTCAAGAGAGAAGGGGAAGGACCCAAGGTTCCCTTTAAAGAAGAACCTATCTAAAATTTTTTAGCAATGCAACTAAAACCCAACTGTCTATTTGTTTAGGTGTATGAACTATTTCCCATTTGGATTTCCATTAGCATATTTTTTTCCAAAAATATTTAGAAATCAAGTTGAGACAGTTTCTTTCTTTTTACCCCACCACGTTTGTCTTGGAAGTGTAGAATTGCATTAAAGTATCCCCTTATAAGGAAAAAAATGCCACGAGTTGATGTAAATTGATTCTATTTAACTCCATACTTCCCTTTCTTAGATACACGAGATTGAACCATATACATTTACTAACAAAAAGCATACATTTGAAGTCAAACTCCTTACCTTACTAGTGATCAAATTTTTGTTTGTTGCCACTTTCTCCACCAAAGTTGCCTAGGGATGCAACAAAGTTATCAATCCAGCTGAGGCACCATCAGAATTCACTAGTACCTCCCATTTCTAGAATCTTAGATTTTTCAAAAATGATTCTTCATCTACTTTTTATAATTTGGAATCTTGGATCATGTATATGTTAGCCTGTGAAGCTATCATATGATGCCCCACTAAGTGCTTTTTTTTAGGGGTGTTTAAGACCCTAACATTTGATAAAATGACCCTCATTGTTCCCTAGGAAGGGTAATTCCATTTCACATCTTAAGCATCATTGTCATGATCTCCACCTGTCACTTGGAATCACCATCAATTTTAAAATTTTGCTAATTCATTTTCCATCCTAGTTTTTTCTCTTTGTAATCTAATGATTTGTTGGTGCCCTCCATTTTTCTAGTCCTAGTTTTTCTAAACAAAATGTGGTTTTTTCTACTCGTTCCTATGCACCCTCCTTCTCCATAGGGCTCTCACTGACCACCATACTCAAGGGATAAAGTTAAACCCTAGCCAACCATTTTCCTCTCCCAAAATCCTCTCTTCGACGCACATGGATTTACCCATTTGGAACTTCCAATTTCTAACTATTTTTTTAATCCTAATACTCAATAGGGAGATATGGTAGTGCATACCATACTTGAAACTTCTCCATCCTATGTTGATCTAGATTAAAATTTGGCTCCCATTCGTTAATGTAAAAGCCAAAGTCCATAATTTTGAAGCTTCACAAAATTTGATCTTTAAGATCCAATGAAGGGAAAACCACCATAAAAAGCTATTTTATAACCTTTTAATTTGAAAATATTTTCCTCTCTAGTCACTCCACCATTTTTCTAGATTACCTTGATTGCAGTGCCCTCCAATCCATTTCAGAAAAAAACCAAGTTTTCTAACACATTTCCAAATTGGATTGATCAACTTATAGTGCACAACCATTGTCTTGATTTTTGCATGTCTCATGTTTCCAATAATCTCCCCCTTTGTCATTGATGGCAACACACTTCTCCAAAACTACCCCCCCCCCTTGACATCAAGGGAAAACGGTACCAAAAAGATACTTCTCTTCAACACCCCCTTATTGAAATATTTACATCAAAGTGGCTCCCCCTAACAATGTCATCCATTACCAAAAATAAAAAAAACTAAACTACCACTCCATGTACTAACTCAACATGTGTACATTGAAATTAGAAAATTGATTATACAAAGAAAAAATGTACAACTTTTAACTAGCAAAGGGAAAAATTCCCTTATAAGACACCTTTAATTTTTCTAGGTGTACCTCCCAATTTGTCTTTGTAACCTCCCAATCCTTCTTACCAAAGGCAAGTATATGACACTGACTCTCAAACTAAATATGGAGGTCTTCTCATTCTTCCTTGGAGAAATAGGCATTGAATTATTTTGCACCACCTTCTCTGCATTTTCTAAAACTTGAATCAAAGATGTAAGTCTATGAATTACCATGTCAAAAAGCTTATAATACTGCTTTACAATTTATTCTTTTTTATCTTGAAGTAGAAAGAATTATTGTGCATATTTTCAATAATTACTCTTGTAGCTCCATCTCTATCACTCGCTAGATCATATGCACTTGAGGCCTAAGAAATTTGTGATTCAATTGAGTCCATTTGATCTTTTATGCTCTTTCTAGAAATTGGCCACTTCAAATAGAATTAAAACAATACGTTATCTTCTTCTAAGCACTTTGAGCTTCCATCGAGTTACCTTGAAACTTGCCATGTGCAGTACTACATTTATCGAAAAACTCAACCAATATTTTATCATTGACTTTATTTTCCATTTCGTTCTCTATGTTTTCTTCCAAATCAATAGAATTTCCTTTAGAAGAATCATTGTAATAACCTTAACCATTGCAAAGCGGATAAATAATTGTCAATAGTTACTCTATGAATACCCTCTTATAACACTTTCAATGATTAATCTACCAACTCAACACTCTTCCAATGAGTTTGAAGAATCCCCTTCCTTGTGGAGACATGGAATACATCCCCAAGCTACAATTTGTGTAAAGGGGAAATCTTATCTAGGTCCACTTGACCTTGTTACATGGGAATCTACAGGATTTATGTAGTCACCACCAATTGAAACTATTGCTACATATCCAACAAATCTTTTAATGAATCTCCAAAGGGTTCAAAGGATTCACCACCAATTTTAGCACTATCTTCTTCATTTTTATCATTTTTCTCCTTATCACCACTAACAAAACATTATTTTACATTCTTCTCTACTTCCAAAGGAGGAAAATTTTCTTCCTTTTGTGCTTCAGTCTTTTTTGGGACATTATGTTCATCTTCTTATCTCTTCTCATCAACAATCTCCACAACTAGATGGGTATTATGAGTCACCATGTTTTCCTATACATTCCCACGCTCATGTTTTTAATTAATAGGCTCATTGCTTTCTAGAAGGGAATTTCCATCCTACATTTGATCTTAATTTTTTGGAGAGTCTAGGGGTGACCCTTTGGTGAAATGGTGGGGCTTCTTTCTTGTAGAGCCAACAACCAAGGTTCAAACCTCATGGGGTTTCTCTCTATTGTGTCAACAATTGAGTTTGTTTACCCTAGTATTAAGGGATGCTCCTTGGTGAACTGGTGGGGATTCTTTCTTGTAGAGCCAACAACCAAGGTTCAAACCTCATGGGGTTTCTCTCTATCATGTAAAAAATTGAGTTTGTTTACCCTAGTATTAAGGGGAGGCTCTTTGGTGAACTGGTGGGGCTTCTTGCCTGTAGTGCCAACAACCAAGGCTCAAACCTTAATATCGCTTAAATTTAGGAGTGACCCTTTGGTCAAATGGTGGGGATTATTTCCTATAGAGCCAACAAACAAGGTTCAAACCTCGTGGGGTTCCTCTCTACTGCATCAACAATTACATTTGTTTACCCTAGTATTAAGGGGAGGCTCCTTGGTGAAATGGTGGGGCTTCCTGCCTGTAGTGCCAACAACCAAGGCCCAAACCTTAATATCACTTAAATTTAATAAATTAGAATGGTTTAAGCTTATAATATAAAACATAAGAATTAATGATGGCTTATCACCTGATGGGTACTCGCACCATTCTCAAAGGATGACAAATTAACACCTGATGATGTTGGCATCAATATAAATATTCAGTTAGGGTCGCATTGCCTCATTCATTTATGCTTCTTCAAGTTGGTAGTGACCTTTGGGTATAGGGTAATCATGTTTTGTTAAAGCAGACTCTACTACTAAATATTTGGAATTTCATTCAGCATGTATGAGCATTTATGGGATCACTACATTCTATGCATATAGCTCTTCGTATTTCTATTTATAATGACAACTCTCTTTAAAATCAGAAAGTAGAAAGTAATGCTTGCAGTGTTTGATAACATTATTTTGCTAGTGAATTTTTTAGTTTTAAACTGATTCTGGTGCAATGGTACTCCATCCCTAGAATTATAGAGCTTTATTACTAGTAAAATTGTGGGAAAATCCCATTGAAGAGTATATCACGTAAGAGATATTGAATTCCATGTTAAGAATTGATTGTTTAAGAGTGGATGAATGTATTTGAATCATTCTGGGTATAGAAGTTACCAGTCCTCATGCTCATCGTCTCCTCTTCTCCTCACAAGTGATTTCTATTTTCTCTCCAATGCCTTGGATTTGTTTCAATCTCTGAATGAATTTGAGGAACTGGCTAGGAATTATATTAAGTTTCAATTTCGAATGGACAATGTCATTCTTCGAGCTATCTAGTAGTATAATTTTTATAATGGAGAAGGTTTTATTGGGGGTCTTTTCCCTAGAAAATTGGTACAAAAAGTCAAGGTTTTGAGGAAATCTTTGATGCTATTCGGCTTGCTCTTCAACACAAAAATGAAAATATTTTTTTGAGATCTTTAAGGAAAAATAGGAGTGTTTGCATGCTAATGGAACTAGAAATTAAGAATAATTTTTATGCTGTATCTTTTCTTTGTGCATATAAGTTTCGTACCCTTTTAACCAAAGCTTACAATTGGACTTGCAATTATGGGTTAATTCTCTAAACCATCTACCAAACCATGGTCAAAACTTTCAAATTTCTTCCAATGCAAGAGCTATGTATTATGTGACACCTCACATGGAATCTAAGGGTTCTCAATACTATGCTCAAAGGGCCTTCACCAGAAAAAATTTGCAAATAGAAGGGATGGGTGAGAATTCGACAAATGAAAAAGCAGTAGGTGGAAAAATGCAATAGTTTTATGGGTTTCTGCAAACTGGGTTTTGTAAATTTTGTATTGGTTCTTTGTATGGGGATATAAATGTAATAAGTGATAGTGTTTGTAAGGGTTGGGCTAATGATCTTTTTGAATTTTTTTTATAAGGGTTTATTTGTTTTAAATAGTAATAATTGTAAGGGTTGGGTTAATGATCATTTTGAGATGATATGTAAGGGTCAGGTTTTCAAAAAAATGAGTCATTTCGCAATTAGTATGGTGGTTGGTTGGGAATTGTTTTCATTTCAATAGGTATTTTCTAGGTTAGTTCAGGATAATGTTGCGTTTTTAACTAACATTCTTTGTACAAGGGTGATCCCACAAAGCTGGTTTACAATTTCTAGGAGATTCTGATTTTTCTGAAATCACATATTTTTAGAAAATATTATGATTTAAGCCTTAAAAAATTCCATTTAAAGCATTCCAATTGAAGAGGGTTTGATCAAACTACCTTAGATCAAACCCTCTTGGATAGAACCCTACTAGTTTTAAACCATACCTATAATAGAGTCTCCTTTACACCTACCAAAATGTTGATGAAAAACCACTTTTGATTTACCTTTTGGGGAATCAAATGAATTCATTTAAAATTTATTTTTGTAACTATGTAGTCCTTATTATAAGCTTCCCAAAAAGTATAATTTTAAATAAATTTAATTTTATTATTATATTCATTTTTTATTTCTTATGAATGTAGGTTTTTTACCCAAAATCAAGCTCTATGTTCTACACATGTGGAAAAATAGAAGATTATCAAAAAAAAAAAATTAGTGCACCAGATATTGAAGTCCTTGATCCAACAAAAGAAAAAATTTAATTTCGATACATACAAAAAAAGTTGTGTTATACAGTCCACCTATGTCGAATTGTAATTGGTTTGACTTCAAAACTTGATTAAGGAAAAAACTTAATAAAACAATATCTAAGCGAAGTGGAAGTGCTAGATATCGGTTACAAATCTAAATTTTAAAGAATTAGAATTTTATCCTTCATAGAAAAAAAGTTATGTGTTATATGGCGAGCGTCACTCCTTAAAAATGTTGTTTTCTGAAAAAAATATTTTTTGAGGGAGATGGAAAAGAGGTGCAATCTGATTCCAATTTTTTTTAAAAAAATATAATTAGAATTTATAGACAAAATTTCATGAAACTCTAGCTTGCATCATATTCAAATTCCTCATGGTTTAGCTGCTATAGGTGCCCGAAAGTGAAGATTTAGTTAGAAAAAATTATTTTAGTGTCCATTTTGGCCAAAAATTATAAACCACTATTGTGGGATCACCCACAAACAATTTGTATCTATTTATTTTTTCATATTCGACCGCCAAGGAAATAAGGACTATGTTATAAAGTACCAAGTTTTTTTTTTATGCGTGTTATGGAAAAATTAGGTTGGTTTAGAGCTTTGAGGTTTGGAAAAGTCTTAGTGTAGAGATTAGGAAAAACTAGACAATGTTGTCTTAGGAATTTGGCCTAAAAGTTCAAAAAAAGGCATTAATGGTGTTCTAATCCCAACCTAAGGGTCGTAGAACGTGGGAGAAAGGTATATAAGGTTATCCAAACCCTAATACTTGGGTTGGAAGTTCATTTTCATGAATTGAGACTTGGAGAGCATATTGTGTGATTGGAATTCAACAACTTTTGAGTGAATATTTGCATTTGATCCTTCATCCAATCAATGATGGATTGAAAGGTCTTGTATGATGGTTTGAGGCTTTCCATTTTTTCACTTATTTACTGTGTGAGGCATCAGATTAGCCATTTAGTTCAATTGTTTTTTGTTTTGCAAGTTTTTGGAGTTTTGGCCTTATAGCCAGTTTAGGCCAGTTTTTGGAAATCATGATCCCCACTTGAATTCCCATGGAAAGGTTACCATGGACACTTTGAATCAAGTATGGGACTATTTTTACAGTTTAAATAGTGTGTGTGGAGTCTTGTTTTGGAGGGGAAGAGTTGAATTCATCAAACACTAGGCAAGTGCAAGTGCATTCTGGCTAGTGGCTTGGAGAGGACAACAGTAAAGAAAGCTGATAAATGGATTGGTTTGTGCCAATAAAGAGCATGAGAGTGTGGGAAATGTATTCTAGACATGTGTGTGCAAGGATGAGAGTTGAGGAGGTCATTGAAGCCCTCAAAGTTGGAAAAAGGAGCCAAAACCCTAGAAACCCTTGAAATTAGAGGGTATGAGGATAGTCCTATGTATGGACACTTGCAGAACCTTGCACCTAGTAAATCTTGAAGCCTAGGGTACTAATAGAAGTAATATCCAAAAATATTTGGGGGTTGTTAGGGCCGTTTTTGAGAGAAGCCAAGAAATCGGGTTTTAGGAGGCCTAAAAGGGGCAAAAAGGCTACAAGGCCTAGAAACTAGAAATTCTTGAAAGCGAAGGGAAAAAGGTGAAAGTATCCATTGAAATGTATCAGTGAGGAGTCAAAACACCTAAAGAAAAACAAGACCACCTTACCCTAGCCCTGGAGTGGTTAGGAAACACTTGGGTCAGTGTGGAGCTCAAGGAAGCACAGTGGTGGAATGATAGTGTTGGTGAAGATTTTGAAATTGGTGGAGAGACCTATAAGGCGTTAGGGGTTTAGGAGAAATCCCTGAGTAGGGTAGAGTGGAATACCCTAAGAAGACCAAAGAATAGATCTTGGGAAGAGCAAGAGTGCTCTTGAGGCATAGGGCTCCCCATCAAATTGGTAGCAGAGCCAATAAAGGCTTGAGAATTGAATCCATAGGAGAGAATACCATGGTGACCAATGCAAAGCTAGCTAGAGACTTGACAAAGCAGCAAGAGAAGAATAGGCATCTTGAAGAGGCTATGGAAGAGATGAAGCAAAAATTGGAAGAAGTTACTGAAATGACAAGCAAGATGAAAGTGCAGTTGTCAGAGGACAAAGACAAGGGTAAATATCAAGTGGAGGAGGACATAAAACCAGAACCTAACCCTCCATTAGTAGAGGAACCCTTCCTTAAAGCATTGAAGGCATTGAGTGGCAAGGCACTTGAAGGTGTCCCAATGTTCATAGGGAGAATGGATGCAGAGTTGGTTATGGAATGGATAGAGGGAATGGAGAATCACTTTGAATGTGATGGAATTATAGAAGCACAAAAGGTGAAGATAGCCAAATCAAGGTTAAGAGGACAAGCATTAACTTGGTGGAAGTTTCTACAAGAAGAAAGAGAGAAGGAAGGCAAGAAACCCATAGTAAGTTGGAAGACAATGGTGGCTAAAGTGAAGGACAACTATCTACCTGAGGACTATGACATTCAATTGCACAAGAAGAGGTAAAATATTGGACAAAGAGACCTAGATGTAGCTGCATATATAGAGGAGTTCCAAAATCTAAGCCTTAGATCTAGAGTGCAAAAAGCTGAAAGCCTCAAGGTGGCTAGGTATCTAAAAGGTATTAGATGGAGCATCCAAGAGGAGTTGAGTCTTTTCACACTTACTACCCTCCATATCTACTATCAAATGGCTATTAAGGTGGAAGAGAAACTGAAAAAGAAACAAGATTCCAATACTAGGGGTAAAGGAAGAGGTAGAGACCCTAGAGGTGGACATAGAGGAGGTTTTTGTGGAAGAAGCCAAGAGAGCAAAGCACAAGGTGATTCCAAAGGTGGAGAGCAGTCCCATGAGACAAATAGTAGAGGGGGTTATAGAGGTAGAAGCTCAAAAAATGGAGGAAGAGGCATATCAGGAGGCTTTGGGATAAGCTCTCATTTTGCTTCCATGAATTGCTACAATTGTGGACAGTTGGGTCATCCGGCTTATAGGTGTCCTGACAAGCCAACATCTTCACAAAAGTGAGAGGAAGATCAACTATGTTCAAGAAGAGGACTGCTCCAAACAATTAGAGGTGAGTCTGGGTAAAAGCACAAAGCTGTGTCACACTTTATAAAGGAAATGACCAATGCTGATCTAATTTTTAAACTTGAATCACTAAAAAGTGGCATATATGTTTTTAATTTTGAAATGATGTAAACTAGTAAAATATGTATTATTTAGTATATTTTATGTTTACATTTTAAAAAAAATATTAAAAAATTATTTTAAACTAGTTTTTAATAAATTAAAACTATAATTTAGTTGCTGTTAAAATGCTGAAAAATGAAGTTGCATGGGACGTCAAACATTTTATACTAAATTTTTTTTTTCTTTCAAATTTTTTGTGTGTATTTATAACTTGAAATTTTAGTGCATGGATATATTTTTTTCCAATTTTGATAAATATATATTTTTAAATAAATATTAAAATGTGTGTGAATCAAAAAATAGTTGTTTTCATCGGACGTCAACTTTCATATTAAATATTTATCTAAAATGGAAACAAAATTATACCATCTTAAAATAGATTCTTTTATCTAGTGCATCATATTTTTTTACATTTTTTTTAATAAGTTTTAGTATTTTTCCTTGGCATAGTAATCAACCTTATATTTTGTGTTGAAAACTTACTTTTAGTAAAAATAAAAAATATAATATAAAAAAAATTAAACTATTAAAATAAATATATTTTTGAAAACTACACTTATGGATCTACAAAAGGGTATTTTTATATTTTTTTAAAAATATTTTTTACATTAGCAAGAGTTATTGAAACTTCAAGTTTTTCAAATAATTTAATTTTTTTGGTAAATTGGACTCAAAGTGATGTTCCATACATTTTTAGCCAACAATTTTAGTTGAAAAAGTTGTGGAAGCATCTAACTTAGCTAGAATGAATCTTACTAGATCATATGTTTGACCAAAATTGATTTTTAGTTAGAAATACTTAAATTTAGTTGTGCTGATAAGTTGGCTAAAAGTGTGACACAACTATGTGCTTTTACCCGTCTAGATTTAGAGAAAGGTGAGAATCTCATGTTAAGGAGAATTTTGATCAAAGCACCTACCGAGGAAGAACACAAAAAAAGGAGAGCTCTTTTTAGAGTCAAGTGCAAGATACTAGGAAAGGTTTACAAGGTCATCATTGATTTAGGGTCTACTGATAATGTCATCTTAGAGGAGGAAGTACAAAAGTTAAAACTCACCAAGATACCCCATGTGTGCCCTTACAAGGTTACTTGGTTGAACAAGGGGTAGAATATACTAGTAAATGAACAAGTGTGGGTTGAGTTTACTATAGGAAAGTATCATGATAGGATACTATGTGATGTGTTACCAATGGATGCATGCCATTTTATGCTTGGTAGACCATGAAAATATGACAGGGAGGTAGTGCATCATGGCAAGCAGAATAAGTATTCATTCAAGAAGGATGGAGTGACTTAAAAAATAAAATCTTTGTTAGAAGAAAATATAGTGGAAAAGGAAAAAACCAGTGTCCTTTTGTTGAGTGGAAAGGAATTTCTAAAAGACATCAAGGAGGAAGAATGATTTTTCTATGCAATCATGTTGAAGCCAAAGGAAGAGGAGTTACTTAATCAGCTACCTATGACAGTAGAAGTGAAGCGACTATTGGATCAGTTAAAGGACATTATTTGTGAAGGTACACCAGCTACACTACCACCTAAGAGAGCAATTAGTCATCAAATAGACTTTATACCAGGAGCAACACTACCTAACAAGGCTGCATACAAGATGACACCGGAGCAGAACAAAGAGATAGCAAGGCAAGTTCAAGAACTTTTGGACCAAGGGCTAATCAGAAAGAGCATAAGTCCATGTGCTGTTCCAGTTGTGTTGGCACCTAAGAAGGGAGATAAGTGGAGGATGTGTACTGATTATAGGGACATAAATAGGATAACCATTAGATATAGGTTTCCTATTCCTAGGATAGAAGATCTAATGGACTATTTAGGGGCTGCTAAGTACTACTCCAAAACTTATTTGAAAAGTGGTTATTATCAGATTAGGATGAAGGAGGGAGATGAATGGAAGTCGGCATTCAAAACCACAGAAGGGTTATATGAATGGTTAATGATGCCATTAGGGCTTAAAAATGCACCTAGCACTTTTATGATGGTGATTAATGAGGTCTTGAAGGACTTTATAGGAGTCTTTGTGGTTTTCTACCTAGATGATATCCTCATCTTTAGCAAAACAAAAGAAGAACATATGAAGCACCTAGAACTTGTATTGAAGAAACTTCAAGAGGAGAAGCTCACCATCAATCTTGAGAAGAGTGAGTTCATGAAGCAAGAGTTAGTCTACCTAGGATTTGTGGTATCTCAAGGGAACTTGAAGATGGATAAAAGCAAGGTTGAAGCCATTCTTAGTTGGCCTACTCCCAAGACAGGGACAAAAGTTAGGAGTTTCCATGGATTGGCACAATTCTATACGAAGTTTGTGAGAAGTTTTAGTGAAATTTTTGCACCAGTTCTTGAGACCATTAAAGGAGGATTGAAAACAAAGTTCGTGTGGACCAAAGAAGAAAATGAAGGGTTTGAAAGATTAAAGAGGGAGATAGCTACCCAACCTATCCTAGTTTTACCAAGTTTTGACAAGCCATTCATAGTGGAATGTGATGCAAGTAACATAGTAGTTGGGGCTATTCTAAGCCAAGAAGGGAGGCCAGTGGCATTCTTTAGTAAAAAGTTGAATGAAGCAAAGTCTAGGTACTCATCCTATGACTTAGAGATATATGCTTTGGTGCAGACTCTTAAGAAGTGAAGGCACTACCTATTGCCAATAGAATTTGTGGTATACACTGACAATCAAGCCTTAAGCTACATAAATACTCAAGAGAAGCTCAGTTTGAGGCACATCAAGTGGATGGAGCTTTTGCAGTCATACACCTCTACCATCAAGCATAAGAAGGGAGTTAACAACAAGGTTGCTGATGCTCTTAGTAGGAGGTTGCTTACTATCCAAGAGATACAGTTACAAAGCATAGGGTTTGAAGGATTCAAAGATCTATATGAAGGAGATTCTAATTTCTCAAAAATATACAAGGTATGTACTAATTTTGAGAACCATTTTCATAGTGAATATGCCGATTACACCTTGAAAAATGGCTTATTGTTTAGGGGGAAGCAATTATGTGTTCCTAGAGGTTCTATGAGGGAGAATATGATCCAAGAAAAGCATAATGGCAGTTTGAGTGGTCACTTTGGTTTGAACAAGACACTAGACTTAGTGGAGAGGTTCTATTGGTGGCCTAAGATGTAAAGAGATGTAACAAGATATGTTGAACAATGTGGAGTATGTCAAAAGCAAAAGGGAACATCAAGCAATGCAAGTCTTTACCAGCCATTACCCATTCCAAATAGACCATGGGAATGAATAAACAAGGACTTCATAGTAGGTCTACCTAGGACACCAATTGGTTTGGACAGTGTGTTCGTTGTAGTGGATAGATTCAGCAAGATGAGCCATTTCATACCATGCAAGACAACACATGATGCAAGTTAGATTGCACACCTATTCTTCAAGGAAGTAGTGAGGATACATGGGTTGCCAAGGAGCATAGTTGTAGACAGAGATGTGAAGTTTATGGGGCATTTTTGGAAGACTCTTTGGAAGAGGCTAGGAACCAACCTGTCTCATAGCTCAACATATCATCCACAAACAGATGGACAGACAGATGTGATCAATAGGGTACATGGGAACTTGTTGAGATGCTTAACTAAGGAGTATGGACAAGGATGGGAGCAAGTGATTCCACAAGTAGAATTTGCTTACAATGATAGCACAAATACGACTACAGTTAAGAGTCCATTTGAGATAGTCTATAGTTTACATCCAAGGGGTGTACTTGATCTTAGAGATCTAAAAGGATATGAAGGGATTAGTGGAAATGTTGATGATTTTGCTCAGTCAATGAGAGAGGTTCATGAACAGGTCAAGAAGACATTGATAGAGGCTAATCAAAAGTTGAAGGCTAAGAGAGATGAAGGGAGAAGAGAATTACAATTTGAGATAGGTGATTTGGTGATGGTATACTTGAACAAGGCAAGGTTACAGAAAGGCATAGAAAGCAAGCTGCAGATGAAGAGGATAGGGCCATGTAAAGTGTTGGCTAAGTATGGATCAAATGCTTACAAGGTGGAGTTACCCAAGGAGATGGCTATTTCTCCTATCTTCAATGTGAAAGACTTGGTGAAGTATAAAGGACTAGAAATGGATGAATAATAGTACAATGCTGAAATAAAAAGTATGTGGGAGCACTCAAGGTACCTGATCAAATCAGACCACAAGTGGATAGGATTTTAGACTCAAGGGAGAAGAAGACTAGGCACAAGACATACAAGGAGCACCTAGTGAAGTGAAAACATCAACTAGAGTTAGAGGCTACTTGGTTAGCAAAAGGTGACTTTAAGAAGCATGGAACTAGTGAGGAGCTCTTGACACCATAGGTTCCTTAACTTATTTGCTGCAGGGGGAGAATGGTGCAGGAGCACCTTAAGGTCTTTTGGAAGATCTTAGTGATTTTTGGCTTGTAGGTGGTTCTAGCCAACCACCAAGGGAATAACGACTATGTTATAAAGTCCCAAGTGTGTTTTTGATGTGTGTGTTATGGAAAACTTAGGTTTTTTTAGAGCTTTGAGGTTTGGAAAAGTCTTAGTGTAGAGATTAGGAAAAACTAGACAATGTTGTCTTAGGAATTTGGCCTAAAAGTTCAAAAAAAGGCATTAATGGTGTTTTAAGCCCAACCTAAGGGTCCTAGCATGTGGGAGAAAGGTATATAAGGTCATAAAAACCCTAATACCTAGGTTGGAAGTTCATTTTCATGAATTGAGACTTGGAGAGCATATTGTGTGATTGGAATTCAGTAACTTTTGAGTGAATATTTGCGTTTGAGCCTTCATCCAATCAATGAAGGATTGAAAGGTCTTGTCTGATGGTTTGAGTCTTTCCATTTTGTCACTTATTTACTGTGTGAGGCATCATATTAGCCATTTAGTTCAATTGTTTTTTGTTTTGCAAGTTTTTGGAGTTTTGGCCTTATAGCCGGTTTAGGCCAGTTTTTGGAAATCATGATCCCCACTTGAATTGCCATGGAAAGGTTAGCATGGACACTTTCAATCAATGAGGGGACTATTTTTAAAGTGTAAATAGTGTGTGTGGAGTCTTGGTTTGTTGGGGAAGATTTGAATTCATCAAACACTAGGCGAGTGCAAGTGCATTCGGGCTAGTGGCTTGGAGAGGACAGCAGTAAAGAAAGCTGATAAATGGATTGGTTTGTGCCAATCAAGAGAATGAGAGTGTGGGAACATGTATTCCAGAAATGTGTGTGCAAGGATGAGAGTTGAGGAGGTCATTGAAGCCCTCAAAGTTGGAAAAAGGAGCCAAAACCCTAGAAACCCTTGAAATTAGGGGGTTATGAGGACAGTCCTATGTACAGACACTTGCAGAACATTACACATAGTAGACCTTGAAGCCTAGGGTGCTAATAGAAGGAATGTCAAAAAATATTTTGGGGTTGTTAAGGTCGTTTTTGAGAGAAGCCAAGAATCCAGGTTCTAGGAGGCCTAAAAGGGGCAAAAAGGCTACAAGGCCTATAAACTAGAAATTCTTGAAAGCGAAGGGAAAAAGGTGAAAGAATCCATTGAAATGGATTAGTGAGGACACACTTGGGTCACAACAAGACCACCTTACCCTATCCCTAGAGTGGTTAGGACACACTTGGGTCAGTGTGGAGCTCAAGGAAGCAAAGTGGTGGAATGGGAGTGTTGGTGAAGATTTTGAAATTGGTGGCGAGACCTATAAGGTGTTAGGGGTTTAGGAGAAATCCCTGAGTAGGGTAGAGTGGAATACCCTAAGAAGATAAAAGAATAGGTCTTTGGAAGAGCAAGAGTTCTCTTGAGGTATAGGGCTCCCCATCACTCATCCTATGATATTATAATTAACATGGAATTTGAAGTCAAACTACCATGAAAAATATTTACAAATCTGAACATGCTAGATAGATGAACACTTTGAAATATTTAGTAATCATGGATACATATTTTAAAACTATTACAAAAACATAGTATTCTCCTAACTAGCTTTATAAACACCTTTAAAATCCTACAAACCAACAAGTGTTTTCAAGTGGCCCTATAGAGAATATGTTTGTAGAGATTATGGAAAATAGATTCTATTTTTTTTTTATGGTAGATTATTGAATCTAATCTAAAATGTGATACAAAATGTTCATATACAGTTGTTTTTAAATAATCTTGTAAAAACTATATGGATCATGGAAAACTCATTCCAACTGTTATAGCTACTAAATTTTAAGATACAATTATACTCTTTCTAACAATAGATAGTTGAGTGTAATCTAAAACTTCGATACAAAAGATACACAATTGATTTGATTTTTTTTTTTTTGAATACTATATAGACCATTGAAAACTCATGTTATAAATCATTGCTATAATATACACTTTTCCTATCAACCAATAACAAGAACTAGCAATTTTGAGTATGGTCCCTATTCTAAAGAAGAGAGTGAAGTCTGGTAATTAGGTCTTCCTCTTTTGAAGATTTTTTTTCTCAAAGTACTTGATTAGTCCATTATCCTCACTTGCAGTCCAACCAGACCCACTATTCATTCTCTTTGTTGAGCAACACTGAGAGAATCCCATGAACAACAATACTATCTCACACCTAGCTCAATGATGTCCAAGAACAGAACTGACTTGAAAAAATCTAGACAATTTTTTTTAAGAACTATCTTGGGTTAGTTGTAATCTTATTAGTACAAAATCCAATGGCTTCTTACCATAATTCATAGAAGCTTAATGAGCTCAATTGTTATTCCATGATAGTCTACGATAAGGTACCACAAAGTTGGAATCTCCAACAGATCATCCAACACTAATACATTTGATTGCAAAATATGACAAAACTGTCTGACAAAATATGTCAAATTCGATGTTCATCAGGTGCTTGTAAAATTTGATGTGTAATTTCCAATTTTTTGAAAGTTTATCCCCAACGTTCGTCGAAATTTCAATGAACCTGGGGTTCGTTGAAATGTCAGCTATCATTTTCGTCGAATTTTTGACAAACATGAAAAATTAAAAAAAATCAAATTGTGGACGACATAAAGAAAAGTGAGTTTGCACCTAATTTATTGTGACAATGTTTTGCTCTACTTGAGACAGTTTGTGGAGAACTAAGGACGATTTTCTTGGGAAAAATCAGAAAAAATTCAAGAAGATATCACCAGGTTGAGGGTAGTCATTATCTTTTTGCATAATTTAGTTGTGAAGTCAGATTTGTAGTTCCAGGTTTGAAAATCATATTTTAAAGCAACATCTCATCAAATTTCATTTTTAGAGGTTAAGGGTTTTGAGAATTTCATGTCCATATTTTATTGTGTGGAATCACCATAAGATCACAACCAAGGAACAGATTCTTGTGACAGTAATTATGTGATCCATAACTCTATTGGTCATGTGGCATAGTTGTGCTATAACAAATACAAGATGCATTCATGTGTGACCCAAGTTTAATGTGGCTATGTTGTGATAGAAATGGAGGGACTCATATAATGTAGTTAATTCAGGTTGTATAATGTAGGTTTCAATCATCATTGGGTGCATTCAGGTTGTCTCAAGTTTAACAGGTTAGGATGTAATTATAGCATGATCGAAGAGTGATTACCTCTTGCTGCAATAAAAGCCTATAACTCTGGTTGATATGTAGAGTGGTTGTGTTATATCAATTATGTAGTGCATTCAAGCACAACCCATGTTTAATGGGCTATTCTAGAGAGTGATAAAGATTTTCTAAACCTTATGAATGTTACTTGACATATATTTGCATAATCTCAAATTCCTTCAGAGGCTTTTGAAGTATTAATGTATCCTATATAGGGTTTAGAATGATTTCTTTTAATTAAAAAAATAAATAAATGATGTATTTCCTTGTAATTAGATAATGTGGAGATCTCCTAAATCTTCCCCAACACACTATCCTCTTTGGCACTGTATTCATTACTCCAGCTACTAGGTTTTTGCATGTGACATCTTTAATATCTTCATGACCGTGGATTTTAAATAGATCTCAGTCTTTACTTTAATCCTTTTCATGGTAACCCTTGAGTTCCATAATCCACCTTCAATATCTTCTAATAACAATGTCTTAAGCTAGACTGCACAGTATTCATATAAAGCAAGTCCTTCATACCTGCCATTGTTCCAAACCACCACTCACTGCGTTGCTTAAAATGTTCCCTCCATAAGCACAATAGCATGTTTTAAAATCATGGTTGCCAGTGATTAACCATTAAGGTCACCACTTTCATCATAAAGATACAATGAGGTTTTTGTCTTCAAACTCAAGGCATTATGGAAGATAACGTTGTGAATTGTTTGTTGTGTACAATTTGATTTTCTTGCACATTTATTGCTTTGCTAACTTCCTTTAAGACTGGGTATTGCACCCTCAACTTCAATCTCAAACAACTCAGTCACTATCACTTGAAGATTCCTTTCATGAGCATCCTTCTCTAAAATCAAACTATGCCCTATAGACTGCCTACTTACTACAAGGGACTCATTGTTTCATAGTATTGTAGTTCTTAAGATCCTTCAACCTTATTGACACTACTTCATAGTCCACAAGGTATTATTCACTATTCTCCCATCTTTGGTGAGTCTCAAAACACTACTCAAATATGCAATCCACTACCTCGATTATACAATATTAATGGCTAAGAAGAAACATTGAACCTGATTACCACTATTACTTCATTTGGACAGTCATTCCCTAATTGCATTTTCCTTGTCTAACACTACCAAAAGCATTTGAAAAACCCTTAAGGTCAACAAGGGGGTAAGGAAACCCACTGTTAAAATCTCCACTTTACAATGCAAGGTTTGAGCTTTATTATCTTGTCACTGCTTAGCCTATTTTTGACTGTCACATCTCAAGTGACTGTCATTCTTTTTACCGTAGATTGCATTTACAAATGTCACTAAGCTACATAGTGTGCTTGTTATTGGCTACAATCTTTAGATTGCAAGATTTTGTTATTACCTAAAATGTCTCAATCTTTCTCATATTGAAACCTCACTAATCCACTATAGTTATTGTTTATGTTTCTACAGAGGCCTAGGGTTTGTACCCTAATCATGCTCTTACCAATGCTTCTGTTGTTTTTATTAGGGCTCTCTCAATGTCGAGGGCCCTAGGGATAAGCTCATCATAAGAAGTGACACATTGCATCTTTAACTAAAAGGATAAATCCGTAATGACATTAGCAATGATGATTCAAACTTGTTGCTCCTTAGGAATGGGTCACTTGCTCTTATTAGCTCGCTACCTCCATTATTGTAGGAATTTTGTGATCAAGTTCAATATTCTGATTTTAGGAGTCTTAACGGTTGGAAATCATAGTAAAATTAGAATTTAATAAGTTTTGGAATTAGCATTGTAAAGTGTTTTTTGGGGTCATTAACTTCAAACTATCTTCTCTTTTGTAGGGGTGGTTGCATGCCAAATTTTTGGTGTAAAATATCAGAATTATTAGATTATGTTACCTGTCTATGAATAAAAATTATTGGAGTGTGAGTTTGATATTTTTTGAAGATCTAAATAGTCAATCTTGGTAAAGAAAAATCATGTCAGATAATATTAGTCCAAAACAAAATGAAGAGACACTTGATAGATTGTGGGCTAGATTGAAAAGAAAGGGTGATGGGAAATGTTATTGTCCTTGCAATAATTGCAAGGGCTTAAAGATGAGATGACTTTTAATCACAATAGCTAAGAAACATTGTAGGCAGCATGGTCACGTTGAAGGGGGGCATGATTATCGTCCATTGGTAAGTTGTTCATTACATGTGTTTATATTGATTGAATTTGTAAATGTTTATATTATTTTAACATTATATATATATATATATATAATCACTTGATCGTGATCATGGTTTATTTGTGTCTATCATTATTATAAAGGTGGGGCACCCTAGGGCAGATGATATGGATTATCACGGCCCGAAGAATGTGGTTTTGCAAGCGGACGAACATGGAGCTATGAATATCAAAGATGAAGTTAATGATCCTATGGAAGAAGATGATCATGTGCCAGAAAATATAGTTGAAGATGATGGTACGAATACATTGATCCATGCCACATTTAGTGGCAGAGCTGATCATGATGATCAAGATGACTTTTATGATGTTCATAATTTACCTGTAATTGACAAGGCATACAAGCCCCTTTATGAAGGCTCTGAAACAACTCTTATCTCTATTGTATTGTTGCTATTGAACTTGAAGGTTATGAATGGTTTCTCAAACATAGAAATCTCATGGATGTTAAGGTATGTCATATATGCCATCTTTTTTCATCTATTTTAATTGTTGTTAGTTCATCACTAGTAAATAAATGATGAAATATGTACCATTAATATTCTTTATATGAATAAATGATTTTTTGTTGTAGATTGATTGGTGAATTTTTGTTACCACCATCAAATATTTTACCTCGCTCATACCGAGATTTATGTGTCATTATGAAAGATATCGGAATGGAGTATCATGCAATAGATGCATGTCCCAATTATCATATTATATATCATAAACAACAAGAATTTGCAACAAAATGCCCAGAATGTCATATCAGTAGATATCAAACAGATCAACTAACAAAAAAGGTACCTCGCAAGGTTCTTCATTATATTCCCATTATTCCATGTATGCAATGATTATTTAGGTGTGAAAGCTTAGCGCAATTGATGTATTACCATGCACAAAATAGAAGTGGAGATGGTATTCTTCGAATGCCTACAAATGGTTCTACATTTAGGGACATGGAGGAAAAATGACCACACTTTAAAGAAGAACCTCATAATCTCAAGCTTTCATTGGGAGTAGATGGTGTCAATCCATTTGGAGAGCTGAGATCTATTTACTCAGTGTGGCCTGCTTTTGTTATCAACAATAACATTCCTCCATGGATGTCAATAAAGAGGGAGCACATAATGTTGTCAATGATTGTTCCAGGTATTTGTTTGCATCAATTTTTTTTAACATAGTAGCATCTCATTTTTCTTATTTGTTGCATAATGACTTATATTTTTTTCATTCAATAGTCATGTACATTAATTTATATATATATATATATATATATATATATATTGCAGTAAAATGATTATAATAATTATGTAATGTTTATGTTCATTCAACTAGGTAAGTACCAAGTTAAATATATGAATGTATATATTGAGCCTCTTATCGACGAGTTACTAAAGTTATGGAATGGCATCACTATGTATGACGTCTCCAAACCAATAGGACAAAGACAATTTCAATTCCATGCAATGCTTATATGGACAATTCATGATGCCCTAGGGCTAACACATTTTTGTGGTATGTTATAACGTTCAACTACACTTTAACAATATTTAATTTGATGAAGTAGATATTATGAATGTTTTTAAAATAATCTATTCATTATATATAATTATAAAAATTGACATATTTAATCCAATTATATATCATCTTGCAGGTCTTCAAACAAAGGGAAAATTTGCATGTCCAATTTGTGGTCCAAAGATGAAATCTTGTCGTTCAACAAGTTTAGGAAAGCAGGTGTTTGATGAGTATAGGCACTTCCTCCATAGAAATCATAAGTATCGAACTACTGAAAAACATATTTCAATGGGAAAGAGGAGACTACATCAAAACCACAAAGAATGTCACCTCACCTATGGAAGTTGGAATATAATAGAATTAATCGTCAAGGTTATACATCAGATCAAATTGTTTATCTATCATATATGATATGTTTTGAATTTATATTTTTATATTGTGTTGTGTTTACTCATGTTGTAATTGACAATGATTATCGTTGTTAATTTTTTTAAATTATATGCTTCATGAAGGTCGTCAAGGCATTAATGGTCGGCTTCCACAGGGACTAAAAAATTATCCTAGACAATTTAGTAGGTTGCCCTACTATGAGTAGCTACAAATTGTGCATTTGTTTGATATAATGCATATCGGAAAGAATATAACAGAAACGTTATGAAAAATATTGGACGGGAGGCATGACAAAGAAAAAATTGTCAAAATTTGTACTGACATTCAAGAAGCCAATCATGCATTGAAAAATGTCATTCAATTAAATAGTGATAGAGACCAAATTAATATAAGTGCCCTTCCTTTGTTATTAATAGAGCAGCAAAGTAATGCTATGAAAGAAGTCATACAAAAAATTTGATTTCCCACAGGATTTGCTGCGAACATAAACAATATAATAACAAAGAAAGGTGAATTTGGCTCAGGGATGAAAATGCATGATTGGCATACCTTCATTAAGGTAATTATTCTAGCATATTATATACACTTGTATAATGTATGTACTTTTCAGTGTATTGTGTTTACTACTTTTAGAAAAATAATGAAAAGATCATTTTATAATTGTTCTAGTACATTCTACCTCTATCTCTCCTAGACAACTTTGACCTCAATGTCAAGCAAGTTATATATGATCTTGGAAAATACATGAGGTAAGTTGTGAGATTTGTTCAATTCGCTGTATACATCTTATAATTGCTATTTATTTTACTTGTTATGTAATATACTATATATTTTTGTTAAATATCATTAATATATTTACGTCTTGAATCACTTGTAGATGGCTATCATCTAAAGAAATCCATACAGAAGATATAAATTATTAGAAGAGAAAAATTCCTTGTCTAATGTGTGAAATGCAAAAGTGTCTACCTTCAACATTTTTCAATGCACAAGAACAATACCTCATACACCAAGTTGAGGAGATTGAATTGTGTGGACCTGTACACACAAGGTCAATGTGGATGGTTGAGAGGCACTTGAAATTTTTGAAGGCTTTGGTTAGCAAAGATCCATTTAGATCGCATTTGGGATCCCAACTCCATTAACAAATTCGAAGGGGAGTACCTGTTGGGGAAAGGTAGATTCAGGAAAGTGAGGTAATTATAAGATGGTCATGGAGATTAATTGGAATGCATTTTACATATGGTTTTTATGTATATTGTACTTATTTAATTTTTAATCTTCAATATACATCAATTATAAATTAAGGTCATATACTGTGGTATTTAACTAATTATACGTCGTTTGTGAATTTCAATTTATTTTGGTATAGTTGGTCGAGAGTGGGATGCACTAAATTTGTACATCGCCAACAATCTTGATTGGATGAAGGTATGGATTGAACAATGTCAACAATTTGGCCATGCATTAACATGGGAAGGTATGGCTTCATTGGTTAAAGAAGCTCATTGTAATGGAGCTTCCAATGTTACACAAAGGGAAATTGATTTAGCATATGATTTAAGAGATAAATAGTTACGTATAAATATATTAATCACCCATATTATTTAATTATTTTCAAGTATATTGATGTATATATATCTTGAGATCATTTTCTTTGCATACATTCGGCCAATAATAAATATGTTTATCAACTGATGATATTGCAATAATTTTTACATGTTTGACATATTGCAGGTGAAACACCACAAGGCTATGTGGTGCAATGGTTGTAAATTTTGAATCAAAATGTTGGATGACATGAAGAAAACTTGTGATTCTAATAACTGTAGTCTTTCGTGACTAATGTTTCATCTAGAAGCAACATACATCCATAAGTCTCAGAAAATCGATACTATGGATTTTGGATGATATACTTGAGTGTGACTTTAAGTCCTTCAGATTAATTTTGTTCGTCATCCTATGGTATAGGCTACAATTGAATGAAAATGATCCTGAGAGAACTATTATTGAACATGATAATGGATTTACCATGGTTAATACAAGGTTGATCGAGTGAGCTAGAAATGAGCCCTATGTTCTTCCAAGCCAATGTGAAGGTATTTTACTCAGAGGTTCTAGGTAAACCGGGTTGGTTATTTGTTGTTAGACATGATTCAAGAGGAAGGCCGATAAAGTATAATGTGGTGGAAGAAGAAGATCGAAGAACTAGAAGATGATGTAGATGATGATCAGAATCAACGGTTAGTTGATGATGTCCCTGATGAAGATGTCGAAGAGGAGGAACTAGATGATGATGATGTAGGAGTTAATGTTCATGAAGATGACATCCATTTGGATGATGACATTATCGAAAATGATATCGATGACGATGATGATGATATGACCAATCCTTACAATGTTGAATCTGGATTGGATGATACAGACAAAGAGTTGGATGAATAAGAAGATCAATGACATTGAAATGTATAAGTTATGCAATTATATTATTTATTTGATATTAATTTCTTGATAGAATTATATTTGAATTATGTGGTTACATAATTAATTGATGATTTTTTTAATTTTTATGCCATTACATAATTAATTTAATGATGTACTTTTTAATGTTTGAAAGGTCAAAAAATTAAAACATTTCAATAGTGATGTTAACAACCTTGAAATTAGTGTGTTTTATGTTTCATGTGATTATAAAAGATTAAAAAGTCAGTTGTAGAGGTGGTTGTTCAGTGGTTGACATGTATGTTGGTTCTTTTTACAATGTAACCAGGTTTGTCTTCTAATATACATATGGAATTGCCAATTCCAATCGAAGGCAGCTTGAAGGACCTGGACCAACTGACAAGGACTTTAAAAGCCTCGTATTAGCTCTCAAAAATGCAGGTAAGAATACCTCAAGAGTTTTCCAATCTCTTGGAACGTTTTAGGGTAACAGACAAAGCCAAATGGTTTGAGCTTTCTACTCTTTAGGTGCTGCTAGACCTAGGCGGGTGTACCTATGTGAATTGGGAAGACTTGACTTTTGATCTTCTCTCTTGTAGTGATTTTTCCACGATGGCAGATGGAAGTGGACAAATGAAATAAAATTTGGTATAGATCGTATAGCAATATTCAAAACTAAATCTTAATATGCTCAGTTAACAGATGTAAAGAAAAATGAATGAATCTTAATGATGAAAATGTAGAGACTAGTGCCTTATTGGGTATGCAGAGTCAAGAAAAATCTGAAACAAGTACTTCATTCTGGTAAATATGCAAGGTTACAATTACCGAGTTCTTCTTAGTGATCCAATTAACATTCTCTAATTACTACGATCAATTTAAAGGGTTTAGTCTTTACTAGAAAGAACCAATCAATTGACCATATAGATGCAGCAAATGTGCACTAACAAACTGAATGTAAACTTGTTACACCAATTTAAATAACCATAAAACACCATATTGGAGACAAATTTAATAATACTTTCAACAAATACCATAAACAACTGATACCAGAAACAACTACACCATATTATTAGATTTCAATTGATATCTCCATGATTCGAAACATGCAACATAGTCTCATATTGGAAAAGTATTGTATTACACTCTATATTTTCTATCCTCTAACCTATTCTACTTATCGCTCCTTCATTTGGTTTTCAAAATGGATATTTATACGTTGAGAATATGAAAGGACATGTCCTTTTGAAAATTGAAATGTCACATGTTTACAAAATAAGAGATTAGAGGATAATTAAGCTTTATTAAGCCACTAGTGAGTTTTAGTAAGATGATCTAAATAATCCTGGCACTCGTATGTATCCGCATCTCCAACCGTATTCCAGATCATAATTTCCATCTTTATCATCTTCTCATTCCGCTCGTTCACTTCTTCTAACATTGCATTCTCCACATAAGCTATCCTCATGACTTCATTTAACAATGATTCACTTTCATTCTTCCATCTGGTAGCTTCTTTCAGTTCCCCTTTGTCATCATAGAATGCAATCAATGTTTTCTTGGCAGCATTTATCAAACCCTCTTCATCCCCTTGCAACTCATTGTAGAAGTTTCGATGCCGATTTATAATATGATTTGCAGCTTCAATTGATGCACTATTAGAAGCATCTCTTTGATCTATCTCATGAAACTTCTCCATAATCCATCCATCCATCCTTTCATGCTCCTTTAATGTAGCAAGAGTATGTGAATGTTTGCCCCAAAGTTTATTCAACCAAGGTGTTAAACTATCCCGCCTTTTCTTGATTATTGCAAAAATTGCACATGCTTTCCTTGGGAATAAGCACTTGATCCAACCTAATGATCCTTTGTTTGAGAGCTTTATCCTTGAGTGAGCATCCTGGGTGTCTTCATTGTAACACCAACTAAATCCTTTAGTCTATCATTTTCTCTCAACATTCTTTCATTATTTGCTTTGTACATGTCCCTTTCCTTTATCAACATCTGAATTTGGGCCTTGTTTAGCTTTGCAATATTCACTCCAATTTTTGCAGTAGCCATAGGATCAGCTTCCCTAACCTTTAGGTTCATGACATGGAAAAATTCCTTTTCAGTGTCAATGACCATTGATTTCCTGTGGGGTGGGTATAAGGCCCATTTCATCAATGAACCTTCATGAGTATTGTATTTTAATTCAGCATACACCTCTGTTACACTTTCTTTGTCAAGCTTATGTGTAGCGTTGTTGTCCCTCAAGAAACTATCAAAAACAAGGGCTGAATTGAGATCTAGCCCAGGAAAGATCATGACACCAACATCTTGCAACATTTTCCTCCCCTTTTTAGGGGTCATATTTGTCATTTCATCATCCACACATTTCCTTAATTTGTTCAGCAATTGTTCTTCATTTCCTGCAGTGACATCATCAACCTTTTCTCTTATTTCCTTCCCCTTCTGTTTATACAAAAATGCTTTGAATTCTGGGGAGTTTATGAACTCATCATCTGAAACAAATGATCTGTACTCAATATTCCTTACATCTGCATCACCACTTTCAACACTCAGCTCTCTAGTTGGGCAAACATACTATTGAGTTCTCAATCTAGATACCTTTTCTGGTTGGCTTTGTGGCACATTATCTTGTGGTGTCTCTTCCCCTAAAGACAATTGCTCTGCATCATGCAGCCCTTGGTTATATTTTTCAACCACCATCTCAGCTTCATCTTCCTCCAGATTATGAATCATATCATCAAAGGGATAGGGAACATGCTGATACATTCCAAAGTGTATCTTCTCTTTGGTAGAATTGATATATCCTTCTGGGTCAAATCTCTTCCTTGGTGATCCTCCCTTCATGTTGTACTGAAGTAGTTTTTCAAGGATCAAATTGTATCCTTCCTTGGCCAACATAGTGAAATCACCAAAGCATAATGAGCTAGGCATAAAAGCCTGCTTCCCAAAAGAACTGAAATTCATTACACTGCAATAATCAATCTACCTAACAATCTCCAAATATGCAATCCTATTTGGAACTATCTTTGGCATAATGAAAGGGGCCTCTTCAAACCCATAGACTCTGATCATTGTAGCTCCCTCCAAACAATACCAATCTCCCCAGTTATGATCAATTGGCCCATTGAAATCTTTTGGCTGAAGAAATCTCTTAATCTCATTTGATAATGAATAATTACATGTATATTTATACAATATGTACAATGTTTTCACAAAATATTCTTCAAAATGAATGAAACTAGCATTAGCAAACCTGCTATCCCAAATAGCAGTCCACAATTGAACAAGTAATGCTTCACCATGTTTACCAAGCTGAGAAATACTCATTTCTGGAGGCCATACTCCCAACTCCTATCCGAAATATAGTACCAGGTGCATCAACAATGAATAATGCCTGAGATAAAAAGTAGATGATCCACCTTTTATAGCCACCAGTCTTGAATCAAGCCCCCTAGAAATGTATGAGGCATAGTCAAATGGATGAGAATTATGATACTGGATATCTGCTATGATAATCATGGGCACAATTGACATATACTTCAGGGCATCCATTCCCAATACCTGACACACTGAATAGGTGTATTTCATATAGGGTTCAAACAAGTCCACATGATAAGGGGGGCCCTCACTATCCTACAAAGGATCTGGCTTGCTGCCTTGTTTAACTCTGTGAATTGGCAACCTCCAACCCTTATAGATTATATCCATTCTTGAGAATTCCTTCTCCAATTCCTCATGTATGATCTCCTCATTGCAAAACCCTTCTAAATTGAAAACCTGCCCAATTGCCTCTTTTGATAGATATATTTGTGGCTTTCTAGATGTATCACATATAGCTTTATGCTTCGGGTCATAGTTATCAGCCAACAATTTTACTAGTTCAACATTCACAAACACGTTAGGGCACACCAGTTTTCCCAAATTCAGCTTCCATGGGTTGCAAACTGGTTGAAAATGACTTCTTCTATGATAATGGAAATTGAACAATTCATACCCCCTTATGGTAGTCTAGACGTCCCCTATGAATTTGCATTTGTCATCTATTTTATCAATCTCTTCCCTAAGTTGTGTAGACCTTCTGGCTCTAGGCCCTGAACTAGGCAACTGATCAATGAGATCCTGGTTTAATCTTCATTTAGTGCCCTCATGTTCTATATCAATTTTATGTTTCTTCCCTTTTGATTGACTACTTTCACCCTATTTTCTACTTTTGACTTTTCTAGAACCAGGGGACTTCATTCTTCAAGATTTTAGTTGTTAAAATTTAGAAGGCTAAGATGCATTCACTTATAGTGTATGCTCGAGCTCCTCAGGCTGGAAGATGTCCTGGTTCTCTATTCGCACTGCTGACTCTTCTGCAATCAATTCAACACAAATGCGTATGATTACACTTACCCTATTATTTCTCGTCGTGCTATTAATATGTCAGCTGAAGCACGAATGAAGAGTTATTTGAAACTTGCACTGTCGCATCAAATTTCTTGTTGGTGAGAGATTTTCAAATCTAGGGAAAAATATTTTTTGCAACGTTCATTAGATCTTTCACCAAAAAATCCCGTAGTAACACCGAAGGCCATTGTCTCATCGACAATCATCCTTTAGTTCTTTGTGTTTCACTGTGACCTTTAGAGTTAGGGAGAAGTCTTATAGACAATACTTTGTCTCACCGAAATGTATTCTTTTGTCTCATGTGGGTCGCTATAACATTTTGTTGTCAGGGAGACATCCCATAGATATCCTGTCTCATCGAAAAATCTCCTTAAGTTTACTTCTTATCACCGTGACAATATCATTCTCTTACCAATGAAAACAATCTTACCGATGAAATAAATTTCATCAACAAGACTTACAAATCTTTGAAAAGACTCATAACGATGCCAAATGTCTCGCCGAACCCGTTCCTCCAAATTACTTTATTCGGTGAGACTCTCTGCGAAGTATTCTTTCGGTGTAACCTTCAATTTTCAACGGAACTCACGCCGAAGACTTATTCTCTTGCTGATGCAATTCTCTATCGGTGTGAAATTTGAGTCAGCAAGACTACATAGCTTCTTCCCGATAGCTTTTTGATGAAACCCCCCTTGCGCCTTATCGACAAGACCCAACACCTTCGGTAAGACATCATTCTGATAACCTTTTGTTTGGCTGATACATCATTCCCCACGCTGGTCGGTGAGACATACATGTGTTCATTATGACTCATCCCGATAACAATTCTCTTGCCAATATGCCTTTCCTGTCGCCAAAACAATAGATGTATCCTACCAACAATCTGCAACAAGCATACATTAGTGAAAAATATAGGTTGGGGAGACCTTTACCCTATCTTGCCGATATGGGTAATACAATGAAATATCAAAGACTAGATGGATTCAAATGAATCATATGACAAAATACAAGAAATATGCCATTTGGAAACTCATGAATGCAATTGACTATGAAAAATTCAAAATTTTACAGTTCTAACACCTCGTACATTTCGGGCTCTGCAAGACCCAGGAGGGTGATCCCTTAATGTGTTTACAACCTCTACACCATTATTATAAACAACATTAACAATAGCAAATGATCTCACTTAATAGCTCAACACGATAAGATAATATCAACTAGAATTGGTTGTTCATAGACAATATCAACTATTTGAAGCATGAGATAACTAAACACAATCCATTGTATAAGATAGTTAGTGATTTGCAATTTGTAGCAAGCTCTAGGCAAAGACAAACAAATACTGAACTACATGAATAATTACAACTTAGATCAGTGCCATATATCCATTGCAGGAGTCAAATTCAAAAGCATTTAGAGGTTTATAATAGATTTAATACATCACATATAAGATCCCTGACAATATTGCATTACAATTTCATCAGTGTGCATTCTAACCCAGGACTACTTATCAAATCCTTATACAACACATATCCGCCTATAATCCCATTAAATCATTTTGATTAATTCCTTGAATTAAAGCTAAAATAGAATCATACAGACCACAACAGTAAGATGGATAAAACAACACTTAGTTATTTCATTGAAAGTTCAGATATGCATGTACAATGGAGATACATGAGCTCGAATTTTCATTTCAACTCAAATGCTAGTACTGTTATACAACATTAAATCTCTATGAACTCAAAACCTATTACATAATGACTCAAAACCTAAATTGCATTTCTCTAAAACCATTAGACTTTACAATTCGCTCTGCAACTTCACCTAGACTCGACAAAAATTATCTAACTTGCTAACCCATACTTCCGGCCTTGAAATATTTCTTATAGAAAATGAAGGATCAAACAAGCACTAGGCCAGAAAGTACACCTGTCACTAGTCAATTGGAGCACCTGGTGATATTCCAAAATTTGTTACAATAACCACCACCTTGAAAAATATTCTTGTTCAAAAATCGTTACAACACCAATCATCTTGGAACATATTCTCGTTCATCATGTCAGCGGAGGAAGGTTGATGCAATAAATAAAAACCATGTGAAACCCATGCCAAGAAAGTCATCCACACAAAACTAGAAATGTTGTAACCACAACATCTAATTTGCCACCTGTCGGTAGCCCACTCTTTTTACTCATCATCATTCAAATACTTCACCACCCACCTCTAGTATTCTTTGTTAGTTGGCCAGTCAAAATTAATCACCTCTTTTACCTTTGTACTATAAGGCAAATACTTTACCACTACCTGATTAGCATCTCTTTCAAAAGATTCTAAAAATGAATTGGTACCAATAATCTTATCCATACAATTTACCAACAAATCATCATCTGAGTCATCACAAATTATTTTAATTTGATTATTGATGACTTCACTTGCTTGATCCTACCATTGTTGGAGTGTTCTGATTCCTCCTGCTCATCAGTTATATCAGGTAACAGTGTGTTACCCCAATCATTGAAGTTCTTTACCAATTCCCTAATCTTCCTACTTAGATCATCTGGTAAGGTCTAAAAACCTTGCAATGTTTTAACTAATATATAAGTAGGCTTCAATGATTGGGGCCTGTTATTTACATCAAACCTTGAGGCTTTATTCATAACATCTAGACTATTTTCCCTAGGGATCCAATTTTGAATTATTGGAATCACTATCCCCTGATCCCTATAATTATTATTTATTGCTTCAAATAGCAAAGAATACAAAGAATGTATAGAGGGTAGTTTATTATCCATCTTTTCATTTAAATGCTCCAAAACAAGAGTAACAATTTCTTTTTTTTTTTAAAGAAAACCCTCCTCTTTTACCCTTAGTGATGTCTGTAATTGATCAATTTTCTCCATGAGATGCCTCTTTGTTGGATCAACAAAGCACTCTATTTCTTCATCAACTTGTTCTAAAGGAGGGGTAAGAGCAGGATTTTTAATGGGAGACCCTGGTGTAGAAACATTTGAAGAAGCAAGAGGCATTGACCCTGCTATGGGAGGTAATGTGCTGGTTCCTAGAGAATTGGATGTTTCCCCAGTATGTCTATACTTGAACCTTTCTACTTCAATTTGTAGCTTAACATTCCTCTGTTGCATTTTACTATATTCTTCAATTAAAATGTTATACTTCTTCATTAGGATCTTTCTTTCAGCCTCCTCCCTTTCAACAGTCTTTTGGGCCAACTTGGCCACATTCACAGTTAAAATAGTGGCTTCGGTTGTTGCAGTCTCTGAAGCCCTCTTTATTATTAATCCTTCTTTGAAATTTGGATTAATATCAACAATGTCTAGCTTTCTTCCTTGTGGAGCCAATGCCCAAATTGCCAAGGTCTCATATTCTTCACTGAAGGCAGAGTTTTGTAATGCTTCCTAAACTTCTTCTTCAAAATCCTATAAAGGATTCTTGGACTTCATAATGGCATTGAAAGCCACTGCATCTGCGATGTCCCATTCAGGAAAAATCAAAACACCATCCCAATTCACTAGTTGTCTTCCTTCTTCAGGAGTGATGTTTTTGAACTCTTCCATTAGTTCAACTTTCACTTCATCACTCTCCTGATCTAACCTGTCAGGCCTTACTTCTCTTCTCTCCTTGCATTTATTTTGATATTCCTCAAATTTCATCCTCCATGCTAATTGCAAGAATACAGGAGTCTTTACAAATGCATTGTTATCTAAGAAATCCTTGCAAGCCTCCATTCATGCATCCTGCACACTCTTACCCTTCATATCCAAATCAGATAGAACCAATTCACCTAACCTAGGAGGGGATGGCATACCAACCTGCATGTCTTGATCAGTAACAATAATTTCATTTGTGAGATCCTTATGTAGGTGATCAGTTCTTTGCCTGTTAAGGCTTGGCTCAGGTGGTGGTGATGGGGGACTGCACTCTGGTGAAGATTTTAATTCAATGATTTTGACAGCCCCAGGTACTTTGAATTTTGGTTCTGGTCATGAAGGCGTCTTCATTATTTTCTTCCCTTTTCTGTCTACTTCTTCCTTATCACTGCCAGTATCCCTTTTCCTCCTATAGTTGGGCCGCCTTTCTGTAGGCTAACATACTGACCTTGTTTCAATTGGAATATCACTTTGTCCTTGCATATCTAGACTTAGCCTTAAATTTATCTTTTTGGTTGTCAAGGTGTCCATTATCTCCTTGAAATTATTCATTAAAAAATCAATTCTCTTGTGGTATGGAGTGAATTCCATCAATGGATCATCGTCAGATCCATTTTATGCGCAATATCCATAGCTTACTATAAGCTATCCACTTTTCCTTGTTCAATTTCTGTCTATTTAAATCAAATTCATTCATGATCAGGTCCTCAGGGAAATTGAACTCATTTGCAAATTTTCCACCTTTTACTCTTTGTCTGAAAAGAGCAAAGAAACCTTCAGGATCATGTTGTCGCCTTCAACCAAATCTCAAATGGTAATCAACAAAGAATTTTTCAAAATGTGTCTAGCCTCCCTTTGAAAATGTAAAGTCAGACACTACTGTATAATCAGGGAATAATGTTCCCTTCCCCTTTCTAGTTAGGTTATCTTCATGAATACACCCCATCTGCCACATAACTTTTGCAAACCCTAGTCTTGGTGGCACATTGTATGGTAGTATGTGAGGGGTTCCTTGAAATCTATATATTCTCAGGACAGTGCTGACTAGATATGGGATAATGTCACCCCAGTTATGTAAAACCCTCAATTGTGGTTTCCTCTACTTCGACCTAAGAAAATTAGGCACTTCCTAAGGGATCCTAGGTACATTTACCATCAATCTAGCCCTCAATCTTACAGCAAAACAATTATCAAATTGCACATAACTAGTGCCTTCCTTATTACAGGACAAATCTACAACCCATATCTGTACTGACAATCTTTCTCCATTAACTGATTGTCTTAAGTTCATCTTCTCAGCAAAGAAATCAACATTCCTAAACAAGAACATATGCATCAACATGGAATACCAAAAGAATTGAGTACCAGTATCACTATTCTGCAGCTTTGATAGTCCTTCATCTATCCTCTCCACCAAAAAAAAGCAAAGTCATATGTTACAGAGAAGTTAGGGTGTTGTATTTGCACCCCCATGAACATGTATGCAATTGGCATTACTGCACTAGGGCTGAAATCCAGAATCTGACATAGTGAATAGAAAGTAGCCAGGAAAGGCTTTCCAAAACAATTCAATCTGAAGTGTTCCTGGTCACTAGGGCTTATGTGAAATTGTGAACCCCCTACCTTAACCAGATGAGGTGGAAGCAACTTAACCCTAAAAAGAGATTTCAATTTTTTATAATCCTGCTTCATTTCTTCAAGATTAATAAGAACTAAGTCATCACTTGGCTCACTCAAATCAAAAGTATGTTGGATAACATCTCTATTAATTTCTAATAGAACCTGTCCATCATTATCTCTGATTACCCATGTGATAGGGTCATAGCTTTTGGCCACTGCTCTAAGTAAGTCCACATCAGGGAACACATTTGGAACAACTAGCTTTCCCATGTCGTACTTCCATCCATTTGAAAAAGGATGAGGCAAATTTCTTTGTCCATGCCATAATTTGAACATTTCTAAGCCTGTGAGTGGAACCATAGCATCAACAATGTTGGAATTATTACACACCAACCCCTCCCCTAGGATTTTCCATCACATCAAAACCAAACCTTTCCTTCTCTCATTTGTTGATAATCGAAATTGATCTAGGAAATCATCGTAAAATTTTATTTTCAAATACTCAATGTGGCTAGAGTGCTGCTTGGTTGGCGCCATTTTAGACAAACTAGGGCCTCACTACAATGTTACACTTCAAGTGGCTATGACTAAGTAGAGATAGGAAATTATAGAGTAAAAATACCATAATTCCTCACAATTTATGATTAAACAATAGCCCTAAAAAATATTTTAATGAGCTCAGTGACAAGAATAGTAGACCCCCCTTTCCCAAATTGAGGTGCAAAATGACTGGGAAACAGAGAAAATTAACTCACATATTTTTTTGTACAAACTCCAATTTCTGGCTGCAGCTGCTCGCAATTTCACTTTTGGCTCTGAAAATATTTTCACAAAATACTTGGATGCTTTATGATACAAATGAAATGAGTAAATTGATTTTATGTCTATCAAATCCTACCAGTAGATGTCTCATCCACCATTAAAGCCCACTCACTGCCTGCACGTAGGGATCCAACCATAATTTGATACATATTTAAATTTGAGCTGTTGATCCTTCAGTTTGATCAATTCATCGATGGCTATCTTCAAAACAGGCTGACATAATCACCAACACGGCAATAAAGGGGCCCACTATGTCATACGCCATGAAGGAATGCCATGTGCTAGTTGCCCGCGATATTGCAATCCTTTGATTTACCATTGCAGGATGGTGGGCACCATCGATCTTTTTACCATAAACCATGCTCCTTCAAAAATGGTCACCGTCCTTTTCCTTTAACTGTCGAGTAGCTTTTCCCTTAAAATCATAACATCTGCATTGAAATAAAACACATGTATCGTCCAAGCACATTAGTAATCTGCCCCGTAATACATTTAAAACCGGCGAACATTTTCTTCACTCCTTAGGCTTCATTGGATGAGACATGTGGTAGGTACCCGCGACATCGTGATCCCAAAATTCTTAATCACGGGATAGCAGGCACCGTCAATCTTGAAGAGACAACTCATCAATGGTCATGCAGATTTCATCCTTTAGGAAGGGCATGTGGCACCTGCCCATAATATCACGATCCCTGTAATCCCTGTTTGCGGGATAGCGTGTGTTGTTAATCATTTATTCTTTGTTAGGGTTGGGATAAGAATTTAACAGGGCCAACTAAGACTTAGGAAATAAAACCCTATGGAGGAAATAAAGTATTAAAATCAAAGTTGGGTTTTAATTTTAATCCGGTGACGTAAGCCTAAGCCATTAACTCCAGTGATCATGTCGTTGACGACTTAGCCAAAGCCTTTCATTAAATACTAACCGTGCAATGTGTAGGTTTTCTAGATTCGAAGATATGGGAGAAGATCTTGATCATACCCCGCCAACTCACAGACCTAAGGTGTCACCCTGTTATTTGGTGTGAAGTCAGCAAAAGGTAGATGTATGTCCTGTATGGAATGTGGGGCCCAATCTCCACTATTGAGCTCATAACCCATGGTTTTAAATCGACAACCAAGATCAAAAGCTAATGTAAATCTCTGTTGTTCCCTGCTAGCTCGCAGGAGGAAGATGAAGGTTCCATGTGAAGCATTAATGAATTATTCCTTGCTTGTGTAGTCACGTCGATCCCAATCTATGTCAAGATGTTGTTGTTGGAAATCATGAAGAGTGATCTTTGGATTCTCATCCAGCTCTAGTTAAACGGTGATAGTACATATGCTGCCAAATTGCCATGTTTGCACATGCATATTTGCTAAGCATTGATGAAGATTTCCATTACCTCGCATAATAAATACAAGAGGAATTAACTACTAATAGTGTCATTCTTGTAGCAGTTAGAGCGCTTTGTGGGCTGAGTCTAATCAAGTTTGAGTTCTTTTCTAAGAAGAGAAAATGAGTAAGTTAGTAAGGAGGTCTGTTCGTTTGAGCTCACAAAAGCTCGGTCCTGCTACTTAGGAAGATGCTTTGGTTGAGAAACAACGTCCTAGAATTGCAACCTTCTACTACTTTGGTTGCAGTAGAAGGTTGGAATTCCAGGACATTGCTGCTCAATTGGTAGATGACAAAGGAAAGCAGTCGGTGTGCTCTGGATGCGGCCAACACTCACCCATTGACCTTACGAGCAACACTTCTGATGATGTAACTGAGAACGACTCAGACTACTATCAGTATTTAAGTCACTTCAATCACGGTCTACCCTCTAATGAGGAAATGATATATGTGGGCATATAAACTATTAAAACCCCAAGTGGACAGACTAGAACCATATTAGGCAAGGACAAGAAAGAAGAGGAGGTTGAGGGTCTACCGTATTGGGAAAAAACTAGAAGCGGGCGTGTATACTAGGGTCTGAGTGTTGGTAAGGGTAGGGTGGCAGGTAAATAAGAAGTTGTTGTGATGCCTTCGTGGAAATTTGGTTGCCTGGCTTTTTTGCATGGATAGCGACAAGGAGATTTTAATGACAATTTGTGTTCCCTATTCTTTTACGCTACCCCAATTCATGCACTATATATGTTTTGCAGATTCAACATGTGGGAAGTTTGGTAATAAAAGTCAAATGCAATGGAGATTTTGTTCAAATGAAAATTTGTGGTGAAATTACATTTGAGCCCGAAGATTGTTGCTCTCTTGTCATATAAAAGGGAATTCAAGGCTCATTTGTAGGGAGAGAATTGATGAAAGCTCTAGCTATGTTTTGAGTTGAATATATGGGTAGAAAGATATCTCTCCTCTAATGAGGAAGTGATATTTGTGGTGCCATTGGCTGTTAAAACCCCAAGTGGATGGAATAGAATAGATAGCTTATTTTGAGTTTTGGATGAATATATGCAAATTATCTTAAATTGTAGGTAGATATGACTTATAAGCATGAATAAATGTATAATTCTAATATATTTTCTCTCCTTATGTGGATTTGAGTGAATTTTGAATGAAATGTTAATGAAGTTGTCATTCTTCTTTTGAGAATTTGTTCAATTGTGTGTCTATGTTTTGCTTTGATTCAAGAAAATCAATTAAATGCTTAAATGGAGTCATAAGTTTACAATTATTTACAAAGGATTTGATAAGTAGTAATAAATCAGAGAATTGAGCTCCATAATGCAAGGTATTATATGAGAAGTCTATTCTATTAAATTCTTGGGTCATTTTTGCTAACAGTAAATGGGTAACTAAATATTTATCTAATGAAGAATAAAAGAATAATATGTAAATGGGTTACTCACTCACTCCCTCTATCTCTCTCCCCTTAACCCTAAAACCTTAACCCTTAAACTCTAAACCCTTAATATTAGGTGTGTATTAAAAACATTATAAAAGTATAAATTTTTGGAGTTCTATTAGGAATTGAATGATAAATGATGATGAATGGGAAAATCTAAGGCACTTTAATATTTTCAACTAAAAATTTAAGAGTTCAATTAGGATGAGTGTTCACTTAGGGTTTGGTTTAGGGTTCAATTAATGTTCAATTTGGGTTAGGATTGAGGATGAGGTTGGGGTTTAATTAAGGTTATGAATTCAATAAGAGTTCAAATAGGATGAAGGTTAAGATTAGGGTTGGGGTTAAGGTTCAATTAGGATAAGAATTAGTGTTATGGTTATGATTAGAGTTCAACTATAGTTCAAAGTTAGGGTTATGGTACAATTAGGACTACTGTTCAATAAGTGTTCCCTTAGGGTTATGATGAGAGTTATAAATCTACAATTAGGGTTCAATTAGGGTTATGATTAGAGTTATAAATCTATAATTAGGGTTCAATTAATGTTCACTTAGGGTTCCTTTCTTGTGATAAGTTTATTGTATGGTAAGTGTATTTTATAAAATTAATATGTCAAGAATTAGTTGTAGATAATACTACATGTGATTTTTCATATGGTATTAAATTGTAGATTAATATTGATAATAGATTTACTTCCTTCTTTTGCATTTTAAGCTACCATAATATATGGCCTTAAAATCCTATTCATATTTTGAGCATTTCTAAACTATACAACACGACATCCAACAAAAAAATTTGTTATGCATTTTTTTCAAGCACAAATCCTTAGAATTCTTAATGCGTTACTTAGGTTAATTGTTTATTGCAATAAATAAATACACACTAATATATATACTATGGATTTGAGGGAAAATATTAAAATATTTATATATATAGAAAAATTTAAATGCAAGGGATTCAAGTACATACCTTTGCTTTTGTTAATGTTGATGAAGATACAAATGTTGATGAAGTTCCAAATTTGATGACATGATGATATAAAAAACTGGAATATCTTTTCTCTATGTGGCATTTGAAATTTTCTACAAAACTATAACTAACTCTACATAAAATTTGTGACTTTGGACCTATTTTGCATCAATAAATATGAGCTTTGACACATGCCTCCTAATCTAGAATACACTATGAACTTAAATGCTCAAAATAGTTTGGAGTAGTGTTGAGATTGGTGGATCTTTGGGAAGGTCCAATGCTTCACCTTTGTACCTCTCCCTATAGATAGAGGTAGAGATGAATATAGAATGAGAGAGGCAAAGGGATAAAAATAGATAGAGATATAGAGAGAGATAGAGGGAGAAATAAATATATAGAGAGATAGGGAGATAGAGGGGGGATATATATATAGAGAGAAGAGAGATATGGAAAGATAGAGATATAAGGAGATATAGAGAGAGGGGGAGAGAGATATATATATATATATTAATATTTTATTTTTTGAAAAATATGTAATTTTTTAACCATTTTCCTATATATTTAGTATTAAGATTTTTACATCTTTTAACAATTCACTATAAAATACAAATAAAATATAGTTAATAATTTAATTAACTAGCATACCTATATTTAATTAATAATATATGTAAAACACACGAGAGTTATCTTTATCAAGATGCCTATTGACTTGAAAAAATGCTTACATTTTCATGAATATGAATTTGGAAAGCAATCAATTTGATTTCTTTATTGTTTGTGTCATTGTTTATCTCAATTCCCATATATAAGGGTACACATTGAAATTTGAAATCATACCAACTTGTCTATAACAACAATCAACCAAGAACAATAAATTTAAAAGCAAAAATGTTCATCAATCATTAGATTTAGTATTGACAGCATCAAAGAAGTATATCATGAAAAAATGGCATTAACTAACTTAGATATATCTGTTGAAAAGGACCTTTTGTATAATGTGTGAAAACTTAACATCATCTTGTTTTTGTTGTAATCCAAGTGAATGAAGTATGATCTTCCACTAGACATTGAAGTATATATTTATAATCACATTTAGGGAAAGTTTTATCACATCTTCCACAATACCACTAATCATTTTCATTAATGTTTACCTTCTTTTTGCAGTACCTATCTCCAATTTTCAAGGGGCATGTTGTATAAAAAAAATTTGATACCTTAATGAAAGATAAGGTAGCTTTTATCACTATCCAATAAGGTTTACCAGAGTTGGCAAGGTCTTGATCATGTATTTGTGAGATACTAGGGTTAGGAACAAATAGGGTTAGGGTTGGGGTTCAATTATGGCTAGAGTTTAATTAGGGTTAGATTTCAATTAGGGCTAGAGTTTAATTAGGGTTAGGTTTCAATTAGGGTTAGGGTTAAGGTTATGGTTTGGGCTAAATCAGGGTTAAGGTTGAAATAGGATACGTGTTTACTTAGGGTTATTGTTAGGCTTAAGATTGGGCTTAAGATTTTGAATTATAGTTTTTTGGATAATAGAAACAATTTTGATTGATTTAATATTTTCTAAATTCATTATTGAATTTAAATATTATAATTTATTCTCTAAATTCATTATAGAAACAATGTATGAGAATTTATTCTATTGATTTTGAGGGTGAAAGTGTGGCTACATAGGGTTTATATACATAGTATTTGTAGGAGAATAGTAGCTTTATTTTGAATTATTCTAAAGCTTGTTTCTATGTAGTATTTTTTAAATTCATTTTGTTGTTATACTCTATAATTGGTAGTTTATATATTGTACTTTCTCTATACATGATATTTAGCAAGATTGGGGACACTAATAGAACCTTCATTTTTTTTTTAAAAGACTAAGAAATGTATGAAAATTTGACAACATGAAAACTATGAAAATAAAAGTGAAAATAAAAATTTAAAATAGTAAAAATGGCCAATCATGTGCCAAAAATGAAAAGAATCATTTGTTGTTACTCTAATATTTCAACCACATACTAAATTACCAAGTGCATTTTATAAACGTATCATGCAAGGAGCACAATATTGGGAATGAATGTGAATGATTCTCATCAAGAAATTAGAAAAGCTTTGAGATTGAAGGACCCAAGCTCTTTGTAGGTTTTCAATGAAGATTTAATTAGCCACTAATAGGAACAATAAGAAAATAGATAAATGTGAAAATAAATCCTAATCTCTAAGAGTGTTGTGCTAAGAATTACATACACATCTCATAAATTTCAATAGAGACATGAGACACATTTATAGAAATAAAGGAAAGAAAATAGCTATTTAGATAGTTATTAATCTACAAAAGATTAGGACCTCACTTCAAGAGATTAATAAAATAAGTTTTATTTATAATTTTAAATTTGATCATTTGAAATTATCATAGATGTAAAGTAAAGATAAAATATTTTTCAACAAAAAAAATAAAAATGACAAACAAATAATGTGATTAATCAAGAATAACATGATATTGCAAAAAATATAATAAATAAAAGAATATGCATAATTGTACATAAGCCATCAAAAGTCCAAATATACCTATCTTTATAAAAATATAAAAATCTCTAAAATGACTAAAAAATATTGAAACTTATTAAGCTCCATGAAAAAACACTACCTTCCATATAAATAGTATACAACATGATACTTATAGAAAACAAATTATATAGGATACCAAAAAATTGTTAAAAAGATAAGATAAGATAAAATTATATATGAAATTAATCATATTAATTTCATAGTTAAAAAGATAATTCTATGGACCTTTAAATATACATATATAATAATCTTTAAATCTTTATTTAAAAAAATATATATTATATTTTATAAACTTATACATTAAATTTTTTAATATTTAAGTTATACTAAAATCTAAGATGTTCAATATTCATTATTATTTTTAAATTATAATATTGATTAAAGATATATAATTATATTTATAAGATTTAAAATCAATAATGAACTTAGAAAATATTAAATCAATCAAAATTGTTTCTATTATCCAAAATACTATATAAGTAAATTATAAACTATTATAATATAATATTTAAATTTTATATTTCAAATGTTAAATAATTCTAATGTTAAATTTTTATAATTATAAACTTACCTTTTAATGATGTTAGTAAGTGTTGACGTGTGTCTTAGCATAGCAACATGCAAATAGAATATTACTACTCTGCTTCTCCTAAAAGAGAAAGACAACACATGGATTCCTTAGCTCCCAAGGTCTTTGTAGTTGGGTCTCAACTATGCTGATGTCCCTTAGTAGTCATTCATTTGAAGTCTCCCCGATTTCCTCTTGTTCTCATCGAGCTCCTTTTTCCTTGGCGTGACCTTCGCTCTTCGACAAGACATTATACTGAAAGGGGAACCCTTCAGCGAAACCCCCAACTGTCAGGGAGATATCTCCCCAAAAAAAATCCGTCTCACTGAACTCAAATTTCATATTGGCGAGACCCTTGAACTTTTGCTAGACTTCTTGGCGCACATCTTTAACTCTCCCTGAGCGGATACCCTGTCGACGTGACACTTCTTAGTCACCAAGACCTCCTGGTGAGAGTCTAAATCTTCCCCGAAAACCCTTGGGGAAGCTTTTTTAGCAAGACTTATGGTGATATCTCCATGTCACTGGGACCTCAGTACATTGGCCAGACTTCATGCCGAAGGTGAACCACTCTCCCCAAAGACAAACCTTCCTCGAAGTGACTTCCTTCATTCGGCCATACATTATGCCAAAACGGCAACCATTTTTCTGGCCCATGTTGTCGCCAAGACCTCCCTTTAGTCACACCGATATGCATCCTTTCATCTGATATGTATCGCTATAACATCCTCTTACTGGGAGATGTCCTGTAGTCACCTTTTGTTTTGTCGAGGAATCTCCATAGGTTCACATTTTTGGTCACTGTGACAAAATGGGTCGGCAAGACTGCAAGACCTCTCATTGATAGACTCCCTTTTGGTGCATTTTCAGTGAGACTTCAAGATTTCACCGAGACATCTCTCCGAAATGATAGTTTCTCACTGAAAGGTACATCTTTATCGGTGGTTGGTGAGACATGATGCTTTCAGCAAGATCACATACCAAAGATACAACTCTTGCTGAAGTGTTAACCCAATCCGCGGTAGTCGGTGAGACATAACAAAGTCACCGAGACTTCACGCCGAAGTCAAAATCTCCCGCCGATATGCTTTCTCCTTGTCACCAGTTGGTGAGACATAAAGATCTCGCCAAGACCTTTCTCTGAAGGAAACTTTCATGCCGATGGGAAACTCCCAGTCGCTGGGACAATGAATGATGTCCTACTGACATGTGTTTTCCTGTGAACTCCACTCACCGTGACATCCCTAAGGTCTTTCCAATAGGCAACACAGATGCCTACTGAACAAAATGCACTGGTAGTTGGGAAGACATCTGCAAGGTCTTGCCGACTTTCTTCTTAGAGGAAAATTATGACCAACTGGATTGAGGAATGTCTTCCAACTGAGCTCCCCTGGAAAACATCACCATGTGTGTGATTTAATACTTCAAATTTGATCAAAGGACAGTTGATGAACAGTTGTGCAAATTTGATCCCCAGATGGGACATGTGTTGCCCGCCCGCAATATCACCATCCTACAATTCTCGATCACGGGATGGCAGACAACCATTGATCTTGAAGGAATTTTGATCGACGACAACACAAATTTATCCTTCTAAAAAATAAAACATTCATTAAAGGGAAAGGGGACATTACTAGGCGGATGGAAAATTTCCTTGTGCCCCACCTTGTAGAGTCCATGTGGCAGCCGCCCATGATTTCACAATCAACCAAAGCACCATTGCGGGATGGCAGGGAACAACTTAGATCAAAAGACAGTTGATGAACAGTCACACAAATTTGATCCACAGATGGGACATGTGTCACCCACCCGCGATATCGCCATCCTACAATTCTCGATCACGGGATGGCGGGCAACTGTTGATCTTGAAGGAATTTTGATCGATGGCAGCAGGAATTTCATCCTTCTAAAAAATTAAACATTCATTAAAGGGCAAGGGGACATTTCTAGGCAGATGGAAAACAACGACATAAGTTTTTTTAAAACCGTTCAGCACAGGGCCAACTAGGACTTAGGAAAATAAAACTCACAGAGGAAATAAAATATTAAGACCAAAGGGACCAGGCCTAGATGGAACGATGGGCATAAGATGTTCTTAAAACCCTTCAAAAAAGGTAATGGTGAAATAGATCCCGACCAAGGCATTATGTAAACACAAGGGTTTAAGAAATGAAATGAAATATTTTAATGACCTCCACGAGGCCAAAGATGAAGATAAAGCTAAAACCCTAGCCCTAAGAAATTTTCCAACACCATGAAAGACTAGTGGCATAAGGTAGGGCATGAGTGAAACATTAGGAACAAAATTTGAAGTTCCATCAGTACAAGCATTGGATAATTTTATATTAATAGTTTGTCCTATTACAAATATAAAAGGTGAGCACAATAAATAACATGTATTTTCCTCCCATTAAACGTGAAGGATTTTCAAAAGGCAAGATCTAACTCACAATCATTTTTGTCTGTTTACAATGTGTTTTAAATCATTGTGTTGTTTTATAACAACAAATAGATTTTTGTTCAACTATTAGTCCATATGTGTTATTTTTATAAAATAGAACACTTAGAATAAAAATTTTTGAAGTTCCATCAATACCCATAACTCCTAAACCTAAACCATTAACTCCTTAACCCTAAACTCTCAAACCCCTTAAACCCCACCCTCTCTCTCTCAAGTCTCTTACGCCCCACCCTCCCTCTCCCTCACAAAGCCCTCTCTCAAGTCTCTCCTCCTACCCCTCCCTCTCTTAGGGTCTTTCTCACCACTCTCACTCCCTTCTAGGCCTTTTCTCTCTCACTCCCTCCCTCTCTCTGTCCCAAGTATTAATAGGTCTCTATTCCCCCTCTCCCTCCCTTAGGGTCTTCTTCATTTTCATTTCATTCTCCTCTATTCTATCTCCACCCTTAACCTTAAACCCTTAAACCATCTACCCTCTACCATTAACCCTCCCTCCCCTATCTCTCTCCCACTCCCTCCCTCTCTCTCTCTCAAGTCTCTCCCTCCTAGCACCACTCCCTCTTTGAGGTCTCTCTCTCACTCATTCACTCTATGTCAAGTCTTTCCCTCCTACCCCTTCTCCCTCTCTTAGGTTTTTCTCTCACTGAATCTTGGCTCCCCCAAATAGTTGATCATTGCAATAAGATGTGCATATTCAATCAATAGTTAAAATTCATAAAACTCAAACTAAAAGAGTGGAATATCCAAGTCTTTAGAAACCTTTTCAAAGAAAGGATCTCCTTGAAAGTAGAATGGCTAAGATCCAAAAAGACCTCTCGAATGATTTTTCTTACATCCTAATAGAAGAAGAGAGGAATCTCATAATTCAATTGGATGGTGTCTATAGTTTTTAATAAATCTATTGGAGACAAAAATCAAGGATTAAATGACTTAAATAAGGTGTAAAACCAAGTTTTTTCATTTAAAATGCAAAATTAGAAGGCAAAGAAACATATTATGAAGATTGAAGATGGAAAGAGGGAAAGAGGGAGGGAGGAGGAAGACAGGCAGAGGGTTAAACCTAGAGGGTAGATCATTTAAGGGTTTAGAGCTTCATGGGTATGGAGGGGAGAGAGATAGAGGGAGGAGGAGTGAGAGAAATACCTACTTAGAGGAGAAGGGGTAGGAGGGTGAGACCTGAGATAGAGGAATGAGTCGTGAGAGAGACCCTCGAGAGGAGGGTGCTAGGAGGGAGAGACTTGAGAGAGAGAGAGGGAGGGAGGGAGAGAGATAGAGGGAGGAGGGTTAATGGTAGAGGGTAGGATGGTTTAATGGTTTAAGGTTAAGGGTGGAGGATAGAGATAGAGGGAGGAGTGAGGAGAGAGAGACCTATGGGAGGAAGAGGGTGTAGGATATTGAAGATAATTTTAAGAGAGAGAGAGAGGAGGGAGTGGAGAGAAAGACCTAAGAGAGGGAGGAGGAGGGAGAGAAAGACCTAAGAGAGGGAGAAGGGGTAGGAGGGAGAGACCAGGAGAGACCGAGAGAGGCGTGATGGGGTAGGCTTGAGACTGGAGAGAGAGAGGGTAGAGGGTTTAAGGGTCGGTACTTAAGGGTTAAGGGTTACGGTTTAGGGTTTAGGGTTATGGGTAGTGTGATGGAACTTCAAAGTTTTGTTTCAGTGTTCACTCTTATAAAAACATATGAACAATAGCTGAACACAAAAAAATCTATTTGTTGTTATGTGCCAACACATAATGATTTAAAAATACAAATTATATTGAACAAACGGACCAATAGTTGAATCTTATTTCTACAATATCTATTTTCTTATTGTCTCTATTAGTGGCTAATTAAATCTCTTCATTGAAAACCCATGTGCCATTTGGGTCCTTCAATCTCAAAGCTTGTCTAATTTCTTGATGAGAATAATTCACATTCATTCCCAATATTGTGCTCCTTGCATGATACATTTATAAAATGCACTTGGTAATTTAGTATGTGGTTGAATATTATAGTAACAACAAATGGTTCTTTTCATTTTTGGCACATGATTGGCCATTTTTACTATTTTAAATTTTTATTTTCACTTTTATTTTCATGGTTTTCATGTTGTCAAATTTTCATACATTTCTTAGTCTTTTTAAAAAAATAAATGAAGGTTCTATTAGTGTCCCCAATCTTGCTAAAAATCATTTATAAAGAGTACAATATATAAACTATTAATTATAGAGTATAACAACAAAATGAATTTAAAAACTACCACATAGAAACAAGGTTTAGAATAATTCAAAATAGAGATACCATTCTCCTACAAATACTATGTATAGAAACCCTATGTAGCCACACTTTCACTCTCTCCCACTCTCTCCCGCTCTCTCGCACCCTCTCCCACTCTCTCCTACTCTCTCCCTCCCTATCTCCCACTCTCCCACTCTCTCTCATTCTCTCTCACTCTCTCCCACTCTCTCCCACCTTCTTCCTACCTCCCTCCCACTCTCTCCCATTCTCTCCCACTTTCTTCCTCCCTCCCTCCCTCTCTCTCCCACTTTTATTTTCATGGTTTTCATGTTGTCAAAATTTCAATCATTTCTTAGTCTTTTTAAAAAAATAACTAAAGGTTCTATTAGTCTCTCCAATCTTGCTAAAAATCATGTATAGAGAGAGTACAATATATAAACTATTAATTATAGAGTATAACAACAAAATGAATTTAAAAACTACTACATAGAAACAAGTTTTAGAATAATTCAAAATAGAGATACCATTCTCCTACAAATACTATGTATAGAAACCCTATGTAGCCACACTTTCACTCTCTCCCACTCTCCCACACTCTCTCCCACTCTCTCCCGCTCTCTTGCACCCTCTCCCACTCTCCTACTCTCTCTCTCTTCCTATCTCCCACTCTCCCACTCTCTCCCATTCTCTCTCACACCTCCTACTCTCTCCCACCTTCTTTCCTACCTCCCTCCCACTCTCCCACTCTCCCACTCTTTCCACCCTCTCTCCCACCCTCTCCCATTCTTTCCACCCTCTCCCACTCCCTCTTACTCTCCCTCTCTCCCACTCTCTTCTGTCTCTCTCCCCACTCTCCCCACTCTTTTTTCCACCCTCTCTCCCCACCTCTTCTCTTCCCACTCTCTCTCCTGGCCCCTCCCTCCCTTTACCTGCTCACCCTCCACCTCCCAATTACTCTTGGGTATATAAAGAGGAGTAAGAGGAGATGAAAAGAGAAATAGAGATAGAGATATAGAGTAGGAGAGATGGAGGGAGAGATGGAGTGAATGAGAGAGAAAGGGGAGAGGAGAGATAGCCTAATAGATATAGGGGAAGAGGCTGGGAGACATAGATAGTGGGAGATATAGAGAGGTTATGAGAGATATATCAATCACCCTCCCTATATCTCTATCTATTCATCCTTATCTCTTTATCTCTCTACCCCCTCTCTATCTCTCTTTGTCTCCCTTTCTATTTGTATGTTTGTCATTATCTCCCTCTCTCTCTATATTTTCTTCCCTATATTTATCTTTGTCTCCTTAAGTGTGCAATGGGTACATTGAAGAGGTCTTAAAGGAGAACTATCATATATTTAATCAAATGGCATGCTACCTTGAGCATAACTCCCCAAGGACACATGCCATCCTTCAATTGTTGACATGAAACAACCATTCAAAATTTAGTTTATCTTTCTCATATTAATATATATTACTATTATATTAAATATATATTATATTAATTATATTTTGTATTATATAAAAATATACTTATTATTAATTATTAATTATAATAATTTTATAATGATTTAATAATTTTGTTAAAGAATATACATCTAATTATAATAAGTTGAATAATTATATTATTTATTATGTAAAATATAGCTAATATACTTAACTATATTGTAGAATATTAAAACCTAGCTAAATGGCACCAAAATTTTGAACTTAATTAACATACTGTAAAAGCTAATTGAACTAGGTTGTAGCTCGTCAAATTAGAGAAGTGAAAGTTCAATGCCAGCATTGAGGAAGAGTTTGGACTAGTGAAAACAAGGTCAATGCCAGCGCCGAGGAAGAGTTTGGAGGAGTGAAAACAAGGTCAATACCAGCACCGAGGAAGAGTTTGGAGTTAAAACAAGGTCAATACCAGCACTGATGAAGAGTTTGGAGGAGTGAAAACAAGGTCAATATTAGCACCGAGGAAGAGTTTGGAGGAGTGAAAACAAGGTCAATACCAGTGCCGAGGACAAGGTTGAGGGAACTCACAGAAAATTGACGACCAAGGGGCAATGAGTACTGTAAGTTTGGCACCCCCATTCTCTTTAACCTTCAATTTTCATGCATAGTTTCCAAAGATCTTCTTGTACATTGGCACCCCCATTCTCGTAAAATGGTATAAGATAAGACAAAAATAATAAAATAGCTTATACAAAACATATCCACCTACAATCCCATTCAAGCATTTTAATTAATTCCTTGAATTAAACCTACAACAAGAATCATACACACCACAATAGTGAGATGAACGAAACAACCCTTGATCATTTTATTCAAAAATTAGATATGCTTGTACAATGGAGATACATGAGTTTGAATTAATCATATCAATTCAAATGCCAGTACTGTCATAAAACATCAAATCCCCATGAATTAAAAACCTACTATAGAATGACTCAAAACCTAAATTGCATTTTCCCTAAAACCATCAGACTTTACAATTTTCTCTACAACTTCATCTAGACTCAACCACAAGTATCTAACTTGCTAACCCGTACTTCTGGCCTTGAAATCATCAGGCCAGAAAGCACACATGTCACCAGCTAATTGGACCGCCTTGTACTCTTCATCAGTTGGCCAATCAAAATTGATCACCTCATTCACCTTGACACTATAAGGTTTGTACTTAACTGCCACCTGATTCGCTTCTCTTTCAAAAGACTCCAAGAATGAGCTGGTGCTAATGATTTTGTCCATACAGCTCACCAACAAATCATAATCTGAGTTACACTATTTTCCAAGGTTTTGTAGTCTAAAGATGATATAAAGTGGCTCTTACACTTTTTGTGATTACTGTAGCATGTGTAAGAGGCCCCGTGGATACTGTTGTAATTGTAGGATGCATGAATAGGGTGTAGGTTTCAACAAAACATGTATGGGAGATATGATTTTATGAATTTTTATCCATGTGCAGACCTAATGGATTGTTTCTAAACACTGAATATAATGATATACATGGTTATCATTAATACACACACACACACGCACATATATATATGTATGTATGTATGTATGTATGTATGTATGTATTTTTAAATGTAAATGTAAATGCAATTAATGGATGCTCTCCTAGAACAATAAATGCAACATATCATTAAAGAAATCTATATCTATGTATATAAATGTGTATTTCTAAATGCAAGTGTAAATGCAAAGAGCATATGGTTTTGTAGTGTTATAGATACAACATATCCATAAATTAATATAATTGAAATTCTAAAGTCTTCAACACATATAATATGAAATCGATCAAACTATTAAGCTACATGAGAAATAAATGAAAAAAGTAAATGCATATGTATGTGTGTTTGTAAATGTAGGTGTAAAATAAATAAGAATAATGAAAATTATAAAAGAATACAAGGAAAGGTCTCCTCCCTTCTTGGTAGTGATAACCTCCTCCACACACAACCCTTAAAAATTATGAATAGAGGAATATAATCTTTGAAGAACTGAAAGTTGATTCTCTCCTACTTGATACAATTAGTCATTTTATCCTTACAAACATTTATAGTGATTACTAGAGGCACATAAACCAATTCTTCATAATAGAAGAATTTGATCATACTTTTCCAATGACGGCATTATGAAAAAAACCTTAGGTTAAATGAATAATTCCTAGCTAATTTCTTTAAATCATGTCCTACCGTATAAGAGAAGACCGCTACTATGTGTACCTGGATACCATGGAGAAAAGCTAGTCTTTGGGATCTTTCATCAATCATCCTACCTTAAAACATACCAAAAATCTCCTAGCAATTAGACATAGGAAGATTTAATATGACTTAAAAAAATTTATTGCCAAAGCATAAACTTATGATGACTTAACCAGGCCTAGTACACACTCCCTCCCCATTAGCCACTTAGACATATGGAAATTAAATGTTAATTTGCTTCTATTTTTAGTCATGTAGGTGTCCAATAAACCACTTGGTGGTGTTTTCCTTCAAATTTATTTACTTGAATGAAGAGAAAAGGTCCTTTGATTACAATTAGATAATAAATTTGAGGCCTTGGTTGTGTAACTAGTGGACCATAGTCACATTTAACACTTGTTACAAAGTTTGGGAGTTAAAATGTTAAGTAGATTTTATTTGTGATGGACACATTTGGACGGTAGTAACAATAGCTTGCAATCTATCAAGACTTGATTACCTTATAACCTATGAAATTCTAGCGATGAAATGAGAGATTAATCATAATGTCATCGTGGGATCACATCACCATGAAAGAACTTCATCCAACATCCTTAGAGTGCAAGTACCACCAAATAGGTATTTGTCAGATCTGTCTTCCTTGAGCAAGGGAAATTCAGGAAGAGAAGAGGAAAGCGAGACATGTAGTATGTCTAAAAGAGGGAGATCAACTAGAGGTCAAAAGATTAGAAGAAAATTTTGTAAACGCATGGAATTTTTTCTTGCTGAAGGGGGGTCATGTTCTTATGATGATGAGAGCATAGGCGACGCCGAGGTGCCCTTGAGGTACAAACATCTATGGAAACAATGGGTACCCAAGGAACTTCCTCCAATAAACACTAATTTTTGTGTCAACTAGAGGATATATCGCACAACACCATCACACATATGGTTTGGGCCTATTTTGTATGGATGGCATAAAGGTTTGTTACAACAAAGTTATTGAATTGATGAAGTATAGTTAACTCGCTTACAGCTTACAAACATTGGATGCAACTGGTTCGATATACATGAAGTATGCGTGAGGTATGCAATCACAAAGCAAATTATATACAACTAAAAGATAAGGATCAAAATAAAGGAGTGGCTATGTACATTAAATCTAAAGGCCAAAGCATTAGGGAATATTGCAGGGTTTATAAACAAAGATACGACCTCGGTCAACAAATAAGCAAACCTAATTGTATATTCACAATAATGAGGGAAACCATGTATCTCAGATGTGCTGCATAAAATCAATAATGAGGGGAAGAGCTGCTAATCGCATTACAATTTGAATCAATTTGTCATACATATTACTTATGGGGATGGCACGCATTTCATGTAAATTCATTTTACCTAACTCCAATTTACACGACTCCAATATACCATTTTATTCTTATGTTTTTTTTCATAAGTCTATTGGTTTCATTTTGGTAATGTTTTTTTATATTTAATTTTTGTCACAGGGGGACATTGATCATATGGAGAAGGCTCTGGCCCAGAGCATAGATTGTGATGTATCTTCAAGCGCTTCTACCCGACAGGTTTACCTCATTGTAATTGTACAAATTAGATACTTGTAGCAAAATGTTTTATTATTATGTTTTTTTCATAAGTTTTTTGGGTTAATTTTGATAATGTTTCTAATATTCTTGTTGTAGTCGAGTGATCGGGGAAAGGAACCAGTAGTAGAGGAGAGCATCCATAGTGAGGTGCAGTCAATATTTTTTGATGATGACATGGCTTATTCAGTAAACCCTTTCGATATGATAATGAAGCTCATGGAAAAATGCAATGAATAAATGACTCAGTTGATGTTCAAAATGCCTCAATCAGATGAGATAAGAGAGAGGGTTAAAGTATTGACAGAGAGATTATAAAACTTGCAAGTAAGCTATCATGAGGTCTTTAATTATAACATAAGTTCATTCATGGTTTTATATTTTGTACTCTTTTATGTCATTAACTAAAATATGTCTTGTTTTTATAGGGTTATTTTCCTCCTCATGATGCTCCTGGCCATGATCAGGGTACTGCAAATGCTTCCCAAGGAGTAAAGGTTGGTAAAAGTGTCCATCCTGATCTTCCTACACATACATCACATTATCTGACCCCATCATCCGTGCCTATATTGTCGTATGAAATATCGGCAACACATACCATGCAGGCATCCGTTAACGCACCCTTTGGCAGCGAACACATACCAGAACATGCGTCAGGACATGTACCTGGGGATGCAGAGGCCACTACTACTGGTGATGTTTTAGTAGCATTTCCTGGATCTTCTTGTATTACTAGTATGGGAACATTGCTGGTCACACTTGTGGTGACTGAGGATTTCGTTCCCATAAAGATAGAGAAGGTCCCAAGTACTTTAAAATGTTTTAATTATTATTCTATATAATCCAATTAAAAATTACTTATTGATCGCTCTTTTAGACTATTGATCCCATGATCATTTTGCAGGAAATGATGTTTTTTACAAACATCTAAGTGATATTACATTGGAGCTCTTCGGGCCCACCATACGTACACGGTGGAATGCCCAAAATGAAGATTTAAAAGATGAGCTCATTAACCATTTAGTTGTGCTATTCGGTGATAAAACATTCAACCAAACCAAGGTCCTTAAGAAAGTCGGGTACTCTATCTAAAGTATGTGAGAGACCAATATAGGTCACATTTAGAGAAGAACAAAAAGTACGAGTGTCCCCCATGATTCCGGATAGGGAGTGGAAGGACCTAGTGTCCGATGGAAAGGAGAAGGCTGAAAAGAAAAAAGGAAAGACACCACTGGGCCATGGAAGGTATGTGGTATAGAAGCATAAATCTGCAAAAAATCTCGATTAATCGATTTTAAAAAAAAATGTAGGTCGATGATTTTTCCAATTTTTGAAAAAATCATTGAATTTTCGGTCAATGATTTTTTTCCGTTTCAAACTTCAAAATCACCAAAAAAGCATGTTTAAAATCTGCAAAAAAAATGTGAATAAAATTGAGCTGATTTTCACGCAAAAAAAACCATGAGACCATGGCTTGTTGCTTACTATTATGCTTTGATAGATTTTTTCCAAGCATCCATAGCTTGTTTGAAAGCACCTGTTTTAGGCTTTTAGCCACAGCAGCAAGGCAATGAACTGTTTGATAAAATTCTTTGGTAGACATGTATGAAAAATGCAGCATAGACAAGGCAATGAACCTTCAAAAAAAAATTCTCAAAGAAATGTAGTCTCATGGTGATGGAATGCCAAGGACAAGAAATATATGGATTGTGATGGCATTCATCACCGTGAGATCTGCGATTTCTTTAGGCATTTTTTCAAACACCCACTACCTTGTCTATGTTATTGCTTACTATTATGCTTTGGTAGATTTTTCCAAGCATCCATAGTTTGTTTTGTTAATTCGCTTGAGGTTTTTACTTTTTAGCCATAGCATGAAGGTGTTGAACCGCTGGATAAAAATGCTTTGGTAGAAATGTATGAAAATGTAGCATAGAGAGAAGGTAGTGAATCCATAATTTGAAAATGCTTCAAAAAATGTGTGGTCTCATGGTGATGGAATGCCATAACTAATGCCATGACAAGCAAATTACATGGATTGACATGGAATTCCACCATGAGACCAATTTTGAGGTGAGTTTGAAAATGGGGCCACGTACCTTTGCTCCATGCTATTTTACTATTATGCTTTGATAGATTTTTCCAAGCATCCTATAGCTTGCTCTGAAAGCACCTCGCTTTTAGGCTTTAGCCATAGCAAGGCAATGAACCGCTTTGATAAAAATGCTTTTGGTAGACATGTGTATGAAAAAATGTGGTAGCATAGACAACTCCGCCACCATTTGATATTTATGCACCAGTATAAGCCAGTAATGTAATCGGCAATATGAATATAACCAACAAAAAATCTATTTTCTATAATTCATGGATTGAACTTTGTACTTTATAATATGCTCTCAATGTCTCAGATGCTATGGAAATGCCATTAATTTTTTAAAAAAGTAGTATGCTATGTGTGATACTATCAACAATGTAATTATATATAATCATTACTCTTTCTTTTTACATAATCTAACATATTTCAAACTTTTCATAGGTCAGCCTCGGACACGTCGAAGGCAACAAAGGCAAGACTAGAAAAGCATGGGAAACACAAACTTGGCTCTGGTGGTTATATGAAATTAGCTGCACGAATTGTAAGTATCAATAAATGAAATATTGCATCCAAATTATAATAAATTGAAAACAATTTTGGTTTTATCACACCATAGAAGCAAAATTCATGATCTTCTGCAAAAATTTAGGGCTTTGAATTCAACAGAGTTCCCATAGAAGAGGACCTGAAGATTTCCTTCAACAAAGGCTATGGAGCTGTGGCTGAATGCCTAAGAGTCTTGACTGGGAAAACACGATCTTCCATTGCATCCGACATGCAGGTAAATAAACTCAATAAAGTTTATTTAAAATTGAATACTTGTGCAATCTATTCAATATTAATTTCCACCATAAAGTAATTACATGCCTATTTGTTTTAAACATTCAAGAAATGATAATACTGCACATGACATTGGAATGTAGCCTAGTGAGGGTGGAGCACAACGTGCAGATGAAGGTCATGGTGTGCATCCTAGTACTTTAGAGTATGTAGAGCGTGATCAACATGTTGAGCATGATCAGGCTAGAGAAGATCAGGAATATGATGTGCCCCCATTAGGTAAAGAGGACCACTCTAAATTTATTTTAAACATATTTAATTGCAATTGGTGTATTAATTAATGTAACCTTTCATGTTTCAACTTTAGAGAATGTAGAGCGTGATCAACATGTTGAGCATGATCAGGCTAGAGAAGATCAGGAACATGATGTGGCCCCATTAGGTAAAGAGGACCACCCTCATGTTCTCTTAAACATATTTAATTTCAATTGGTGTATTAATTAATGTAACCTTTCGTGTTTCAACTATAGATTAGGATTTAGAGGGTGTTCAACATGTTGAGCATGAGTTTATAACAAAAGTTCAAGAACAAGATGTGGACCCATTAGGTAAAGAGAACCACTCTAATGTTCTTTTAATTAATGAAATACTTGTAACAATAATAATAAAACATATCATTTTAACATTTCTTTCTTATTGCAGCAGATCCCCCCTTGAAGCGGTGTCCACGTCATGAGCAGACGACTATGCATACATTAAGATCACAAGCAGAGGGAAAAACAACTAAAGGGGGGACAAATATTGATTTAGAAAACAATACTCCATTGCAACTTTGTGTAGCTTTCAAAAAAAAAAGAAAAAGAAATGATTGTAATCATATCATGACAACCATATTTTTGATAATATGTAAAAATTGAAAGAATGAATATTATATGTTAATGAATGAATGTGAATATGTTAATTAATGAATGTTATATGTTAATGAATGAATGTTATATGTTATTAATGGATGAATGAATGAATGTTATATGTTATTAATGGATGAATCAATGATTAATGTTATATGATTGGGTATGGGGAATTGAGAGTGATGTGAGGAGGGGAGGGGCCAAATGAGCTTCCACCATCATGTGGTTGGCCCTGTTAAGTAGAGAATATTAAACTATTCTTGAAACAAAGAGAAGATCAATAAGGTAATGCACTTTTCAATATAATAAATGCATCATTTGAAGCATCAAACCAATATGTAGTCTGTATGTATGATCGGTCATCAGTCTCCGTAATGGCACATTTCCACGAATATTTAAAAAAAAAAAATTGATTCTTCGTCGCAATTTTGATGAAACCAACCGACGAATCAATAGAAAGGCTCGACGAAGTTGCTATAACTACGACGATGATTTCATCATAATTCCTCGCCCATTTCATCAAAATTTTGACTAACGTTTGGTTTTAGTTTCAATGATACTCCTTGCTAATTTCATCACAACGTTGAGGAACTTTTGGTGTTGTTTCGACACTACTACTTGAATATTTCGTCGCACATTCGACGAAAGTTTGGTGTTGTTTCGACACTACTCCTTTCCCATTCCATCAAAATGGTGATGAACATCTGTTGTTGTTTCGATGCTACTGCTTTCCCATTTCATCAAATTGGTGACAAACATCTATTGTAATTTGTCAATGGATACACAAAGGTTTTGTTGATATTCTGATGAATGTCTGAGGTATTTCATGATGCATTCGACTGACGATTCTTCATCCTTACTTCGACATTTAATTCGTCATCGGATGTTCAACAAAAAAACAACGACGAAAAGATTTTTGCCATTTCGTCGATCTTCCACAAAGATTTGTCGAGCAACCAATGAACGGCCGTTGGAAAATGGTGTCAAATTCAGTAGTGCAACATTTGACTTTGGTGCATGTTAGTCATGGGTAATGAAATGACAAGATGAATTTAACCTAATCTTTGACATCTTCTATGACATGACTAAATTTCTTACTTGTTTTAATAGACAATTTTTTGCTAAGAGGATTCTTACCAAAATACATATCAATAACATAGGATTCTAGGTTCCTCCTAAATGTACCAACAAACAAAATAAATACAAATAATACCAACCATGCAAGGGAAAGTTAGGGATTTTCGGGTTTGCAAGTTGTTCTCATTAATGGAGGAATTGCACAATTATCAAAGGACTGAAATTAAATTCAAATCATATGTGAAAATTTACCCCCATGCAATGTCTTTCTCCTCATAACTTCAACATAGAAGGGCTACATGTATGTCTCCGTTTTCAAATTTTTTAAAATTTATAGCAAATTATATATTTATCATTTATGTGTGGCTAACACATGTTGTACTTGGTCCCAAAGAAGAAATTTTATTATTCTTAACCAGAAACTTTACTTATTTGGGGGATGGAAATTGATGGGTATTTACTACATTCTTTTGAATTTCTTTCTTTAGAGAAAGGTGCAACTTTGAAAAGAAATATTCCATGTTAGTTGCAACTATCATTTGCAATATAATTAGGAGCTCATTTTTAAACTACGAGCTCATTGTAAAGTTACAAAATTGTTAAAATTATAATGAGTATTACTTAAAAATATTGTTTCCAACTACACCTCTACATGGCATTTCATCCCTACTAGAAAAAACCAATTGCTCAATAGACAATATCTCTTCCCTCTTGTTTGTAATTTTATTTCTAATTTATTTTTTGGCATGGAAAAGAGCAAGTCTATTAATTTTTGTTCACTTAAATTTAAGCATCAGGATGTTTAAATTAATTTATTTTTTTGGACAAATTAGTGACCGATATGGTAGCTCAAGAACAACCACCTTGTGGTATATTTATCAATAAAAATGACAAGATCCATAAATTATGCCATATTCTAGTTGAGCCCACCTCCACAAGGGTTTACAAGGATACATGTGTGTCCATTCTACATAGCTTAGAGAATATTAGATGGAAATTTTAGAACACACGTGCTTTTTTTGTTGACAATATAGTAGCCATTCTTGCTCAGATGCAGTAAGAGATTAACTTGGTGAGGTTTCTCTTAAAGATGTTCAACTGCAAGTTCCAAAAGAAATTGTCAAAACACAATGTTTTCCATATTAAATTGGTAGATCCACGGTTAAGGGATATTAGCTTACTCGATGTGTCAATCCTCAAATGGCCCCTTTGATATACGCACACTTTCTTGCAGCATTTGGTCATTATCCAAATAATGACCAAATTTCTTTTTACTTTGCACAACAGTTGTACATTGAGGTTCATTTGGGCCTTAACGTTAACTATTTGGACCTACCACAATATTATGGTCAAGGGCATGGTAGGGTAGTTGATAGGGATGATTTTGGTTGATCAAATCGACTGCCTCTAGTTTATCAAGATATGGTTTGGATATCAAGTTGTCATTGCTTCCCAAAGGGAAGCCATTTATAGTGTTGGTGATATAGTTGTTGTTGCATCTATGATATCTACTGATTGTGTGGGGAGATATTTGATGAGTCATTCTGCACAATCTAGATCATCGGATCATGGTATTGATCCTTATGGTATGGTGGGTGTCCCTTCACTCTCAAACATAGAAGGTCTTATAGGAGAGCAGATGCTTTAGAGTATAGCTCATTGTTTGTCAAATGACCTATTGGAGGCATATGCTTTCATTGTGATAGAGCTTGAGATCCAAATACATGAGGTCAAAGGACATGAGAGTAGAGGTTGGCGTTCACATCCATAATCCAACCAAGCTATAGGTCCTTCATCACATTCACATCAACTTGGTAGCTATGCAAATCCTACAAATCTACCTACAGATCATTTGACTGCTAGAGAGGAGGATACACCTACTAGTCATTATGTGAATGTTCAACATCATGCATCTTAGGGCCTGGATACAATTGAGGATCAGTTGCAAACAATGGGATTGTTAGGTTACATAGATATGCTACTACATGGAGATATGTCATTGATGCCATCTCACCTGGTTAGTCCACTACACTCGTTAATATTAGAGTGAGCCAGGGAGACCCATGACACAACTAAGATGACAAGTCAGATCATTGCAATGGATCCTGCACCACTTGATACGGAGGTATATATGTATGTACATGCATGCACAATTTAAACTTGTTTAAACTTTAAATTACTTGTTTTACTTAAATGGTAGATAGTCCTAATGTACACACACACACACACATATAGAGGGAGTTAGCTCATGTTACACCTAGTATGAGGATTTAGTGTGTACGTAGGCGTGATTTAGTTAATGTGACTAATGTTAGTGGACAGATGAGTTTTAAGTTTTTAAATCATGCACTTAGGTATGTATATAATTTGTACACATGTATATAGATATAGAATAGTATTCCAATTTGGCATAGTGTAATTAGATTGTTTACATGTCTTGTACTATCTCCAGGGCTCGACACATCCATCAAAGTAGGATTCTCACTTAGAGGGTTGCTCGATCTAGAGCTAGCATGACGACCCTGTTGGAGCCTAACTTAATTAATAGGTAAACAAGTTATTGCTACAAGATGCAATGTTTATTTTATGTTTTCACAATAGCTCAGGTCAAAATTTTGAATTAAATATGTTGGTAATTTATCTAGGTGCTAATTCTTTGGCACATGTATTTTTCTAGGCTCTCTGTACGAGGAGTCATTCTTGGGTGCAAAAGGTAAATTTGCTAAGATTCTACTTTTTATGTGTCTCTTGAGATTGCTTACTCTAGTTTCATCTAATTATGTTTGGAATCTAATTCATTGATATAATAATGGTTCTTTTCTAATTAATTACATTTGAGTAGGTCCAAATCAAATTTATTTGGTGTGTGCTTCTAATTTGTCTTGATGGATTATTGTAAGATAAATTACTACACCTTTGTTGCTAACAATTTTTTCAAGATCCAATAAAGATGGCATCATTTTTTAATTTGTGAATCTTTAGTTCATCAAAGCCATCACAACACACCCACATAACATAGTTAACTATCCTATACGTTCTATATTTTGTTTCCATGGTGCTTGAAAACAAGTCTTTCAACTTTTACAGTCCATATCATTGGATGCTTTTAACTTAAAATTGTCTTACATTTTTTCAGCTTAAATTTTTATATTGAAATTTAAAAATACTTTGCATCATATTGTTAAAAGATGCTCAATTAAATTTTTTATAAGAAAATCTAATAGAAATGCATTGATTTTTTTATTTGTATGTTATATTAACTAAACAGTGAAAAGAAGGCAGTTGAAGCAATTGTGGGAATGTTGAAGTTGCCAGTCAAACCCTAGCAGTGTTTTGTTACTGAGTTGTTGGGAAGACTAATAGTATGCAGGAAGGCAACACTTACATTGGAAAATTTAGCATGTGAACCTCATAACATATCTCATCTCATGGCTTATGAAAGCACATTTTCCAAAATTTCTTTCTCAGATGCACGACTCTGATACTTTTGTTGAATAGGACAACTAAGAGGGGGTGAATCAATTGTCACAGAGTTTAACCTTTAATTCAATTATTGGAACTAATACTTAAAACTTCTTAAGTGATTAATCATCAAATGTCAATGCAAAAACTCAAATCCAACATAAACACAATAACACTAGATTTACATGGAAAACTCAATAAGGGAAAAACCACGGTGAGGATTAACTCACACTATAGAGAATATCAAAACCAATTACAAAAGGCTCACTACCTAAGATAAGGCTCACAATAATAGTGGCTCACTGCCAAAGGATTCAACTGATATGATACACCTTCAATGTATAGGGTTTAGTTCCATTGAAGCTCAGAATATGAAATATTTCCTTACACAATAGTCACTCAACAAAACTACACTGATCACAATTGATAAAGCATTAACACTCAGATCTTCATACACCTTTTCCTCTTTACATTTCACACTCACTCCATATATTCGCTACCACTTCTCATGCATATCTCATTTCACATGCTCATGCCCATTCCTCAAAACATCTTATATATATGCAAGTGTCACATCACCATCAATTACATCCACTATGGATGTTAGTGAGAAAAAATAATAAAATAATGGGGAGACATCATGCATTAAAGGAAAGAGGGTGCAGGGAAGTAGGGAGGTGGGTCAAGGGAGTTTCAGTGACATTAAGAGGCATGGCATCCTAGTCCCAAGAGCCTTCTGGATGGTAAGCTATGTGAGATAAAAGCAAAAAATGGCATACATTAAATCAAAATGACCCCATTCTCAGCTTTCAACCTTGGTTTTTAAATGGAAAGAAAAACATTAGATAAAAAAAGTGTAGAGTGCTCAGGAGGAAAAGAGCTGAGAGCAACACAAGCAGATCTAGACCAAAATACTGAGATAGGGGAAGAAGAGAGGATAGATGGTTGTGAATGAAAGGAAAGCAAGTTGCAGAGGTGTCTAAGCTAGGATAGACAGGGAATCCATAGTTATGGGTGAAGGATGATGTGCAAAGGGGATATTCGCATTCTTTCTCAATCTTTAGCTTATATGCCTTGTTTTGGGGAGAAATAACATAAAACATGAATATAGGAGGCTGAGAAAGAGAAGAAGAGAAGAGGAATCATATGAGGTGGACTCGTCAAAGAGGCTTTAGAAACTTTCAAGTAAAAGTAGTTGGTAGGGAATGATGAGAATAACGATGTTGATGACTCTTCTTGTGGAATGACCCATTAGGGGAGAGGGAATTTCAATGTTGACTGCACATCTGCTTTATGGTTCGATTTGTGATCTTCCAGTGGGCACGATTCCTTGGTAATAGTTGAAATATTAAAGGCATATTCTAGAGCACTGCACACCAATCGCAGTAGAAAGGGATTCAGTAAATGTGTTAGAAGCTCTCTCTACATCATGTGGGGACCCTTAGAGGTAATACCAGTGCGAACAATTGGATTATACTTCTACATTTTTTGTGTGACAACTCAGATAGATAAGTATTTTCTATTTATGTTTTTTAATTCAATGTTAATAAGAATAATCTTCAATATTACGGCAATTATGAACCTATTCTTTTAAATGTCACTTAAACATAAATAATATAGAACCAGTCTTTATGGGAAGATAAGTGATGAATGCAGAGTAAAAACAAGACTCTAATATATATGATTACGTCATTGGTATTAAGGATGATTAATTAAATATACAAAAGCATGTGTGATTCATGAAGAAATTCCATTGTAATAAAAGACATAATTATATAGACCCTTTATCATTGAAAAAGATGCAATTATATGTGAATCAAGCTTAAATAAATCATATAAAGTAATTGAACGTTATTCATCTTGGAAACTATGTAATGATTCATCTCAACATTGCTACTATTACTTAATAAAAAGAGTAGTGGGACAATCTAGTAAAATCAGTCACTTCGAGTACTTGAATAATATAATCTCATTCCCTTAAAATAAATTACATGAAAATAACACAAGCTATGCCATATGATTATATGACTTTCTTCTAGTGAGATTAGGTTAAGAGACAAACCCTAGGAGATCATGTTATCCAACATCTCTTGAGACTTATCTTCGACAACTAGCCATATTTAGTATAAATAAATTATCCAATCCACAACCTAGACAATTATAAGAATATGGGGTTGCATAATAGGATAAAGGAGGTAATTAAATCAAGAATATTGTTAGCAATATTGTTAATGGGTTATGTTTCCATATGCTGGTCTAATGGACTAGTGCTAGATTATTGCATGATCAAATAAAGATAAAACTATCCTTTAATCAATGGAGATGTTGAGATTGGGCTAAGGGACAAACCATTTGTAATTATACATTATGACATCTTTTAATTTAAACATGGTGCCAAGCTTGATGAATTAATCTATCATTGGAAAGTACTACCTTGAATGTGGACTTATATTGCAACTTAGTTCACTATAAAATAAAGACCAAGAGAGTGGGTGTGATAGTAGGTAATAGATGGTTAATATATAATTAAGGATTTATTTATATTCTAACATCTATTTTGGAGATATAATTGTTATTAATAATCAAGGATTTAAGTTTATATAAGATGAATATATGTTATTCTCTACTATTGTTAGAACTCCAAATTAAAGGGTAGTATTTGTGGGTCAACTAAGTCTGAGAAATTGGGCATATGACCTTAAGATCATTACATCCTTGATCACAGTTGTGTGCTAGAAATTTGAACAAAGGAAATTTATACTTGACCATCACTTGGACCCATGTTAAGGATTTTGATGTGATCAATGCTTGATAATGATATTTTGACTACTATTATCAAAGGAGATACACTCTTTACTACCAACCAATTCTTAGATTGAATATAGGTTGGATGGAAACCTATACTCAAGTATGCTTGAATCTCCATGCTAGGAGAGATATACTATGGAGAACAATATTCTTATCGAAACCTAATGAATCCTTATTCTCTTAGGTAAGAGAATATTAATATGTTTAGATCCTTATGTTGAAAACCTTATAATATTATCATAGGGATATCAAATGTGGCACAATATCCTTGTTAGGAAATGGTAAGGGGTTCGAGTATGCTCACATTGAATGACGAATGATAACTATGGTAAGGTCTAAATTGAGATTTTTGCATGTGCACGGATGAAGTGTCATGATATAGGTTCACTAATTTGGGAACCAAGGTGTAGGTATCCTTGAGAGACCATGTAAGGAGAACTATGCATGAATTTGATCTGTTTGGAAGCGGGAACGTAGGTTGTCCTTGGGAGAAGGATGCCTCTATGACCTCAAGTCCATAGGGGGGAGGGTTTAGGGAGGGTTAGCTCCAAGGGTTGGGGTTGTTCCTAATTGGTTTGACCTTATCTCTTTAGTAGGCTTCAGTTGAGGGTTAATGGGTATCAAATGGGTATGATCAAGTTAAGGGAATTTAATAACTGATATTTAATACATAATATGCTTCTATTAAATAGAATGAAGTAAGGGATTTAACTACTTTATAATGGGTAGTTGATTATACATATATAATGGTTAAAGTCCATCTTGTGTTGGTTTCATGTATCTCTTATGTGTCTGTTTAATTTAACTATATATCTATGTGTTTATGTATAGTGGATTGACATTGTGATTCATGTTATGTATGACCCACCCAAGAGTGAACCTCTAGGATATTTGATCAGTGACAAAAAGTCATTGGAGTGTGCTAATGATTGATGTCTAGGCTACTACTATGGATTAGTCAGCATTCACCTGGTTCACTGAGGTGAAGGTAGCAGATAACCCTGGTTATGATACGACCATAGTGGTTGCACGAGTAGGGACCCATCCATGTGGGTAACAGTAATTCAAGGCTAAGCGTGTATTGAGAGCGTTCATTGGCTGTCATTAGTAAGCACGGAAGTGACCGATGCCAAGTGTTACTTAGGATTGTGAAGAAGATAGCTGACAATATCACTAAGGTCACAAGGTGGTATATGTCGAGCACTACTTCTTCCTGGGTGGATATAATTTTTGTTGGTGGCCTATAGGTGATTGAAGTCAGAATCCACCAGGTTTGGTAGGTTCACTACTTGGAGAAACCCTTGGGATGGTGGATGGACATGCAATGTAGTATGGGATGCATCGAATCCCCTCCCAATTTTCAAACTATATACCTAGCCTTGTGGGGTTGAGGATGGACCCACGATGTAGTGCACAATGCACCAATATTCCTTCTATCCGGGATGCATTATGGACATGTGTTAGCTAGTGTGTTGTGTTAACCAGCTAGTGTGGATGTGATGTATGTTGGGGCTCATCACTTGGTATTTGTGGTGTATGCTGGATCTTGTTAGTGTGCATTTTTGAAGTATGGTTAGAGCCTATCACTAGGAATTTGTGATATATGCTAGAGCCAATCACTATGATACTTGTAATTTGTGTATGATCGAGACACTATTGCACTTGTGATCAATGTATGAACCAGTCATTGTTATACTTGTGATCTATGTATGAGCCGAACACTATTACACTTGTGATTGGTGTATGATCTAGTCACTATTATACATGTGATCTATGTATGATCTAGACACTATTACACTTGTGATCGGTGTATGATCCAATCACTATTAACTTGTGATCCATGTATGATCCAAACACTATTACACTTGTGATTGGCATATGATCCAATCACTATTATACTTTTGATCTATGTACGATCTAAACACTATTTCACTTGTGATCGGTGTACGATCTAGTCATTATTATACTTGTGATCTATGTATGACCTAGACACTATTGCACTTGTGAACAATGTATGATCTAGTCATTTTTATACTTGTGACTTATGTATGATCCAGTCATTGTTGTGCTTGTACTATGTATGAGCTAATCAACTTGTGTATATAGGGGTATGTTCATGATGACCATTGTGTATAATCGTTGAGATTATGGTATGAATGATCTCTTGTGAATATGGTGAATTTTTGTACACAAATGTTTGGTAATGATTGGTGTGGACCCAACACTTGATGGAAAAATTATTATCATTATATTATAATTGACTATTTTGATAACTTACATGTACTAAATTAATAGTTATGGGATAAAGGTGAGATAATAGATCTCATACAAGAGGAAACATTGAGCTCCCTCTGTTATTGTGGGGTGAAATATGATTTCTTTGATTCCCACGAGGGGATATGTAGGCAGGGTCATCATAAACCCTCAAGGCCTATGTTGTAGGTCTAGGAAAGACCTTGTCCCTAGGACCTTACCACCAGTTGAGTGTAAGTCTCTAAGTGGTGGTATTGATTTTGTTGCCACCATGGTGAATGTAGAGCTATTGAAATTAGCACTTCTAATTTATATGGAATATGCTTTGTTGGTTAAGTTGGTAGTTGTAGTGACTTGCTAAAAAAAATTGTAGCCTCTGAGGGGTGGATTTTACAACAAGTATATCTTTATTCATCAATTAGGTCGACCTATTTAGATGAACACAAAATAATCAAAGCTTTCTTTGTTAGCACCACATGATTTAAAAATTTTATCCACTTATTACATTATACCAAGTTGGCTAAGCTCCGTACAAAACATCCCCAAGGTAAATTCAATATTCTTAAATCATAACATGTGTTAGGTTGGCCAAGACCCAAAAAAACTCTGCCATTGATAACATACTACTCCCAACACAGATACTTCTCAAGACTCTGAATATAGTTGTTTGAGTGAATCATAATGACATAGTTAAGATATCAAAGTCATAGCTTGTCTTGCGGTAGAATCCAGACCCAAAAACCAACACACTAGATCATAGATAAATAATATCTTCGATAGAGAATAGCTTCTGGTAACATCTTATAGATTTGGTATTGTGTTAACATCAATGACAACCATTTGAAGCAATCCAATTTCCAACTTTTGCAAGAATTTTGTTTGAGCTGACATTAAACGATAACTCCAAACTAGGCACTGCAAGGGGAATGTGGGGCTTGTAGTTGGTGGTATCTTTGGAATGTTGCTTTGTTCTTAGCATGTAATTTGTTTAGCGAGTTGTATATTCCTCAAGAATTGTAATGCAACCATATCATTAAATAATCTGATATTATTTTTTTCTAATCTTATAATTGTTTTCTTCACACAATCTCAAAATGAACAAAGCATGTATTTGTTCACCAACAAAGAATATTCAAAATTTTGTGATTGGTCTTGGGATTACAATTGTGTTCTTAACCTGCTATATTTTAAGTGACATGTATTTGGCTCATGCATTATAATTAAATCACATAATTAAATGTATTGTAATCAATTCACATCATTCAATAATTTAATATGATTCATTAGTAATCTTGCATATGCAAGTAACTAGTGATAATGGCACTTTTTTTTTTTGTTACCATACTGTTTTGGATGTTTTCCACAACTAATCATAAAAATCAATCCATTAGCTATCATCTCTCTTCATATTCTTTAAGAACCCATTTACAAGGTGATTGATTTGTGGTGAAAATTTTCATCCATGCATAGATATGCTTGTGTTAGATTATTTGTTCTTGGTAAAGTATATTTAGAATATTTTTATTCAAATCTTTGACATGCATCTTTAAAATGTGACATGAGTTTGACACTGAATTAACCTATAAAATCTAACTTTAGACTTTCTTATCACTGGCCATATAGGCATTCAAAACAGAACTATCTATGACAACCCAAATTATTTGGTATAGAGGCCACCTTGAGTACAAACCCTCTTTAGACTAAGAAAAATCCCCAATTATTAAATGACTGGTGTTGTGAAATGTAATTAGCCAATAGGCTTTTGTTGTGGACTTTCCAGTCTACAAGCCATTGGCATACCTATCTCACACTCCCTGTATATCATTTCACGATTTGTTCCCCTTTGTCTACATCGCGATCTAAAGCACGGATTTGACAACCATGAATATCTGTCGACAGGACTTGAAATCATGTACGTCAAAAACCACAAGTTAATGGATGCACACATAGTATTTCACAAAATGCCTGAACGAAATGTTGTCTCTTGGACTGGTTTGATTACGGGACATGCACTGTGGGCTATGCACAAAACAGACAGTGGAAGGAAGCCTTGAGATTGTTTTTGAAGATGAGAAAGGAGGACGTGGATCCAAGGAGTGTTTGTGGGGAGCTTGGTGATGTTGACCTTGATATCATTGGATCGGCCTCATGCCTTTTATCTTTGACCCTGATGCATTAGATTAACCTTCTATCATTTATCGTTGTTCCTAATAGCATTGAAGCAGCCTTGTGTCATCCACCATTTTAATTTTAAGTTCATATCATTTTTATATTGAACACATTTATGGTTGGATACAAGCTATTTGTCTACGAAAAACCATTCTTTATCTATTAGAAACTTTTGGTTTGAATCATGGACGTTCTTTGGTCATATGCTAAGGTTCTCTACCACCCAGGCTACCAGTCCTTGTGGCTTCATTCCAAATGAAAATCCCCTTTGAGGTCACACACTCTAGGCTTGAAATTTTAGTCTGGCTCAAATACCATTTCAATTTTGCAAGGGACCAGCTGGGACTTGTATATAAGACCTTCCGTGTGCATTTTGGGTTGTTGAACCACTGAGCTGATGTTCTTCTGTGGTTACTGGTTCCTTTTTTTGGGATGTGTTGCAGTTATAACCTATGAAATTGAATTATAGCTTTCCTTCTGAACTTAGTGGCAGTGATGATAATCGAAACTGTACTATATTCAACAGTAGTATTTATATCAGCTAAGGAGTATTTCTTTCAGTTGCAGTAATAATCGTCTAATGTATGCCAAAATGCAACTGTTGGTTTCTTTTTACTGAAATTTGCACTAAATTCATAGTGAGATCAAGATTAACCTAAGGTATAGTATTTATGTTAAACTGTTCGCTAAAATTCAACTATAGGATTTTTGTTAACTTTAATTGCAGTAATAGTTGTGGAATGTTTGAACAATAATGGTGTTTGAATGTTTGCAAAAAATTATTAGTAAATCCATATTAACTTTAATGGCAGTAATAATATAGGAATATTCGATGAGATTCAACAGCAGGTCTTTTGTTCTTAGATATGATGAAAATGTTGAAAATTAGTTAGGTTGCAAAAGTTAACCTAATTTCATCTTTCAGTGGTTAGAATATATTTCATCTTTTCATGGTTAAAATTACTCTACCATTAATGTATCTTAGCAGCATACTAAAAATTGATAAAATTCATCTGTGTAACAAATGTCATTTTGTATTTGGTTCACTTATCTTGGAAGTAAGAGGAAAGAAAAATGTTGAGAGGTAAGCAAGAAAGATTCTATCCATCTCTAGTAACTTTCTCTGTGGGTTTCTTTATGAATATTTCCAATTTAATTTTACTGAATAAAGTATAGTACATTATTCACAAAAGGGAGGGTGGTTCAACAATGGAATCACAATTAACCAAAGGTATAGTACTTATGTTGGAATGTTTGACAAGATTCAACCATTGGATTTGTATTAGCTTTAATTGTAGTAATGGTGCTAGATTGTTTACCAAAATTCATTAGTAAATTCACATCAACTTAATTGGTGGTTATACTATTGGAATATTTGAAGAAATCAACAATAGGAAATTTGGTCTTAGTTACAAGAATAATGTTGAAAGTTATAGTTAGGTTGCAGCAATTAACTTTAATTTCATTTTAATGGTCAAAATTAATTTTATCTTTTGTGGTTAAGATTTTAAAAAATATATTACTATTAATGTATTATAAACACATTTTGAAAAATGATAAAATTCATTTGAACAACAAAAATTATTTATATGTTTTACTTAGCCTTAGAAGTAACAAGAAAGAACATTACTAAGAGAAAGCAAGCAAGTTTCTATCCATCTATGATGAAAATTTCAATAAAGTTTTTATAATTTAGTTTTTGAAACCTGTAAAATGGAACATTATGATTTGTATAAAGATCGGAGAGGTGATTATATAGGGGCATTTGATAAAATTCAATATTTTGATTTGTTTCCATTTGAGTTGTAGTAATTATACTCACATATTTGCTTTGGCATGGTCACTTGCCTTATCTTCACTTTTTTGTGATTAACCTTACCCTACTTTTAATATGTAGTTATGGTAGGTGCGTTCCAAAAGCTAAGAATATGCATCTTTGCTGTTAAAAGGTTATTTTCTATATAGTGTAGTTATGTTTGGAATAGAAGAAGGAAGAACATTGAAGGTGTATCTTTTTTGTTTTTAGGGGTTTGTGATAGTTTTGTAGGTAACAACTTTCAAATAAAGACATATTATTTGATTTTTCACTTCAAAATTTTTTATATATGTTAGATTTTTAATTTTACCTTTTATGTATGGTAGAGCACTTAAGTAAATTTCAATTTATATACATTATTTTCACATGTTGTATCATATTCTCTACTTTCATAACAAAGCATCTCTTGACTAAGCATGCTCTCATGTTATTCCATTTCAAATAATCTCAACTAAATAATCTCATAAAACTACAATATGACAATGATGGTATATAGAGAAACATAAGAGGAATACTTCAATTAGTTTTCCAAAATAATGTATCAAACCATGGTAAAAATAAAAAAATCCTATGTAAAATGAAAAATATCTTCTTCTAGGAATAATAGCTACATTTTCACATCATGTTTTGTTAGTATAGTATATTTAACAATTTCACTCCATAATCCAATCTCACTTAACTATACAATTCAAGTCCACTCCTATTATTCAAACCAATTCAAGTGGTTCAAATTGCTCTTCAATAACATGTAATATTCTCTAATGATCATCACTATCTAGTCTCCACTTATGACGTCCATGTGCACATAGAACTTGATGAATAGGTAGGGAAGTAACAATTACTAGGTGGCTATATTGGTATACCTTATTCTCAGGTTAATAATCAATGAAATAAATCCCATGCTAATCAATTTTGACTTGTTTGAGATATGTCCCTTGCATTACAGCTAAACCTGTGGGAACCAACATTCCAAAGTAAGGAATAACATTTACAAGGTCAATATGAGTAACACAAAATTCAAAATGCATTGAATAGATAAATCATGCAAGAGCATCTATTTATTTAGTCAAACCTATGGGGAACAACACTTCATTGCTTGTTTTTTATTCTGCTAGCTTCTTCCTCTCTCTTGTGCAACACAATAGATAATAACTAACACCTTCTATGTTTCCAGGCTCTACTATAACTGCAAAAACATCTCTTGCACCAAATTTACATGGAAAATTTGTAAAAAAACTTAGAATTCCACTATCATTTAAGTATATGCAAATTTTCTTTAAAAAGTAGCCAAATCAAATTTAATAAATGATTAAGTTACAAATTTACACAAGCTCGTAAATGCATAATATAAGTATATATACATGTACATACCTTTTCAATCAATTCTAAAATTGTAGAAGTTGAAAAACCAACTTCACAGTCCCCAAGAATCACCTACATGCAATCACCTGCCACAAGAAAAATATTTACAGAACCAGAAAGATATTTTGTAAGCCTCAAAAATGAAAATGTGCATTCATGGGAATTCTCCAAAATGAGATTATTTTACAATGAAATAAAAGATGCCTCAAAATGCAAAGAAAAGTGATTGTCACATGCAAACATAAATGCATTATGACATGTCCAATGAATGCGAGAGACCCACTATAACTGAAAACTAAAGATAGCAGCTAGGAATCTACCACTTAAGTAAACTTATTAAGGTGTAAATAATTAATTTACACCAACACCCCCCCATAAGTGCAACTTAGGGAGAAAAAAATTATAATGCAAAAGATGCAAAAGATGAGTCCTAGCAACAAATCCCTGATCAGGGACTCATTTACAAATGCAATAGAGAAAGAGGAGAACCCCCCTTCAATGAGATGAACTGTTGCAAAGAATCACTGGAAGAACTCCAATGAAGTAATATTGGAACCCAAAAAATTGGCAAGTAAGGAAAGATACTTTTGTTTGCAAGAAACCATAATAAAATCACAAATGCAACAATAGACCCGATGCCAAGGAACATTGGAAAACTCGCATACTAGATCAACCGTAGAATCTGTAAGCAACAGGAGATGAAAATGATGAATCCCCCCATAATGATGACAAAATCAAGAAGCTATGTCTCTTGATGCCAATGCCAAACTGAAACTAAAACTGGCCCATAAGACAAGTACCATAAATATTCTGGAACATTAACCATAAAAAAATGGCCCTCAAATTGAGAAGGATCTGAACCAATGCAGATCAATAACCATAAACTCCCAATCTGAAGTGTGAACCAAAACCAAAAATGTGTCCAACTAAGCAAGAAAGAAGCTAAAAGAAACTATAGGAAACTAGACAAACTCATGCGAGTTGTCACCAATATGAAAGTGTGATGCAAGAACCGCCCTTAATGGAACTTTATATCAATTCATTTGTTACAATAACCCAATGATTGCAAAAAGAGAGAATGCAAAACATGCATAAACTACATAAACAAAGGCGAAAATGAAAACCTAGTGCATGAAACAAAAAATGAATGCATGCAAAAAATAAGGTACACATCTTCTAAAAAGGACCTCAGATTTGCATAGAGGCTAAAACCAGATTTTTGATGCCGCAAGAATCATGAAAAATGGATAAGCAAGTCAAAAGACGTGTCTCCCAAAGTGAAAACAGTAACATGAAACTTCTGAGGCTGAAAAAGGCATAAAAAAAGAAAAATAAATAAAACCACACCTGCACCACTAGATAGATCTTGAAACCAGCTTTTTGACGATATCTCACTTGCAAAAAAATGACGTCGTATGCGAAAGTTAAGCCCAATTTCGTGAAAGTGCTTCGTAGAGGCCCAATAAGCCCTTCTGTAGCCCTCAAGGGCTAAAAAAAAAAAGCCCCTAGTCACTGAGCGGACCAAGGGGCTGAAGCCTAGGGGCTGGAGGTGGCCATATGACCGAGACAGGGGCTTAAAACGACTGGCGAGGCTGGGACTAGCTCCCAGTCCCCACATGACTGCAGCTGAGCAGAGGTGAGCCCGTGGGGGTTAAGGCTTGAGCGGAGCGGATTGGTGAGTGATTGGTGTCTGCCGGTGGTGCCCGCAAGGCTAGTGGCCGTCAGGTGGTGGGAGGTCGGTAGCCTCCAATATAACTGGCCACACAAAAATCTACCAGGATTCTTTATTTATTTTTTAATATTTTATTTATTTTTTTCATACTCTACATCTCATGAATTGTGCCCTGGGGCTGTATGGCCTTGGGGTAATTTTTTTTTCCTTTCCGATCGATAGTGTCCAAACTAGACAAACTTTATATGAAAATAGGGGTTTTTGGCCACTGTGAATCCAACGGCGAGGTCCATTTTGGCCCAAAGTGCCTAGAAAAATAAGCAACCCCCAGATCTTTGAGAAAAATCATCAAGCTTGAAACCCTCATAGATTCCTTCAACAATGACCAAAATGAATGAAATAAAAGCCATTACTGACTTTTTCAAGCACTCTGGATCCAATGGAAAACCCCAATCTGATCCAAGATGCATCATCAAGGAATGAAACCCCTTGCACATAAAAATTACTATAAGGAAAATATCTTCAAATCTTGAACAAGTACCTACAAGTTTGGAGCTTTGATACCATTTAGAAGTTGAAAAACCAACTCCATAATCCCCAAGAATCACCTGCATGCAATCACCTATCACAAGAAAAATATTTACAGAACCAAAAAGATATTCTGCAAGCCTCAAAATTGAAAATGTGCATTCAAGGGAATTCTCAATGAAAATAAAAGATGCCTCAAAAGGAAAAGAAAATTAATTGTCACATGCAAACATAAATGCATTATGACATGTCCAATGAATGTGAGAGACCCACTATAACTGACAACTAAAGATAGTAGCTAGGAATCTACCACCCAAGTAAACTTATTAAGGTGTAAATAATTAATTTACACCAACCAAAAGATGGTCATAATCAATTGAAATCAAAGGAATGTCTTCAAAGACTTCATCTTCATCTTCATTGTATGTATCACTAACATCTAGTGGCAGTGAATTCCATCCACTAACATATCCTTGTTGTTGGTTGTTCCATTATCATAGTTTTCTACAATGCAATCATAACAAAAGCATGAGTAATCCCTAGTGTGCAATGTCCATGGGAAACTATCTATACTAATGATAGAATGCAAAGATCTTGTTTTCTCTACCCTCTTGCATCCATGTATTGATCTTCTATCTACACCTACAAAAACTAATTTGTATTAAAAAAAAATAACTAATATAAATATATTTAACTAAAATAAGCAAACTTGAATGTACACAGATATGTATATGTTAAGATTTAAATTCAAACAAAAACATACTTGATATCTCCCAAAACACTATATATGGAATGTGTTAGTTGATTTCCAAAGATGTGCCAACCTCATTTGATGCAAAATGTTTCTAAAACCATTCAACAACATCATGTGAATCATTTATGCAATCTCCCTCATAATTCATTTGATGCATTCTTAGAGCATGTTTTATGCAAGCTCCTACACCATCATGTTCACCCTTTCCATTCCCACTCTGAAAGAATCTACAAACATGTGGTATGTTGTCATTATGATGATATCTACATAATGCATAAAATGGTATTGATGCTTTGAATTTTGGAGCACATCCATCTGACCATACAAAATGCTTTTCAATTTTGACACCCCTAATTGCCAAATATTCAAAAGTGTGCTTGAAGTAATGTTGTACAAACAGTGTGTCATGCTCTTTGTCATAATTGATATAGAAGCAATATTCTTTCTTAATGACTCATGCCTCAGATGTATTGTCAACATCATCCAAATCCACTTGTGCATGTCGATAACACACTTACACCATAATAGTTATCTTCTTTGAAAAATAGTATTGTGATTGAATCTATTTTTGATGTACAAAAGAGTAATTCTTTGCAAAGTCAACTATTGATAACACTGTTTCAAGTGGGAAAGTATCAAGCTTAATGTCCGAAACTATTTTGATTTCCACTTAGAAAATAAATAATATTGTATGTATGGTTGTATCAATTTATAGAACTTTTCCATAAATGTTCTCATAGGTATCTCCTCTTCTACATATTCTAACCTTGTTGATTATTTGCCACTTTTGTTATGAAACTTGATGTAATTGTAACTCTTGCAATTTACCAAATTTTTTAGGTTGGTATCTTCATCTCTCAAATGCATTTTATCTAGATTTATACATGTTTCAAAGACTCCTTTTATGCAACTTATTTGACTGGATGCATTATCATCATTTGATTTATCACATAGGATGGATGCTATGAACTGACTTGTCCATCTAGGAGGTGCACTCTAAAAACCATCACTTTCTTCTCTAATATTTTGAAGCACCTGATAGTAGAGATCAAATTCAATATGACAATGAAAAAAAAAAGTTTGAAAAACCTTGTTTTTCTTCACATAATATGGCCTTAACCTTTCAAACATTGTTTGCTCAATCTTTATATGTGGATTTGAATTAAAAAGCAACACATGCATCTCATGTTTTGTTATGTATAACCAATGTTTTTTATGTAATTCATTATTATTGGGTCCAATCTTGTGTTAGATAACATCTCTACTATTTGATGAAGGACGAGTATGATCGTTCCAAAAGCTTGAGATAATGTTCCTAAAAACATCTTGAATCTTGTCAAATCAAGGAGCTCTACACATAATTTCCCAATTTCTTTTTGACTTACTATCATCCAAAACCATTCTCCTTTTGGCATATTGTGTCAGTGTCTTTCTACTAAAATCAATCTCGTTTGAAAGTGAAGAGATTTGTCCTTTTTTGGCTATTTTTTCACTTAAAATTGATGTCAACATGACTCTTCTAGAAATTTCCTTATTTGTTGACAGAGATTGTTTCCCAATGGAGCCCAAACCTTTTTTGAATTTTTCAACAATTTCTTTGTGTAGGTTTCAACCTTTTCTCTTTTTCGTACTCATATCTACACCCAACAATTGTAATGGATCTTGTTACTCATTACTAAGAAGTACAATTGACAACAATTGTTCTTGATCAATTGTAGAAAGGTTATTGAAATGATAAATTATTTTCTTTTCAATTTTGTTCATTGGCCTCCTAGTAGTATGTCTAGGTTGTTCAACATAAAACTTCAATGTTTCCATATCCATTTGAAATAAATGATCTAAATTTCTAGAAGAAATTTTTGTCCTCACCTCTTTATCTAGATTCATATGCTCTTCCATGATGGTATCCAAAAGTGATCTTGACCCATCTCCAACATCCATTTATTGCACTTGGGGCTCTTCCCTAACACCAACTATATTTTCTTCAACCTCATTTTCTCTAGTCTCTAAATTTGGCCCCACTTCTACTTCATTTTTTGTATGTTGAGCCCATACACAAGCACACGTAAAATAATTTTTTCATATGGAACACAAAGTATGATTATAATGGATCACTAGGTGGATCTTAACTAATTTAAATTAAGATGTATTTTATATACCTTTTCTTGCAATAAAAGGCTGCCACTAGGCTTCTTAGGATAAATAGGAAGCATAAAATTTTATTTTATCTTTAAGATCTAATACATGTTATAGTATGCATCTACCATTCATCCCCATTCACATGTTCACACATCCTTATACATTTTCCTTACCCAATTTTTTTATCGCACCTATGCTTTCACTCATTTTCATAAACATGTTAGCCACCAAGATTTAGCCTATTTTATGTCCCAAGACTAGGTCATGGTCATAACCTATCATCCTCTATACTTGGCTCGCCCTATTTCAAAGTTCAGTTGTGACTAACTTCCTACTTTTACCCTTCCTACTTAGGATTCACTAAATACAATTTTTTGCAATATGTTGCTATGCCCTGGTATTCAAATAAATTCAATGCATTCATTTTGATTTATTTCCTAATAATTAGCAATATTCACATAGTCTTTGTATTACACACTTTGATTTATGCTTTAAAATGAAACTAGCTCTACATGAACATTTTAGGAGATTTTTTATTCTTTGTATTACACACTTTGATTTGTGCTTTAAATGGAATCTAGCTCTACAACAACCTTTGCTCTTACCTTTTCCATTTTGAAAGTCATTTCAAAAAGTGAAACTGCCTAAAAGTGCATCAAAAACATATTTGGTAGCATATTCCAAAATTTTAAAAATGTTGTTGGAAACATTTCTCAACATTCCCAACACATTTACAACCTAGTAGCACGCTTCAAAATCATTTTATTGTATTAAATTATAGACATCATTTTATTGTATTAAATTATAGACATCATTTTATTGTATTAAATTATAGACATCATTTTATTGTATTAAATGCTAGACAACATTTTATTGTACCAGTTTTGTGATGTGTCAAGGCCATGCATATGGAATTTTTGTTTTGGGAATGAAATGCTCATTAGATCACTTTTAATGTGATTTTTCATAGTACAAATTTCTAATCTTGATTGAGAATTTTTCAGTTATAATTGTTATCTTGTAGAAATTTGTAGATGCATCGGTTGATCTTTTTGAGCAAATGTGAGCAAATGTTTTACACCAATTTAGCCTTTAAGGCTTATTTTAATTTTTTTAGTGTTAAACGCTTGGAAGTATAAACATATATTATAAAATTCTATAGACTTTCCATGTTTCCAAGGAGTTTGGGAGCTCATGATTGTATTGACATTCTTGATTCGAAAATCATAATCATTTCCAAGTTCCATGCAACTTAACATTATTACTTACAATTTATCAATATAATTTTCATTTCTCTTAAAAAATTAGTTTAAAATCTATGTTATGCCCCCAAGCTGGGCATTGTGGATCTTAAAGGGAATTTCAATCTTTTCCTACTACTGCAGGATTCTCTAAGTGTACTCACAACTTCTTTTGGAGTAAGCACATTTAGTCGCTTTTATCTGTAGAAGCCTTTCACACTATTTTTGAAACAACATTTATTCGACTCAATTTTTCTAGCTATACTTAACATGGAAAGATATTGGAAACAATCTATAACCCTTCTTTTGATAAAACACCACATAACCATTCATCCAATTCTAAATTTTATCCACTATATAACTATATAAAGTGAAAAATTCAAACTTCTTTTTCAGATCATAGCCTTGACAGCATGCAAATTTTGCATGTGAAACCCAATGTGAGAACAAGAGGGATTTTCCTATTACCTTATATATTGTTAAAATTATAAGTTGGTTAAGTTTCAACCTCATTATCAAACTTGTCAATGTATTTAGCCTTACCAACCAACCTTCATCGAGATGTACAATGTTGTTTGTATTTTCTATATCTTCAACCAAAATGATTAAAATTTGGATAAAGATTTATTTTCTATTGTTGCTTAAGAACTTTCAACTTGTTTTCCTATCCTCCTATATGCCTTATAACAACCAAACCTTGAATCCTTTGATCTCTACTTTATCATAATAAGAACTCATAATGTATTTTTGCAAACTCCTAGTTTTATCATTATGTATTTGTAAACTAGCTCCATTTGTTCTGACATGTGCATCATGAGCTTCATGCTATAAAAACTTGATCTTTTGTATCTATGTTGAACATCTTATTATGTGGGTCACAATGGCATGTACATTAGGATTTTTCAGCCCGAGTTTCTATGAACTATAAGCCTTCATTCCTAATTCATTAAAATGCCTTCTTGTCTACTGGCTCACTTATATCAAGATTAATTTATAATTTCAATAAAATATATATAATTACAATTCTAATTTTACTTCAATTAACATTCATATCAACTTATCTAGAACACAAATTCCCAATTGATCTCATAACTAACATTAAATATCCCAAATTTAAATTAGTAAATATATTTAGGATCCTCTTTAAATTTAAGAATATAAAATCCTAACAACAAAAAAAATTGCACACATAGATAAAATATCGAGATCATCATCAAAGGCAAAGAAATTCAGAAATTTAGAAAGTAACTAATAAATCCTCATGAATGAAAACCATCTCTAGAACAAGGTAAATCTCTATTTTAAAATAAATTCCTTGAGAAAGAAATAAAATGAAATAAATATCTTTACTAGGTGTACTTCTAGGCATACACAATATACGCCATATGGACTAGACATTATTATGGCAAGTGACACAAATATTAGACAATAAAAAACAACCGCATCGGTTAAAGCAAACCAAAAAGTTAGTGTCCACAAATTGAAACAAACTATTCAAAACAATACACATGTACATATTAATACCTCCACACGGTTAAGAAATACCTTTAATAAAATTTCCAATGCTCCCAAGATATTGGTAATATCCCACATTGTTGGATCTCAGTTGTGTTCATGGTTTATCCTTGATGACAAAATTACTTGTTTGGGTCTCATGGTCTGATAGTTTCAAATTTGGTCTCTCAGGCTCTTTATGCTCTCCATATTCTGGTTTCAACTTGATTTTCTTCAAGTTGTTTACAGTTGGTCCATTCATGGGATCTTGATGCTACCCCATTCATGTTTAACTATTCTTTTCAAATATCTCCTTTGCAGATGTATATGTTTCTTAAGTGGACTGATAGTGTTGATTTTGATCATGCTACAAGATCTTCATGCTTGTTCCCATTCAGTATGATCATGATATTCATTTTCAGATGGTTTGACTATATTGGACTGATAGTGCTTTTTAGTTTGACAGATGGTTTCATTGTTAGGATGGTTCTTTTATTATTGCATACCATAGGTATATTCAACATGATTACAAGTCACTGTGACATACATTCTGACAAATTCATTTTCGGGCATCTCATTTGGTTGTTATCAAGAATGATATTTCAGTACAATATCTTTGGTTCATTGAAATATTTATGGATCTTTTTGGTTTCTTGGACATCTTGAAACTATTATGTATAATCTTGTAGTATCTCAATTTGATCAACTTCCTCCTATCTTTCTTAAAGACTCTAAATCCATCTGGTTACATTCTATGAACTCACATTATTTGGAGGCATTGAATTTACCTTGGTTCTGACAAATCATTTGTTTGATGGTATTTGTTGGTTCACATGGCATATATTTTTTAGCATTATACTTGGAGTCTCTAATGCTCAAGCCTAGACTTCATGGTCAGCATCCAAAGGAAAATACTTGTCTTTATTATTCGAGCCCTTCTCTTTTTGCATGAGATATTAATTTATCATTGGGCATGTTAATGTTTGTGGGGTCAACATCTAAAAGGAATCAAACACTATCAAGTTTCCCTTATATTTCATTTATGGTTGTTGTCAACTGTGGTTTTCATCGTGCATATGGAAATTGTGTTGATCACATGTCACTTAATTAAATTGACTTCAACAAGTCACATGGAGGTAACATCATTTGTGTCAGCTTACTTGGTAAAATATTTTGAGAGCTAATTTAAATTCATTATGATGTTTTATCTATTTCATTGCGGACTTCAAATCTCATTATGATTTTGAAAAGTCATCGAATGACTTGGCAATTGAAAGGTTAGGGAAAAGCATGTTTAATGGTTATCTTTTTTGGCCGAGTATGAAACCCTAGCTGTTGCCATAGTAATTTGTTCCTCTGCTATAAATCACACATGGCCGACTCTAGAGGTGTGGAAGGTTTGATGTTAGGTTGGTCTATGAAGTCTGAGCAAATACAAGCTCGACATTGGTGAAAGGAATTCGTGGGAGTTACAAAATTGGACAACTATGGTTGTTGGCATTGAATCTCTTTGGTATTTATTTGATTTTCTTGCTACATGAACAGACCTACAACTCTTCCATCATTTGGTGTTTATATTTAGCAAATGTCAGTTACTGGTCTTCTTGCTCAAATCTAGAAAAGATAAATGGTTACTTAATTATCTTTTATAATGGGCATTCTAAAAGAACTGTTTACTTTGGTATTTGGTGGTGATTTGAAATTAGTTACTTCTCTTATCAGAGTTTTGCAAGTGACAACTATTTTGTTTTCTATTAGAATGGTAAATTATGGGAAAAGAAAAGATTCTCTGGTGAATTTTTGTTTCCATTCGCCAATACTCATTATGGGGGTTTTTGAAAATAGATTCATTTGGGTTTAAATTTGAAAATGGGAAATGATATTACTTTTTCATATTTCACTTCTTTCAAATTTGGGTTTTGAAAAATTCTTGCAGTTTGAAAAGGGAGCATTACTTGATTTATTCTTGTTAGATTTTGAAATGGCCTTCTATACAGGCGTTACACAAGATTATTCTCCATCTGTTGATCATCATTTTACTGGGTCAATTTTTTGAAAATAGTATGGGGGTTTTAGATTCTTTTGAAAATGAAATCTTTGAAGACTCTTTTATTGGTAGATCTACATTTTTGAAAAGATATAAATATAGTGTTTGATCACTGTGAAATTTCTGATGTGATTATGTGATATCATAACTTCTTGTTATCAAAAATGAAATGTTGAAAAGGATCTGTAATACAAAAAAATAAAAAAATATGTTGCAGAGCTATGATGTAAACTTAATTTATTTAATATTTTAAGGATTCATTGTGTTGAATCTTTAGGGTATTAGGTAGATTAAGTGTGTGAGGTTCTATAAGTTCATTTGGAAACAGAGAGATCCTCTGATATTATTATTGTTCTGAAATTCATTAAGGGGTTGGTGATCCTTGAGATTGATGTCTCTAAATGAGGGGTTGGCGCTCCTTGAGTGGGTGCTCAAAAATTAGCCTATAAGGCTTTGTTCATAGTGGTTTTTGAAATTAAGCCAAGGAGGCAGTTCAAGAGTGGTTTTTCTTCCCAGAAGGGTTTTCCACTTGACAAATCTTGTGTCTCTTTGTCTATTTGTGGTTTCACTGCTTTACTATGATAATGTTGTATTGTTCCTTATTTGTATGTTACATTTCTCATTTCAGTTTATGAATGATTGCATTCAACTCATGAATGTATTTATCATTGAAATATTGAGAGCAAATGTGTGCTATGGTTTATTTTCTGAAAAATGTTAAAATATGTTAAGAAACTGATTCACCTCCCCCCCCTCTTAGTGTCATTTTCACTCCAAAAAACATGTACAATTTGAGGCCACTTCACAATCAAAAAATTTATTTAATAAAATCTCACATGATTCACTTTGTAAAGTAAAGCGAAATATATGTGAAACAACTATAATTCAATGCATACAAAATTCAACAAAGAGACAAAAGACAACAGGAGAATCTTATATGGAAAATTTTCAAGACACACCAAAACACGTGTGCAATTTGTGAACAACTCAATTTTAAATAAAACATAAGAAATCTTACACACAAAACAAAAAACACATACCAATTACTATTATCAAAGAAAATAATTTTTTTTGGAAAGAAGGTATATGCATGTTTTGTTCACATCACTTGCAAAAAAACATAAAACCACCATATATGACCCCAGAAGAAATCAAAACAAACAATCCATTACAATACACTACGCTTTCAAAACTTGTGAAATATCTCCCTTAGTTTTTTCAATCTTTGAACACAAGACTTCACTTGTTTTAACGTTAGATAAAAGAAAGATAATCCAATTGGAATGTAACCCTTCGCTTTTTTATCACCAAGATCTCAGTGATGGAAAGGTGAGAGCATATAGTGCAAGGGGGTCATTAGATGAAATTTGAAACTGAAAGTACAATACCGAAATGCAACCCTTCACTTTCTAATCACCCAGATCCAAATGTGGGCAAGGTGAGAGTATATGTTGGAAAGGGGATCTCGCTAATTGGAAAATATTGAAAGCTAAAAATACAAATTTTGATGGCTTAGTCAACCAACTAGGAAATGAAAGTACTTAGGCAGCAAGTCAACCTCTTCCACTTTTTAGCGGGCTACAATGAAAGTAAAGTACTAAATGAAAGAAACTTGACCACCTATTCAGTAGGAGTTGAAATGCAAAATACTGAAATGAAATGTTTGGGTGGCTAGCAAACCCCTTCCACTTTTCAACAGGTATAACAAAAATGTAAATTGAAGAAATATAAAGGGTTGATCAATACTATTGATTCAACATTACAATGTGAAGTATTATCTGCAAGTACAAAGAGATATATGTGTCTAAAGAACATCAAAATATTAGGTAAAGATCTCAAAACTAGAGCAAGCTATCAAACTTAAGAAATGAGGCCAAATAGAATATTTTACCAAGTCTAATATGAAAATGCAATGTATAGAAATTTTGATCAACAAGCTCCACCAAAATGCTCACAACTTCGCCAATACACCCTTGAATAACATCAAAAAAAGTGCAAATAAAGCATAGAGGAAGGACGAACAAGTACAAACCAATAAAAAACATCAAACAACTCCAAATAATTTTTGCACACTTCCTGAGGCAAGTCTGGAAATGGTACGATTTCCTTGGCTAGGGCGACTAGCTCTAGAAAAATGGAATCTCAACAATAAAATTTGAAACTTGGTGGAAAGGGGTGCCTAAGATGGGTGTATACATAGATTCAATACCTAGGACAAAAAAAAATCACTTTGAGAGCTACAACCAAAAATGTGCTTCAGCTAGCACCCAACTGACAACACCAAAAACTAATAAAACACTCCAAAATTAGAAAACATCAAAGTAATCAATCTTCAATAAGCTCAATTTGCATTTTATGAGTGAAGAATAGTCACTAAATCATCTAGGTACTATCTTGCAAGTACAAAAATGAGAATAATCTAGGAGGTATGCATTCCTCAAAGCAAGGGTCTGAAGAAATTTCAACAGCACTTCATTATATTAGGGGTGATCCCACAATAGTGGTTTACACTTTTTGGCCTAACTGGACACTGATATTTTTTTTTTTAACACAATCTCCACATTCGGGCACCTATAGCGATTAAACCGTAAGGAATTTGAAGATGATGTAAACTAGAGTCTTGTCACATTTTGTCTGTAGATTCTAAAAATATTTTTTCAATTTTTTGGAATTATATTGCACTTCTTTTCCATCTCCCAAAATTGGTTTTTTTCAAAAATAGCATTTTTTAAAAGTGATGCACACCGTAACGCATAAATTTTTTTCCATGAAGGATAAAATTCCAATTATTTCAAATTTAGATTTCTAACTCCAATATCTAGTGCTTCCACTTGGTTAGATAGTTTTTTATTGAATATTTTTTCTCTAATCAAGTTTTGAAGTCAATCAAATGACAATTCGACATAGCGACCGTATAACGCATAACTTTTACTGTATGTATCAAAATTCTTCTCTTTTTTTTTTGTTGGATCAAGGACTTCAATATCTGGTGCACTCATATTTTTAAATTTTTTTTTTATAATCTTCTATTTTTCCACTTGTGCAGAACAGAGATTTTCGTTTTCGATGATTTAATAAAACTTAAAAAATAGATAGATAATAAAACCAAAACATACTAAAATTATATTCATTGGATAGCTCATTCTAAAGGCTACTCGATTCCAACTTTGGTTTCTAAATATTCCCCCATTTTCATCCCCAACCGGAGCTTGAAAGAGTAAAATTTTAGGTTTTTTGTGTGAACACATTAAAAAATTAGGGAAAAAGGGGGTTCGCTAGAACCAGGGGTTCTAGCGAACCCCCAAGGGTTCTTCAGGGTTCATTGAAATATTTTTCCTTGTTTTTTGGGCCAATACGAACCCTAGTTCGAAACTTTATGGTTGTCGTGGTTCACCCCCTAAAACCAATTTTTTTGCCATGGGGTCATTTTTTCTCAAATTTCCTTCCTCTTCAAAAGTGTAAACCACTTATGTGGCTTCACCCTTAGCAAATGGATAATAAAAAGTGAGTGAAGACTAGGCCTCTTATTTATAACTTTTTCCAACCAAGAATTCAAACTTCTTTCCCCTCCAAATAGGGCACCCAAATGAAGATATTTTTTTTACTTCATTTGCATTTTGACTTCATCTTGACCCTCCTTGACTTAGGCGTCAAAAAGTACATAAGGAATATAACTTTGCAAATATCACACAAGTTAGGCATCCAAAAATGACTTAAGAGATAAACTTTATAAAAATCACTTATTTCTCCAAAATTGACATCCCATTTTGCCTTAGCAAACATTTAACTTAAAACATTATAATTTCCAACTAAGGCGTTCAAATATGAAATCACTTAAGTCACCAAACTTGCCAAAACAAGCCCTCCAAGAATGTTGGAGAACAAACTGCCAATACTGCCCTACTAGAAAAAGACATTGCACTGAATTGCATAATTGCTACCAAGAATAGCATTGCCAAAAATAGCACTTACTAAAAATAGTAAGTGACTTCAAACTCATTTTGAGCACAAATCGGGTAGTCGTCGCAACTTACTAAAAATAGCAAGTCCAAAAAAGTCACCTAAACCATTCTATAGCCCTTTCAAAACCCAAAAAGACCCAAAAACCCTTTTTCCAAACTCCTGCATGCAAATCCTAAAAACTCAGAAGAAAACCTCCTAGAAAATAGGAAACCCTAATTATGCCTTTGACTAGCCTATGGGCCTCTAGAAATAGGCTAACAATCATTGAAAAATTTAGTGATAAAATGGGGACATTACAATCCACCCTTCCCAAATATTGCTTGTTCTTAAGAAATGCCACCATAACTCCAAAAATATTAGATTGATCCATGCAAAAAGCAAGTAGGATCCTAGGGTGCCATGTTTGTCTCAAGAAGGACCCACCATGTCGATGTTGCACCAATCTAATCACATAAGTGAAACCATTGTGCCAAATATACACTAACCTCCCCTGTAACCCCAAAATGTTACCATTGATGAAACTGAAGCTGAAAAAAGTGGAGGGACTAAAATCAATACCTTGCAACATGTCTTTCCCAAAAGACTCCGAGTAATCAATATAAAATATGCCACTATCTATCACAAACCTAGAAAATAGGAAGGATAGTCTACTCAACTCAAAACCATACTCCTTAGCATATCTCCATATGGTATCTAATGAAGCCATGACTACATATGCTCCAAATCTCCTTGCAAAGAGGAAAGCAATCCTTTGCAAGAACTCAACAAACTCATCCTCATAACTCCACATTGATCTACTATGACTCCTCTAAATTATTCTAATACAATCATAAATACTTTTGAAAACTCTTATAGTTTCAACTCTGAGAATCCCAGAATGATGAACCCAAGCATGTGGGGGTTCGCTGTCCTGAACCAATATTGTGAGAAAACTATCAAATCTACATCACAAAGCTCCATAAGATGAACTCTAAGAGTAGGAAATGTTTGAAAAACAAATAATCACTATTGTTCAAAGATGGGATCAACAAAATACAATGCACTCTACACAGGGGATAATAGTAGTGCCCTAGGAATTACCAAGTACGAGCATGTGAAATGACTATTTTTTGCACCCAAACAACTCATAAGTGGCTAGAAAACACACCAAAGCAATCTCCAACTAAAATGTTCCAGATCTTTGACAAGAAATGATGAAAAGAATCTCCTGAATGAGAGTAACTCCCCATGTAAGGTGACTGGTCTACAACCAATCCACAAGCTCATGTCTCAAAATCTTCCCTTATCTAAGCCAAGGATCACTCCCAAAAGTAACCATCATTCATCTCTCCAACCCATACTTAAAAATTTCTCTCCAATCCACTTGTTGATGAACAAATGTGACCATCAAGTGGTTGGTAAGGAAGGTAACATTACCATTGATTTTGAAATTTTGATCCTTATCCCTCCAAGGATCCTTCCTACCATATCCAACAAACTTTTTCATACCTTTTCGATGATGCTAAACAAGGATACCCAACCAAGAATGATCCCCAACACATTGGGAAAAGTACACAACACATCTTTCAGTGGCAATCAAAACCGAATGCACACTCAAGAAATTAGTGAATTTACTTGTGAACCCCTAAAACTGATGCATGAAATCATCTACAACTATGGAGCATGGAGCAAATGTTGTCTTCAATCCCAATTCCCCAAAATGACTAATATGATCTAAAACATCACTCAACCCAAGGGATAGATTTTCAAGCATGTAAACAATATGTTTTGTCCCTTCTTTCTCCCATACTTTGTGAGTAACTAGTCTGGAACCTTCTCTCCTTGTTGTTGTAATGTAATTACCAGCAACTACCGAGACTTGTTTTATTAACACCTTGATGTCTAAATCATGGAATTTTCCATGATGCAACACTTCACATGAGAAAACTACATCCTCAATCCCACTTAAGCATTCTTGATCAAATAATCTTCTTGGAGGATTATCAATTGAAAGGATTGGATCTCCTTCATGATTTTTGCAAGTCATCAAGAAGCTAAAAACCACATTCCATATTGTGTTTTTAAACTTCATCAAGATTCCATTTTTTGCTATTGTCACTTGATGCTTCATCTTCCATCTTAAAGAGGGGATTATCATAAGTTGCCTTGGAACTTACCTCAAAGATAGGGTTATCCATAATATGAAAATATTTTCCTTTCTCACATTCAAACCCAAATTTTTGGTTCAAATCTGTACATGCAACTTTTGATTTACTTGTGAACTTTTATAGATCAAACTCCTCATTAAGACTATCAATCTCACCAATTACTTTGTTGATTTCTTCAGCTCTTTGTGCATTGTCTTGCTCCCTGAAAAGTTTGAAATCAACAAGTTGATCTTCTACCATCATTAGAGCTAACTGAGTATTTTCTAACATGTCCTTTGTTGATTCAAGCTCAAGAGTAAGCTCATCAACCTTTCTCTCTTTTTCTTGGTGTAGACATCCAAATTTGGACACTTAATTTATCCACATTTACCACTATTCATCTAAACATCCTCTTATCCGAGTTAATTAAGTAATATTACTATTATTTAATTAATATCTTTAATTCTGCCAAATCCCTAAGGTATTTAATTAATAATTAAATACCTTACTCTCCTTAATCCTCTTTTCATCAAATGAATTAAATAAATATTACATTTATTTAATTCCTCACATGTATTTTCATCTAATCCTAATCCATCTCTTAATCTCTTCATTAAGGGTGTGCACATGCCAAATCCTTGATTAGGATGTGTCACATCCTCCAACTTTTGAGTTGGCTTCTAATCCTCATTAACCCTAATTATCCTCTAATTACTAATTAGTTAAACCTAATTAGTACCTTGGTCAACTCTCCCCATCCCCCAAGAAATTTTTAATTCCTTTTATTCATCCAAGGCTCCTCTCCCCATGTGAATTTTTAATTCACTTTTATTCCTCCTAGAATCCCCTTTTCCCATGCATCTTCTAGACCTTTGACTTGTCACATCAAGTCACATGTGACAAATTCCCACCTTTTGGGAACCTTGTCTTATCCACTAGATTCTTCCAATCATTGTGAATTTTTAATTCACTTTTATTCTCCCAAAGCTTTCCCTCTCCCCATGTGATCATTGAAAGGTCACATCAAAGTACTTGGAAGGTACTTGTCCTTCCTCCACATCATGTACCTCTCTTCCACATCACCTACACATCATCTCACCCTTAGCCATCTCACAATCCACATGTCAAGATGTGAAGGCTTGTGAGTCCTCAACTCACCTTAGCCCTTCATCTTGGCCTTGTTGGATAAATCCCAACCATTGAATTCTCTAGAGAATTCAAGTTTCTCTATAAATACCCCATCCTCTAAGGCATTTAAGGAGACCTAGCCATTTTGCAACTAAATACTGCCATTTTCTATACTCATCTAGCCTTCAATTTCATCCATTTGCATCTACATTCAAGCATATAGTCAAGACTTGCATTTAGCCATATCAAGAGCCATCAAGGAGCATACAAACCAAATCAAAATCAAGGGCCAACCAAGGAGTTTCAGCTACAAAAGGGAGGTATATCTACTTGTCTTCATTTTACACTTTCCTCTTTGCACTTACAAATTTCTTAGGCTAATCTTGAGGTGTTTCCTCATGTTTTTCCATTGCATTTTAATTGCTTAGAATAGGTTAGACATTTTGGTATCACATTTCTAGTACGCTCGGTGGGACCCACAAGCAGGTTCCTATATTTCACGTTTGCTATTGTTAAGTTTTTTGAGGAATACGTCGCGGAAGGGTGACTACACCCCTAATTTTCCTCAGTGGGGTGACTGCGCCCCTGATTTTCCATAGTGGGGCGACTGTGCCCCTGATTTTCCACAGTGGGGCACTTATGCCCTTGATTTTCCGCAGTGGGGTGATTATGCCCCTGATTTTCCACAGTGGGGCGACTACGCCCCTGATTTTCTGTAGAAGGGCGACTACGCGCCCTCCTTGACCAAAATTTTTGGCTAACACTTTTTCTATAGAAGGGTGACTATGCCCGCTCCTTGACCAAAATTTTTGGCTAACACTTTTCTTGTAGAAAGGAGACTACACCCCCTAGGCTGAAATTTTTGTGCTAACACTTTTCTACAGTGGGGTGACTACGCCCATGATTTTTCGCAATGGGGCAACTGTGCCCCTGATTTTTCGCAGTGGGGCGATTATGCCCTTGATTTTCCGCAGTGGGGCAATTACGCCCATGATTTTCCGTAGTGGGGCGACTACGCCCTTGATTTTCTGCAGAAGGGCAACTACGCCCCCTCCTTGACCAAAATTTTTGGCTAACACTTTTTTTGTAGAAGGGCGACTACGCCCCCTCCTTGACCAAAATTTTTGGCTAACACTTTTCTTGCAGAAAGGAGACTATGCCCCATGGGCTGAAATTTTTGTGCTAACACTTTTCCGTAGTGGGGTGACTACGCCCCTGATTTTCCATAGTGGGGCGACTACGCCCCTGTTTTTCCACAGAAGGGTGACTGCGCCCTTAATTTATTGCAGAAGGGCGACTGCGCCCTCTTGTCACCATGAAGCAACACATTTTGAAAGGTAAAATTGTCATTTTGGCTTCGGTTTTTTGCTATTTTCAAGTATTAACCTCCTAACACTGTTCTTGCAAGGATATTGGTGTTTTTTGCTAACTTTTTGTAGCATATTTTTGTGAAGATGATGAAGAAAGTGGGATAAAACATCTAACATTTGCTTGCAGGGCTATCCGTTCACTCAAACTTTTTAAAATATCCTTGTTGTTTGCCTTAATCTAAGAACATAGTTTAATTAGGGGGAGTAATATTCATTGCTTGTTGTGTCTATCTTTTCTATTACCCAAAGGGAGCATTAGCTTGTTTTCGCTTTCCCCTTCCACTTTGTGTGAGCTTGGGGAGTAGTTGGAAACAATTAGTGCTTTCTTTCTAGTGGAACCTGCTTGGGAATTTCATCACCCCAAGGGACGATTCCAACCACGTGTACCGGTGGGGTATATAAAGGGGGGAGAGCGAAAGTTGTACCCCAATCCAATCACGTTGTAATTGGCAGAGCGTCGAAGCTAGGGTGATACCTAGATAGACGTGAAGAGTTGGTTTGAGCCCTTCAATATCTCGCTGGGGTTCCTAACTCACACTTGTGACAGGCTGGTGTTCATGGTTGTGCCTCACGTACCGAGAGTATATCAAGGACTCCCTAGACACCTTGCGTGTCCTAGATTAAGACCTCTTTGGCCATACCCTTAACACTAATTATAGGATTGTGTTTGCTTGAGAATATTTTTTTTGTGAGAAACCAGTGAAATTTTTAACAAATTGGCCTTATCATTGTCATTTTAAAGTCCTTGCCATAGTCATTTTCATCAAAGCAAGTCCTGAATTTTTCACAGTGGGGTGATTATGCCCCTGATTTTCTACAGTGAGGCGATTACACCCCTGATTTTTTGCAGTGGGGCGATTACGCCCCTGATTTTTCGTAGTGGGGTGATTATGCCCCTAATTTTCTACAGTGAGGCGATTACACCCCTAATTTTCTACAGTGGGGCGATTATGCCCCTGATTTTTTGCAGTGGGGCGATTATGCCCCTGATTTTTCGCAGTGAGGCGATTACGCCCCTGATTTTTCGTAGTGGGGCGATTACGCCCCTGATTTTCCACAATGAAGTGATTACACCCCTGATTTTCTGCAGAAGGGCGACTACACCCCTGATTTACTACAAAGGGGCGAATTTGCCCTCCTAAACACCCGAAATCACCCCGTTTGGATCTGTTTAGCCTCTAAATCATCATCTAATCATTCCAAACCTTTGTATCATCATCCCAAGCCTCCATTTTATCATTCTAAACCTCCGAAAACCTCCATTTGATCATTCCAAAGCTCCATCTTATCATTCTAAAGCTCCATTTTATCCATTCCAAGAATCTTCCTCCCCTCATTCTGAGAGTCATTCATCTATTCTAGGCACCTGTTTGCCCATCATCAACACTTTTCTGAAAATCATCATTTCATCACCAAAATCACATAAGTGCCACTTAGAACATCATTAGAGTTCATATCTAGCATCAAATCATCCATCCCAATCACCTAGACTTCATTTTGAGAATTTTGATTTTTGTGCCAAAACTTTCGGAGGCCATAACTTTTGACTCAGGTGTTTGTTTGAGCTGAAATTTTACAGGTGGTTGCATTATGAGATGGCATGTGGTTCCTTGATTGATTAGAAGTCCCTCAGACCCCATTTTTCCACATTTTTGAGGCCTCAAACTTTCATCTTGACCCTCAAAATTGCAATTTAGTGTTTTTTTCTAGCATTTTGAAAAATCATTTTTGTCAATAACTCAGAATGCATGTCTCCAATTTGGGATGTTAGTTGGAAATTCATCCTATCTTGGTTTTGGGTATTTTTTGTGAAAAAATTGAACTCTCAAAAGTACATTCGTGAGGTTTTCTAAAATGGAAAAATTTGATAATTTTTTAAAATTGCCAAATTTGGAAAAATTTGATTGTTAGCACCTTACGTTCTTTAAACCCCAAAACTTGGTGTAGAATCAATCCCATCACATCCTCCAATCATTCTAGGCTTAAATTTAATCCTAATATGAGCTTTAATCTAATCCCAATCTGAGCTTAACCAAAACCCTAATCTAAGCTTTAGTCATTTCAACCTTTCATTCATCCATTCTAAATAGTTATTCTCCCTTTTCGATCATCTGTTTCCCCATTCCAAGTAAACACTCATATATTTTGAACCTTCATCTATCATCTCAAACTCTGGTTTGGTAATTCCAATCATCCGTTTACTCGTTCGGAGTAAACCTTCATCCATTTCACACCTCCTTTCATCATTCTAAGCTCTCATTCTGTCATTCAGTTCATTCGTTTACTCGTTCTGAGTAAACTTTCATCCATTTCACACCTCCTTTCCTCATTCTAAACTCTTGTTCTATCGTTCTGATCATTCGTTTACTCGTTTCGAGTAAAAATTCATCCATTTCACACCTCCTTTCGTCATTCAGAACTCTTGTTCTATAATTCTGATCATCCATTTACTCGTTTCAAGTAAATGTTCATCCATTTCAAACCTCCTTTCATCATTTCAAACTCTCATTCAACAATCCTGATCAATCATTTACTTGTTCTGAGTAATCTTTCATCTCTTCCAAACCTTCATCTTCTCATTCTAATAATCACATGTCTATTGTGAGTAGTCATTCACTCATTTCGAGTAGTCGTTCATCTGTCCCGATCAATCGTTTGCTCATTTTGAGTATTTCTTCATCCATTTCTCCAATCAAATCATCATTTTCCACATCCAAATCCTCTGAACTTTGTTTCAGGTTATTATCCAAATTGACCTAAGTGTCTGATCTGATCGTCATCATCAACATCCGCTTAGGATTGTCATCTATCCTAAGATAATCATTATCGTTGGCCCAATCAATCCATTTTCAATCTCAAAGTGGATTTGGTGCCGTAATCATCCATTTATCCTTTTATCCGATCAATCAGTATCCTAAGTCATCTAAGATAATCTTTGAACGGGATTTGTAGTCTCTTTCATCATCTTATCCTATCCATCAGCCAATCTTATCAATCATCGATTGATCTAATCCAATCACAGCACCTTCGACCTAATCAATCTATTTCCATCTCAAAGCAGATTCGGTGTCGATCGTCAAAATCAATCCCATCACATCATCCAATCATCCTAATCTGAGCTTTAATCTAATCCAAATATGAGCTTAACCTAAATCCTGATTTGATCTTTAGTCCATTTCCATCCCAAATCGTTGAACCATCCTCTTTATCCTTTCACCATCATGAATCCTTATCCTCCATCAATAGTGGTCAAGGGACACCCTAATTACATTGACAACGATAACGAAAGTCTTGTCGATCAAGAGGAATATGACATAGATTCCCTTGACACTATCATTGCTAGTAAGCTTTCTCCACCCACTTTCCAAAATCCAATCACCCTTTTGAGTTATCATGTTATGTCTTCATCCATGCCTAATCATGTTGCTTATGCTACCTTTGACAAGGTATATCCATCATATCCTTCATCTGCATCATCCTCTTATCCTAGTATGCCATCACAATACCCCTATCCTAATCCGCCATCCACATCCTCCTATCTAAAACCTTCATCCGCATATACCCACAACCCTAATCTTCCATACCAATCTGCTCACCCTAATCCTACATTCACACCTTCCTATCCTAATCCAACACCCAGACCAACCTATCTCAATCCACTACCTAAATCTTCCCATCCTAATCCATAATCCCAATACCCTTACTACAATCCACCACTGGCATCCTCATGTCCTAATTCACCATTCCAATCCCCTTATCTTAACCCTTCATCTAACCTTAATCCCCCATCTATTTCTAGTCCTGCATCCAATCCCATTCCCCCATCTAATCCTAGTCCCCTAATCCCTAGTCCTCATCCCCCACCAATCCATAATCCATCATCCACTCCTACCACGCCATCTCAACCTAGAGCATTCAAGTTCTTCACTCCAGAAGTTCTCCAAGGACTTATAACAAAGAAGACATCTCCCACTCCATAGCTTGAAGTTATGGAATCATGCCATCCCAACCCATCATCCACGGTCATTAGAGACAAGACTCTTCTCCACCCAACACCTATCATTGATGATACCCCCCTAGCACCACTCAAACTATTGAAACCATCACATTCTCAGAATCCACTGAGCCCCCATCTCCTACCATCACATCTACCGAATCCATTGAACACCCAACTCTTACCCCAAGAGCCGTCGAACCGATCGATGACACACAAATCCCATCCACTCCTCCCACTCCTATTATTATCAAAATCCATTCCCTTGAGCTTCATGAATCCTCCATCCCTCCATCTTCCCCACTTGAAGAGCCCCACCAAGACTCCATTATCATGCCTCCTGCACACAATGAGTCATACCAAGAGCCTAATCCAAAGCATGCCAGCATATCCCCTTCTTCAGATCAAGATCCTACCATCCCATCTAGCCCACCTCAAGATCACAGTCCCCCATCCATTCCATCCCATGATCCCCTTGTCATTCAAGCTTCCACCACTCCATCTCCATCTCCATCAAATGAGCCCACTACCACAAATCCTGATCCTATCATATCCCCTAATCCCTCTCCTGATATCACCCATCCAAATGTTTCTATCCCCTCATCTCCCTCTCATGATCCCCCATCATTGCCTAAAACTACTATCCCCACACCGCTTGGATATCCCCTTGGTTCTCTCACATTCTTCCATGGTGGCCTCCTCGCGGAAGAAAAACATAGTGTATATACCACCCATGATCCTCCATCTAATAATGGACTCGCATCATGTTTTCAAAATAACACAAATCCTATCATGGATCGCATGCTCAAGAAAATGAACTATCAAGGAAAATGTCTAGGCCTTCATGAGCAAGGTATTTTAGAGCCCATCCAAGTCAAAGAACAAGTCTACATGCAAGGTCTTGGACCTATTTCCCAAGACTCACAATCTAAAGATGTTGGTACAACCTTTAGATGTCCTCAATGAGCCTTGTCCAAAAGAAATGTCAGCTCTTCCCATCGCCCCACTAGATCATATGTTGCCATCCCTCCTCCTCTATCATGTCGCCTCAAAACAACCATCCATATTCCTCCTTCATCTTCTCCATCCATTTTGGGTCCTTACATCCCTCCATCCACCATCTCCCATCCTTCATCTACACCTTCCATCTTGGGTTTTTATGTCCCTCCACCCATTCCATCTATTTTGGGCCCCTATACCCTAAAATCACCTCCTCGATCTCGTCATATCCATCCTTTCATCCATTCATCACCTATCCATGTCATCCATCATAAACATTCCACCCACATGTCCCCTAATCAGGATCAAAAAAGGTACATACCTACACATTCTCCATCTACACATAATCCTCATAATTCTATCTCCATCACTCCACATCATCCATCTCCTCACACCCATCCCATTGCTACTAAAAGCACTTCGGCTGTCAAAAAAAAAATGCATAAATCCAAGCATCCACATGAATCTAAGGCTCCCCATGTCCCCTCCAAAAGACATGGTGAAGAGAAGAAAAATCTAAATCTAAATCAAATCCGTAGGCCACAAAGGCCCCCCAAAGCAAAAATCAAAACCATGTGGATCCCAAAGAAAAATCTATTTAAGAACATCCAAAGTTGCTAATCCAAAAGAAACTTTGGATGTTCTTAAATATGCAATGCAATCAAATGAAAAATCTATTTAAGAACATCCAAAGTTGCTAATCCAAAAGCTAGTCATACACCCCTTTCATCTCCTAAGTCTGTTTTGGGTCCTTATGTTCAAAGAAAAAATATGCAATGCAATCAAATGAAAAATCTATTTAAGAACATCCAAAGTTGCTAATCCAAAAGCTAGTCATACACCACTTTCATCTCCTAAGTCTGTTTTGGGTCCTTATGTTCCAAAGTTCACCACCCCATCTCCTCGATTATCCACACATTCTCCATCCATTAATCCTCTTATCTTTTCACATCCATCACCACATGTGCCAATGTTGGTCCTGAACACATCTCCCCATCACATATCCACCCCATCATTCCATCCATACCCTTTGCAGCATCCCATCCATTATCCCATGTATCAACCCCATCAAATCCCTCTAATTCATCCTCATGCATAATCCATTTATCCTAATAAGGTTGTACCAACATCCAACAGTCACTTCAAACATGGGCTATTAACACCTTGTATGGAGCTTGATCCTTATCACATGTCTTCTAAATCTGCTTATCCACTTCCTTATCCTTATCCATCTCCTTCTGCATGACATCCAAAAAGTCAAAAATCCAAAAAAAGTCAAAAATCTAAAAAGTCAAAAAATCCAAAAGTAAAAAAAAAATAGTAAAGAGAAATAATTCGTCCAATGGTGAAAACTTGGAAAACAAGCGCCTTGGATAAGAACCATGATGAAAACTTGGCAAATAGGCATCATGCGTAAATCTCCATCTGCACTTGGGGGAAGCTTCCTGATATGCATCCCCTCCATCCCACCTATCTTCTGCATCCTACCATCATATCCCATTTATCTCCCATCCCTCCATCCTTCTTGTGATCTCAATCAAAACAAGGGCACCTATCTATGCATTCTTTGGACACCTCTTGGTATACATTCCCTTCATCCATGCTTTATCATATTCCTTAGTCACTCATCCTATCCTCATCTAGTTATCTCCTTTATCTTCCCATCCACTCGTCTTCCATCCCTCATGCATTATCATACATAACATATCTAGAGTGGGGGCATCTACTTCCTTTGTAACATAGTCCTTAGAGACATCATCTATCATAACATCCCTTCATCTCTCTCTCCATCTGTCACGATATCCCTTCCATCTCCCCATCCTTATCTTCCTATCCATTCAAACAATGTCTTCCATCCCCCATCCCTATCTCTCTATCCATTCTTCCATCTTTATCCTCATCCCATCTCATCCCATCTCACAATCCCTTGTCATTGGTATCTAGCTATAGGCCTCCCTCCATGCAACCCATTATCTAATCGTCATCCCTCTTGCTTCTTTTGCACATCTTTCCAATCCCCTATCACTTTTCATCACTCATCTATCTATCATATCATCCTCCCAAGTCATTTTAATGATTTGGATAACTCCTCCCAAGTCATTTTAATCCTCTATCACTTATCACATCATCCTCCCAAGTCATTGGTATCTAGCTATAGGCCTCCCTCCATGCAATCCAATGCCATTTATCTAATCATCATCCCTCCTGCTTCTCTTGCACATCTTTCCAATCCCCTATCACTTTTCATCACTCATCTATCTATCATATCTTTGGTCTTTGGTTGAACTACATTGCCCCTGTGCTTTCACGTAGGCAAGTTAGGTCACTTGATCCGCCCCCGGGGATCCTTTATCATCTATCATTGGTATTTCTTCTTTTTCCATCTTGTCATCCATCGAGGTCTCCATCATGGTCTGTCACTGGCCTCTTGTCAAACTACGTTTCCCTTGCACTTTCACATAGGCAAGGTCAGTCACTTGATCCGCCCCCAAGGCTCCTCTATCATCTAGTGTCGGTCTTTCTACTCTTTCCATCCACTCCTTTATCATCTATCATCTATCTTTTCTTTTGTCTCTCCAGTCCTTGTCATCCACCATTAGTCTTCATCATCCTCTTTCTACTTTTATCCATGGTTAGTCATCCACCTTTCACTGAACTACGAGGGCTCTGCACTTTCACGTAGGCAAGGCTAATCTTTGATCGGCCCCCGAGCCCCTAAGTCTTTAGGGTGTGTCAGTATCATGTCTTGTCTTCCTTGTGTCATGTCATCAAGCTATGCCCTTATCTAGCCAGTTCTTCACAAATGAGATCCACTTGTATCATGCGATCCAATTGATTTTGAGCATCCTACATCATATTGATTTTTTAGCTTAGTATCCATCATCGGTCTCAACTGGATGCATCCTTCCTAACAGACCTCATCAATCCCATCTATCCCCTTGATCCTATGGCAAAGGACATTTGAAATTGATTGCAAAATTTTGATGTTTTTGACTTTTGTTTATCATTTGAGCTCCCTATCATCACTTGTGAAGGCCGCCATGATCCATCATATTATGGCGTGTTTTGATTGGTCCACATAGGGGCATATCTTGATCTTTTATTTGATTGTGTCTTCTTGTTTGTCCCATGTAGTACCCACCAAGATCTCTGAGGTCTTGTGTTATGTTGGGGCATCCTTTTGTGCTTGTGGTTATCTCAATACTTGGCCCGACCAAGGTCTTTGTGACTTTGGAGTGTTGGGATAGCCTTCTTGTCTGTTGTGTTTATTTCGTGCATTAGACACTATTACGCCTTGGTTCCACATACCCTGGCACTTGGTGTCTTATGCTATAGCAAAAATTAGTGCTCCAAAGATGGAAAATTGCATTAGGATTGCATTTTATTCTCCATTCTATCGTCTTGCATATATCCCCCCATCCATTTGTCCTTCATCCTTATCTCACATCTCTATCCAATCCCCATCCATTCCATTTAGCCTGAATCATCTAATCATATCCTTGGTCTTGTTCTTAGTCTTGTTACAAGCCTGGATCCAATCATCCTCATCATCATCATCATCATCATCATCATCATCATCCCATTTTATTCTTCCATATCCCTTTGGCATTGTTTGGGATGTATCCTTCCCTCGTCAACAACACTTTCATCATCATCATTGGGAGGTACTCTTCCCTATCCTTTAGTAGTGTTTTGGGATGTATCCTTCCCTCATCAATACCACTCATTGGGATGTATCCTTCCCTATCCTCATTGACAACACTCCATCCATCCTCAACCCCTTTTGGCTTGTACCTTGACTGGGGCAACATCTTCTTCATCTCTGCATTGATTTTTGTTTCCCAACCTCCTATTGCCTTTTCATCCTTTCATATCCATCCCTTTTCATCCTCTTCCTCATCTCCCATTTCATCATCTCATCCATTTCAAGAGAACATCCGTGTTCTCTTGAACCCACATGTCCTCTCGAGGGGGCATCCTTATCCCTAATCTTCATCTTCACCTCCATCATATTTCTTCCTAGTCATCCGTTTGATGACTGGGGTATCCTTCTCAATCTAACCATCCCCTTCTGGCTTCTATGTTTTAATATTTTTTGAAATGATGCTACTTCATAACACCATCTCAAAGAGGGGAAAAATGTAGACATCCAAATTTGGACAATTAATTTATCCAAATTTATCACTTTTCATCTAAACATCCTCTTATCCAAGTTAATTAAGTAATATTACTATAGTTTAATTAATATCCTTAATTATGTCAAATCCCTAAGGTAATTAATTAATAATTAAATACCTTACTTTAATCCTCTTTTCATCAAATGAATTAAATAAATATTACATTTATTTAATTCCTCACATGTCATTTTCATCTAATCCTAATCCATCTCCTAATCTCTTCATTAAGAATGTGCACATGCCTAATCCTTGATTAGGATGTGTCACGTGTCACATCTTCCAAATTTTGAAAGTTGGCTTCTAATCCTCATTAACCCCTAATTATCCTCTAATTACTAATTAGTTAAACCTAATTAGTACCTTGGTCAACTCTCCCCATCCCCCAAGGAATTTTTAATTCCTTTTTATTCACCCTTGGTTCCCCTCTTCCCCATGTGAATTTTTAATTCACATTTTATTCCTCCTAGAATACCCTTTTCCTATGCATCTTCTAGAACCTTTGACTTGTCACATCAAGTCACATGTGACAAATTCCCACCTTTTGGGAACCTTGTCTTATCCACTAGATTCTTCCAATCATTATGAATTTTTAATTCACTTTTATTCTCCCAAAGCTTTCCCTCTCCCCATGTGATCATTGAAAGGTCACATCAAAGTACTTGGAAGGTACTTGTCCTTCCTCCACATCATGTACCTCCCTTCCACATCACCTACACATCATCTTACCTTTATCCTCTTCACATTTCACATGTCAAAATGTGAGGGCTTGTGAGTCCTCAACTCACCTTAGCCCTTCATCTTGACTTTGTTGGATAAATCCCAACCATTGAATTCAAATTCTCCTATAAATACCCCATTCTCTAAGGCAAAAAAAAAGAGACTTAGCCATTTTGCAACTAAATTACGCCATTTTGTGCACTCATATAGCCATCAATCTCATCCATTTGCATCTACATTCAAGCATATAGTCAAGACTTGCATTTAGCCATGTCAAGAGCCATCAAGGAGCATACAAATCAATCCAGATCAAGGGCCAACCAAGGAGTTTCAGCTGTGAAAAGGGAGGTATATCTATTTGTCTTCATTTAACACTTTCCTTTTTGCATTTACAAATTTCTTAGGCTAATCTTGAGGTGTTTCCTTATGTTTTTCCATTGCATTTTAATTTCTTAGAATAGGTTAGACATTTTGGTATCACACTTGGAATCCACTAATGACCTTCTTTGAAAATTCATGTGCATAATCCCAATCTCTAATCAAGCGTAAATACTTTGATTTCATAGTCTCCAAAGTTTCTTTAATGAATTGCAAATTAAGGAGAGTGACTCCATCCCTAACTCCTTCACATCTCTCTTCAATCTAAGCCTCCCATAAGAATTCTTCAATCAAACTGTGTGCAGTCAAATCTAGAGAGAGCTTGCACTTCATCTTCAATGGTTACCATGAATTGACCTTCCCACTCATAAGTATGCAAGGATGGTGAAATGTTGATAGGCTACAATTCAAAATTAGAATTTTAATTATTGTCATTGCTTCCCTCATAGTTGCTCCAAGGCTCTTGTCTTTCTCCACCAACTAGCTGAGAATGCTCAATATCATGAAGAGGATCAAAATCTACAATTTCTTCAACCCTTTTCTTACAATCAACTTCATGAATAGGTAAATCAAATTTGTGTTTGAGAACTTCTTTAAACCTTTCATCCTCAAGAGACATATGGTCTTCTAACTCTATGCCCTCCTCATTGTCTCCTTGACCAAAGGTTATGGCAGCCCCCCACTCAATCAATGAGTCATTATTGATCATTGTTATGAAAGTTTCAATAGCATTATACTACTCCTTGGTGGCTGCAACCATCTCAAAGGGGTCATTATGGAGCTTTTCCAAGCAAGCTTCTTCATCAAAGACATCTTCTCCTCCAATGTCCATCTCATAGCTTGCATTGAAATCTGAATTTTGAACATCATCAGGATCAAAGGGAAATTCATCCCACATAGATTCCTTGCCATCCTTAGGTGCCTTCACACCTAGATCCCAAATGCTAAGGGGTTGATTGTTTTGATCAAAAGGAAAGTGCTCATTGTACCCCTCTTGGAGTGTTGACTCTTTGAATAAGTCACCTTTGAAATCACTAAAAATAATATCTTCATAAGTATCTTTCCCCAATGGATTGGTTATATGATCAAACCCAAAACCACCCATGACACCATCATTGTAATGAATTAAAGAATCATCAATGCTAGTTTTTTTCAATACTTTATCCCTTTTTCCTTCAATGAGCCCACCATCTATAGGTATATTTTTGATCTCATCTTCAGTAGTCATATGCATACCAAAGAGGTATTCTTGGTCACTTGCCATAAATTATTCATGCGAAAACTCTTGGTGAGTTGGGTCAACAACAAGAGGAGAACCACTTATCATCAAATCTTCAACACGATTGGTTACAAACACATTGGAATCATCACCAACATCATCACTATGGTAATGGTCATAATCTATTTCAAAGAAGCCACCTGAATTACCCTTAACATGCTCTTCTTTAGCGAAATCAACCCATACAATAGTTCTACTAACATCTACTATGAAGTCATTAGTCTCAAGACCTTCATTGGATGAATCCAAATTAGGATTCAAGACTGTTGTTTTGTTCTTATTTCCAAGCTAATCTTCATCACTACCAACCACATGCAAGTCTAAGGGACTTTTTTGGGGCTCTGTCACACATCCTTCATATGTCAAGGTAGCCTTCCCATCCAAACATTTATATTTTGCACCAATCCTTGAGTATGCCCTTTTAATATCAAGATCTCTCATAAGTGTGGTTAGTTCCTATATCAACTCAGATATAGACTTCTTTGTAGTCATCTTACCCTTCTGCCTCAATATCCATTAAAGAAGAAAGGTAATGGACATGCAAGTGCTAAATCACCAACATGCAAAGAGATATTAAGTCTCTAAAACTTTATCATGCAACTGAGAATTTGCAACAAGTGTTAACCTAACCAACAAGCTGGAAAGATCACTAGCTCTGATACCACTTAAATATCCCCATTAGTTTTTTATTTTTTGAACACAAGACTTCACTCGTTAATGTTAGATAAATGAAAGATAATCCAACTGGAATGCAACCCTTCACTTTTTGATCACTGAGATTGAGGTGAGGGAAAGGTGAGAGCATATGATGCAAGGGGATCATTAGATGAAATTTGAAATTGCAAGTACAATACTAAAATTGATTTGTATAGGATCTAGACTAAATTGCATTTTGAATGCTTAATTAAAAACAACTTTGCGGAATTTTAATACATGCATACACTAAAAAAATTATGCATCAAACTTAAGGTGAAATAAACATAATTGAGAGAGAAGAAGATAGAAGGTGCAAACAAAGTTGATTACGAAGTTCGCCACAAACGTGACTGTCTTCGGGTCGGCTCCAATAGAGTACGACTGATCCGATTAATCTCCAAAATCAAGTACAATGCACCAAGCCCTTTCCTTCTAGCACTTCGGCAACATAACAACACTCTGATGTACAAAAATGGCTCCAAAAATCTTCTAGAACTCCTCTCTGTATCACCTAGCACCTGTTTCACTTGAAAATTTTCTTCAAATCACACTTAGCCTAACTCTCTCCCTTTCACCCCTTTAAATACAAAAAAATGGCTCAAATTGGTTACTAACCAATTGATTTTACAAATCTACCTTATCTCTCCAAATCGCATAAAAATATTTGTAAATATGCCTTTTACACATAAAAATCCCCCTTAATAATACAACCACCCCTCAAAATTAAATAAATCTTGTATTTAGCCCTCCTCGAGCTTCCATTGTTTCGGGGTTATTGTTTAGGAGGTTATTAAATTATTTTATTTGTTAATTTTGGAGATTTTGTTTAATTTAAATAAGGCATTCGGCTTTGAGCCTAAGTCAAATACAACCGATGCCATTAATATATCAAACCCGTTCGGTGGCTTGTTGGTTAGAAATATTTTTGGGAACCTGGCGGTTCCAGGTTCAACCCCTGGCCGTCGGCATTTTTAAAACAAAATTTCAAATGGGCATTTAAAAAAAGGAAACACCCATACTTAATAGTTAAGGTTGCGGATATGGTGCAACGGTCGGCGGCCGTTTCGGGTGATGAGTGGTCGGGTGTTCCAATCCCCCGTGTTATATTACTTTTGGTTCAAACAACAAACAACCCATGCGGAAGGAGGGAGGAAGACTGGGGACACGTGGAATGCCGAGGAGGTGCCATGTGGTGACACATGATTTGCTGACGCTGCTGACTGAATGATGACGTGTCCTGCTAATTGTACGCTGACTATGCTGATGACTATACGTTGACTGTACGTACGAATGCCACGTCTCAGTTACTTATTAGATCTATATAGTGTGACTTGGATGCCATGTGTCAGATTCGGATTGAACCACTTCACTATCCGTACAGTACAGAATGCTGACGTCAGCATCCGTATAGTCCACCTTAAAAGTCAACTGCAAGCTTTGACTGCTGATAACTCTCGCATACGATGTCGGATTTCAACAAAACAAACACCGTCGAAATCATCTCGATGAGCTCTTCGCGATGATGCTGCTTCCATTGATTTTTTAGATGATCATTTTTTCACTTCTTGGACGCCCCCTAATCCCAATTTGACCCAAGGTTTGACTGGCCATAACTTGCACAAACGGACTCCTTTTCGCTCCTTTCGAGTTGCGTTGGAATCAAGACGCTGAGATATTTCTAATGGTCCAGATTCTAGAGAGAAATGAGAAACTTCAATTTTCACTAAAAATATCTACCGGATCAGGCCTCCCCACTGAAGACCTTTTGGACCTCCAAAAGTGACATTTACTCTGACATTAAGTGAGGACTTGGCCTCCCCAATTGTCCCGTATCCTCTATACATCTGTTTACCTGGCTCACAAGCACAATGAAGACTACAACAACATTGTTGATCATAAACATTATTCGATCACTTCCATAAGCATCTACATCAATTGTTGTAGCCACTAACCAACAAAAATTGACTAGCATCAAGTTGAACAATAATGCATAAATGAAAGAGAATAAGTCAACAACATATCGATCCTTCACAATAGGAACATTTTTACCCAAGGAACCATCAATACTTTCAATCATCATTCCCTCATGCTATACTACGGGTGCATCCTGCAACATCTGACCCTGGTTAGCTACTCCAAGTTCAAGTGTAGAACCATCTGTACTGATAGACATAAGAGTTAACTCTTTACTTGCATTAATTACCCTCTTTAACTGCCCTGTGTTTGCAAAAGAATGATCAGCCTTAATCTTGTGAGAATGTACAATATACTATATGCCATCTTTAAACAAGTGATAATGATTCTTTTCCCTGTAGAAAATTTCTTTTCTGTCATAAAGATAAGGGCTACCAAGCACTATCCCACAGATATCCAGTGGAACCACATCAAATTGTACTTCATCCACAAATTTACTAGTGGTTGTGAATCTTAAGGTGCATTGTTTTGTTACTTGCAACTTATCATTTTCACAAATCCAACCTAGTGGATAAGGTTTCCTATGTTGTGTAGTTTTTAACCCCAAGTTTCTTACAACACTTTCAGAAATTAAATTCACTTGAGAACCACTATCTATGAGTGCATCAATTTTAGTGTTCTTAGCAACAACCCTTAAATGAAACAACTCATTCCTTTTCTTATCTTTAGAGAAATCATTAACTGTAGAAGTAAAAGCACAACTAGCAACAAAAACACCAGAAACATGAGCTTTACCTTTTAGACCCATAGTTGTTATCTTAGTCTCATCATATGAATCTGAGCCAAGATACATAACAACATTTGCGGATTTCTCCTTACCTTTCTGTTTCTGATTACATTTCTGAGCCCACTTAGGCCTCAGTTCAAGATGCAACTGCCAACAATGTTCTTCATCATGACCCTTCCTATCACAATGAGAGCAAGAAAGTTTCTCATCCTTCTTAACTGTAGTTGCCTTCTTTCCTTTCCCTGTCTTTGCAACCTTAGAAGATTTCTTTACATCATTATCAAACTTATCAATAAAAGATCCTTTACCCCTTGACTCTAAGTGGGTAGCTTGGACACAAACTTCATCCAAGTTGTTAGGATTCAAATCCAAAATAGAATGCCTAAGGTAGGAATGAAGACCTCCTATGTACTTCAACAAAGTGTCTTGGGTGTACAATGGAACACTCAAAGCAATAGCCCTTTTTCTAAATTCATGGGTGTACTCTTGGACAGATTGACCCTTCCCTTGCCTAAACATTTGCCAGTCCATCATTAACTGTTGCATATGTCCTAGGGGATAAAATTTCTTTTTAAGAGCATTAATAAATTATGTCCAAGTTAAACTAACTCTACCATGTTGTGAAACTTCTGCCTTAGACTTACTCTCCCACCAAGTTAAGGTTGTACCTCCTAAATGAAGAGTAGCTAATTGGATCCTATCAACATCATTTAACAGGTTTTGGACTCTACAATAGACTTCAACTTGCTGAATCCAATCATCCAATTTTTCAACATCAAGTTCACCACAATACTTAGGCAAGTCAAATTTTACATCCAATTTAATTTTAGGCTTATACCCATTCTTGAAAGGATTAAAAGAAGTAGAATGACGAGAAGATGGAGAAGAAGGAGAAGAGGGAGGAGAAGAAGAAGAGGGTGGATCTGGTTGCTTGTCACCATCTCCATGATGTTTCTCTTTCTTGTCTTCATGAACATCTTCCTTTGACGAACCTCCTTCACGTTCCTTCCATTCTTGTCTTTCTTGAAAAAGAATGTCCACCTTAGCCTTCATCTCGAGGAATGCTCTTCGAAATTCCTGCTCACTAATTTCTTCAGGAACCTCCATTCCAAAAACAGACATCTTTGAAAATGTTCTACGCTTCCCGATCTCAAGATCAAATTCTTCAAGCTTTCCTTCACCCTTCTGAATCCTGGATCTCATTAGCATTCAAGAAAAAAACTGCAATAATAGTCAACTAAGCTCTGATACCAACTTGATCTATATAGGATCTAGACTAAATTGCATTTTGAATGCTTAATTAAAAACAACTTTGCAGAATTTTAATACATGCATACACTAACAAAATTATGCATCAAACTTAAGTTGAAATAAACAGAATTGAGAGAGAAGAAGATAGAAGGTGCAAACAAAGTTTGATTACGGAGTTCGCCACAAATGTGACTACGTCTCTGGGTCAGCTCCAATAGAGTACGACCAATCCGATTAATCTCCAAAATCAAGTACAATGCACCAAGCCCTTTCCTTCTAGCACTTTGGCAGCATAACAATACTCTGATGTACGAAAATGGCTCCAAAAATCTCCTAGAACTCCTCTCTGTATCACCTAGCACCTGTTTCACTTGAAAATTTTCTTCAAATCACACTTAGCCTAACTCTCTCCCTTTCACCCCTTTAAATACAAAAAAATGGCTCAAATTGGTTACTAACCAATTGATTTTACAAATCTACCTTATCTCTCCAAATTACATAAAAATCTTTGTAAATCTGCCTTTTACACATAAAAATCCCCCTTAATAATACAACCACCCCTCAAAATTAAATAAATCTTGTATTTAGCCCTCCTCGAGCTTCCATTGTTTCGGGGTTATTGTTTAGGAGGTTATTAAATTATTTTATTTGTTAATTTTGGAGAGTTTGTTTAATTTAAATAAGGCATTCGGCTTTGATCCTAAGTCAAATACAACCGATGCCATTAATATATCAAACCCGTTCGGTGGCTTGTTGGTTAGAAATATTTTTGGGAACCCAGCGGTTCCGTGTTCAACCCCCGGCCATCGACATTTTAAAAAAAAACTTTCAAATGGGCATTTAACAAAAGAAAATGCCCACAGTTAATAGTTAAGGTTGCGGATATGGTGCAACAGTTAGCGGCCATTTCAGGTGATGAGTGGTCGGGTGTTCCAATGCCCCGCGTTATATTACTTTTGGTTCAAACAACAAACAACCCATGCAGAAGGAGGGAGGAAGACTGGGGACACGTGGCACACCGAGGAGGTGCCACGTGGTGACACATGATTTGCTGACGCTGTTGACTAAACGATGATGTGTGCTGATGACTGTACGTTGACTGTACATACGGATGCCACGTCTCAGTTGCTGATTGGATCTGTATAGTGTGACTTGGATGCCATGTGTCAGATTTGGAATGAACCATTTCACTAGCCGTACAGTACAGAATGCTGACATCACCATCCGTACAGTCCACCTCAAAAGTCAACTGCAAGATTTGACTGCTGATAACTCTCGCATACGATGTCGGATTTTGACAAAATGAATGCCGTCAGAATCATCTCAACGAGCTCTTCGCGATGATGCTACTTCCATTGAATTTTTAGATGATCATTTTTTTCTTCTTGGACGCCCCCTGATCCCAGTTTGACCTAAGGTTTGACTGGCCATAACTTGCACAAACAGACTCCTTTTCGCTCCATTCGAGTTGCGTTGGAATCAGGATGTTGAGATATTTATAATGGTGTAGATTCTGGAGAGAAATGAGAAACTTCAATTTTCACTAAAAATATCCACCGGATCAGAAATGCAAAGAGATATGAAGTCTCTGAAAATATATCATGCAACTAAGAATTTGCAGCAAGTGTTAACTTAACCAATAGGCTGGCAAGATCACCAACTCTGATACCACTACAATATCCCCCTTAGTTCTTTTAATTTTTTAGCACAAGACTTCACCCGTTAACATTAGATAAATGAAAGATAATCCAATTGGAATGCAACCCTTCACTTTTTAATCACCAAGATCTTGGTGATGGAAAGGTGAGAGCATACAAATTGCAAGGGGATCATTAGATGAAATATAAAACTGAAAGTACAATAATAAAATGCAACCCTTCACTTTCTAATCACCTAGATCCTAGTGTGGGAAAGGTGAGAACATACAGTGGAAAAGGGATCTCATTAATATGAAAATATTGAAAGATGGAAATACAAGTGTTGATGGCTCAACCAACCAACTAGGAAATGAAATTACTTAGGCAGAAAGCCGACCCCTTCCACTTTTTAGTGAGCTACAATGAAAGTAAAGTAATGAAATAAAAGCAACTCGACCACTTATTCAGTAGGATTGGAAATGTAAAATACTGAAATGAAATGTTTGGGCAGCTAGCCGACCCCTTCCACTTTTCAATGGGTATAACATGAATGTAAATTGCAGAAATATAAAAGGGTTGATCAGTACTACTGATTCAGCATTACAATGTGAAGTATTATCTACAAGTACAAAGAGATATATGTGTCTAAAGAACTCCAAAATATTAGGGAATGATCCTCAAACTAGAACAAGCTGACTTAAGAAATGAGGCCAAACAAAATATTTTACCAAATCTAATATGAAAATGCAGCATACAAAAATTATGATCAGCAAGCTCCAAAAATACCAAAATGCTTGTAACTTTTCCAATACACCTCTGAATGATGTCAAACAAAGTGCAAATGAAGCATAGAGGAAGGGTGACCAAGTAAAAACCAATAAACAACACCAAAAAACTCCAAATAATTTTGCACACTTCCTGAGGCAAGTTTGGAAATGGTATGGCTTCCTTGGTTATGGCGACCAACTCTAGAAAAATGGAATCTCAACAATAAAATCTGAAACTTGATGGAAAGGGGCACCCAAGATGGGTGGACATAGCTTCAATACCCAGAACCAAACAAAAATCACTCTGAGAGCTACAATCAAAAACATACTTTAGTTAGCACCCAACTAGAAACACCAAAAATTGATAAAAACACTCCAAAATCAGAAAACATCAAAGTAATCCATCTTCAATAAGCTAAATTTGCAACTCACTTTTGAGTGAAGAATAGTCACTGAATCATCTAGGTACTATCTTGCAAGTATGAAACTGAGAAGAGGCTAGGAGGTATGCATTCCTCAAAGCAAGGGTCTGAAGAAATTTCAGCAACACTTCATTATATTAGAAAATGGATAATAAAAAGTGAAGACAATGCCTCTTATTTATAACTTTCTCCAACCAAGAATTCAAACTTCCTTTCCCTCCAAATAGGGCACCCAAATGAAAGATAAAACATTTTACTTCATTTTCATTTTGACTTCATCTTGACCCTCCTTAACTTAGGTGTCAAAAAGCACAAAAGGAATATAACTTTGCAAATATCACACAAGTTAGGCCTCCAAAATGACTTAAGAGATAAAATTTATAAAAATCACTTATTTCTCCAAAAGTGATATCCCATTTTGCCTTAGGAAAAATTTAACTTAAAACATTATAATTTCCAACTAAGGCTTCCAAATATGAAATCACTCAAGTCACCAAACCTTCCAAAATAGGCTCCAAGAATGCTAGAGAACAAACTACCAATACTACCTTGACAGAAAAAGACATTGCACTGAATTGCAGAACTATTGCCAAAAATAACACTTACCAAAAATAGCATACTACTAAAAATAGTAAGTGACTCCAAACTCATTTTGAGCACAAACCGGGAAGTCATCACAACTTACTAAAAATAGCAAGTATGGAAAAGTCACTTGATGTAGATGCATGTTACACCATTCTGAAGCCCTCTGAAAACCCATAAAGAACCATAAACCCTTCTACTAAACTCCTACATGCAAATCTTGAAAACTCAAAAGGAAACCTCCTAAAAAATAGGAAACCCTAATTTTTCCTTTGACTACCCTATGGGCCTCCAAAAATAGGCTAACAATCATTGGAAAACATAGTGCTAAAATGGGGACATTACAACTTGAGGAAAGGCTAGTGGCACTTTGAATTGCATTTGCATAGATTTGGCAACTAGGGCATAAGAGGTCTCAAATTGGACTATCTGGAACCATTATCAATGTGGTAGTGAACATTAACATCATACAAATAGTATTGCCATGATCAACTAATGAAACGTGGACAGTTGTTGTTACATTGAAGAGATGTTTGCAATACACAAATGCATATCAAAAAGGAAGAGTGTGACCAAATACTATTATGAATGCTATTAATGAATTGTGCAAAACAACACTATACAAAATGAAAAATGTAAAATTGAACAAAAAATGGTGCGAGCATTTCTACCCTTTACAAGAACATCTTCATGGTGCCAACTCTTCATCAAGTGACAAGGACAATGAAATTTCCAATGCAATGAACATTGAAACATACACCTTGATACATGTATTTACTGAACCAAGAACTCTACATTATCTCCAAGACAAAGTAATAGAGATTGCTCTAATAGAAGGAAAATAACCTCTAGGAATGTTTCAAGATAAGTATGCAGAAGTGATGAAATTCCCCACACCTTTTTTGGGGAGCCACATGATGAGGTAGTTGAAAAAATATTCTCATATCAAAAAATCACCCAATGGGAATTACAAAATTCAAATCGATCATTTTCCTATCATACCACTAACTTATTTTTCAAAACTATCAAAATACTAATTGGCCAAGTCTTTTCTAGCATATGGATACGAATTCACAAGGGAAAACTATGGGGAAAAAATTTACTAGAAAAAGATGTCAAGTACAAACCAAACCTTGAAAAATATTGCAATCAGATATTAAATATATAGATTTCAAAAAGATAAGAAATTCACTAGACTATTTGAAATATCTTAAAAAGAATGCCTTTGCATTGATACGAAAATTAAGACCACTGACCTTCTTTATCACATTCACTAGTGTAGAGAAAAAATGGACCCCATTAATAAAAACATTGGAAGAACTGTACCCATCACATTACACAAGGTTGAACCAAAGCCAATCTAATTCACTTCCTGACATTGGTATTTTCTCTTTATAATAAAAAAGGATCTAGTCACTTGTACATACTATTAAAAACATATAATTAATGCAATGAAAAGATTACTATGTTTAGATGAAAGCTTCTTTGGAGAGCTATTGGACTACTTTTCAGTTATAGAATTCCAAAACCGAGGTAATGAACACGACCATTTTATGCTATGGGTTAAAGATGCACTAGTTTTTGGAAAAGATAACAATGTTACCATTAAATAGTTTGTGGATAAATATATAACTTGCAATATAGAAGGTTTAGATAATCAAATATCTAGATTACATACACATCATCACACTAAACAATGTACAATCACAAAATGGAAAAAGTGTCACTTTGGTTCCCCACAACCACCTATGAGAGCAACAACAATACTTGAACCATGTATGGACAAAAAACAAGACAATATGCATACTGCTAAGAAATTCAAATCAACTTTGGAGACTTCAAGTTATCATTCTTTTGTATCCTTTGAAGACTTCATACTCAACATAAGCATGAGTGAAGATGAATACATACAAGAAATATTATCTACATTGCTTAGGCCAACATTGTTCTTAAAATGAAAACCAACTCACCTATGGAATAATTCATTTGCGACCCACATTCCACATTTGTGGAAAGAAAATACAAATGCACAATTTTTTCTCAATGCATATACTGCAGCAACGTACTGTAGCTCCTACATGATAAAATGTAATAACTCAATGAAAAAAGCATTCAACAAGATACACACAGACCATAGACAACATATCATTTATGCCATAAAGATGTTAAAAAAACTTGGTAATGTCTTGCTCAATTTACAACAAATGTATGCTCAATAGGTTGTACACATTGTGCTTTCACTTTCACTTAACTACAATTCACAAAAATGTAGATACATAGATACTTCTACTACTGAAAATTTCACGTTTATTTTGAAGTCTTCCAAATTTCTAGGCAATGAACCAGATGAATCACAAAATGTTGCTTGCAAATCCTTGATTGACCATTACATTGCATGCCCTAAAGCATTGGCCAATATTTGTCTAGCAAAATTTGTTGTAGAATACACGATAGAAAAAAGAAAATTAACACGACGAACCAAACCACAAATTATCAAGTTTATCAAGTACAATAGACATGTTGACATGGAAAAATATTATAGGGAGAAACTTATGCTATATGTTCCTTTTTTCATTAACGAGAACACATTGAAACAAGACTTCACAACATGGCAACATGCTTTTTCTAGAAATCAAAAAATAGTACAACTTCACGAAGCAAAGTATACATACAATGTAAATGAATTGTGGGGTGATATTGACAATGCTATTATTGATGACAACATTGACAATGACAACTATAATGATAAACAAAAAACACAAAAACAAAGTAATAGAGACAACAAAGAGTACAACTTAAAACCAAATTTAGAGACACTAGGACATAGTGTACTTGAAATAGCTACACATCCACATTTACTTGACAACACAGAATACTACAATGTTTGCAAAATATTGAACAAAGAGCAACATGCCACAGTGAAGGACATACTAATGTAAAAACAATAGAAAAAAATCAATCCATTGCATTTTTTCTTAATAGGAGGTGATGGCATAGGGAAAACCTTTACTACAATTTAAGTAATATACTAAGGGGCCTTCTTCATATATACAATAACTCAATTGATAGTGACCTAGACAAGATAAAGGGTGTGTTACTTGCATACATAGGAAAAGCAACTTCTAATATAGGAGGTATGTAACATTGTACTCTACACTCCTCATGCCATTAAACAGATGTACTTACATTCCTTTGACCTCAAAAGGATTAGATGCATTAACAAAACAATATCAACAATTGCATCTTGTTGTCATAGATGAGATCTCGCTAGTTGGAGCAATATTGCTATGTTGCATAGATAAAATGTTGCGTGAAATAATGCAAACACCTACTAAATACTTTGGCGGGTTGGACATTATTTTCTATGGAAACTTCTACCAAGCCAAACCTATACATGATTGTCCAGTGTTCCAAACTCTACCAATGGATACTGAGCTAATACCATATAAATTTTGGCAACAAAAACATCAAATGTTAAAATTTACAAACAACCATGAGGCAAAAAAAAAAATTCATAACTATCCTTAACAAAATATGTACAAGTTCCCAAACAAAAAATGACATAGAATACTTGAATAAAAAATTATTACACTCTCCACCTATAGACCCAACATTCCCATTCCTTTTTTACAAAAAAAAGGATGTCAATACACACAACCAAAAGATATTATCCAGGATCTATCTGGACAACTAATTACAATCCATGCAATTGATGAACATGACAACTTTGTTGAGATACAAAAATTACACAGCCAAACTACAGCTCTAGAAAATCAAATAATGTTATAAAAATATATTTTGATCAAGATCTATGGTGGAAACTATGATATACAGGATGGTCTTGTTAATGGATCAGATGGAAAATTCAAAGAATATACACAAAATATTGACATAGATATCATGTGGGTTCAACTCAATTGCCATCATATTGGAAAATCTCAGGTTGCAAAATTAACACACTTTAACCAAGTTCATATGTTGACAATGGATGGGTACCAATTCTTCAAGTTGCAAGACCACTCGAAAAACTAACTGCTACACAAAAAAGAACTATTAGAAAACAATTTCCACTACAATTACCATGCGCCCACACAATACATAAAGCACAAGCCCTCACTATGCATGGTGTTGCATTTGAACCTTCTAGTGTGCACCAACATGGGTTAACATACACAACTTTGTCTCGAACATCAAGAATTGAAACACTTTTTTTGTTAAACCCTCTAACACCAAAGAGCTTAAAGGTAAAACCAACAATCATACAAGAAATGGCACAACTTGAAACAATTGCTAGTTGGACTCTTCAAAATGACATTCATTATAAAGAATACACATCATGTATTACACTATCTACATTGAATTCTCACCATTTCCAACCACATAAATAAGACATCTTACATGACAAAGACTTAATGTTGTTAGACATTATATGTCTTCAAGATTTACCCACTTGAAAAGATTGGTAACAGACTATCCATTACCAAACTACAATTGATTTGTAACATACCATGTCCATGGCATAATGACTTGTGTTAGAAAAAAGATACATGTATTAAATGCGATACTTTTAACACTTGAAACTATTGAAGCAATATTGCTTTCATTCATACTTAATGGACAAAAAAAATGGGTGATCCCACAAAACTGATTTACAATTCCGTTGAGGAAGGAAAATTGGAAAAAATGCCCCCATGAAGAAAATTTTGGGTTTTAAGGGGTTTGTAGGAAGGGGGGTTCTCTCTGACCCAAAAGGGGTTTGCGCGAACCCCCCTTCAAATGAACCCTCTTTAATGATGGGACCCACTTTTTGCACATTTTCTAGAATGGAAACAACTTAGGGAAATTTTGAAAAAAGTGAACCCCGCTTCAAGCGAACCCCCCTTCACTCGAAAGGTCAAGGGGGGTTCACTTGAAGGGGGGTTCGAGTGAACCCCCTTTTTTCGTCCTTCTCCCCTCCTTGCACCAATTTTTTGCAAAAACTTGTCTTTCGAAGCTCAGGTTGAGGATGAAAATGGAGGAAAAATCACAAACCCAACTAGATGATGGAAGTCCTCAGAACGAGCTATCCATCAAATATAATTTTAAGATATTTTTGTTTTATTATGTATTTTTTTTAGTTTAATTAAACATAGGTTTTCACCAAAAATCAAGATCTTTGTTTTGCACATGTGTAAAAATAGTAGATTATAAAAAAAAAATTTGAAAAATATGTTCGGGCTAGGTATTGATGTCCTTGATCCAGTAAAAAAAAAGAATTTCAATACATACAAAAAAAGTTATGTTGTTTACGGTCCACACTCTTACTCCTTAAAAATGATGATTACTGATAAAAACTAGTTTTGAAATGAGATGGAAAAAGAAATGCAATCTGATTGAAAAAAAAATAAAATTAGAATCTACAGAAAAAATATCACAAATCACTAGTTTGCATCATCTTCAAATTCCTCGTGGTTTAACAACTATAGGTGCCCAAAAGTGAAAATTTAGTTTAAAAAATTCAGTTCAATGTCCAGTTTGGCCAAAAATTGTAAACTAGTATTGTGGGATCGCCCAAATTTTTCATTTGTAATATTCATGTCAAACCAACAAAAACACTTACAAATATCATAACAATTATCAGTACCACAATGACAATTGTTTCTAGCCAAGGCATTATCTATATTGCAAGTGACTTCAACATTAACATTTCCACATACTCAAAAACCATAGAAATGTTTAAATAGCACACACAAATACACAACTTGCACTTTTTACCTGAACAAGTAGACCATTTGTCAAATACCATTATTGATCACATTTGGACAAATAACAATGTACACACAACTAAAAGTCAAAGACTAGAAGCATATTGGAGTGATCATGACATTCTTCTAACTCACATTGACAACATTGTCTAGGCATGGTATGCATTTTCCAAGACCTATATATATGAATAGCAAATTTGGTTCACACAATGCGTAATTCTCTACTTATATCATTGCTTTGGTCAATGTTGAAGACTATAAATTCATATGGCAAAATCTGAAATAAACACTATTTTTATATCATTGCTTTGATCAATGTTGAAGACTATAAATTCATATGGCAAAATCTGAAATAAACACTATTTTGCAGGTGACTATACAACATGAATACCAATAAGGCCACGTCATCTACTTCAATTTCCTCAAAAGAAGAACATGCAATTAAAAAAATAAAGTATCTAGCAAATATCAACAAACTATTTACTTGAACAATAATCTCTCAAATATTTTTAATTGACTAATAGTCTTGTTTCCTTCTGTAACTATGTCTGTTCTCCTTTTGCAGATCCTCCAAGCACATACAGCCCACTGGCCCAAATCTGCCCAACCCACAAGACTAGATTAGGAAACAGTGAAACATTCCAATCAAGTTAAATGAGTCAAATTGATATCCCACTTTGTTCAACTTTGTAACTTACAATATTACTCTTCTTTGTTTTAGGCAGCTGCAAAGCATCGAATCAAAGAACACTCCCTCCTGCAAAATAAGTACACCAAGGAGCCAAACAAAGGATAGGTATTAATTGCACATACTAGTTGTCTCCAATTCAGCTGTCGACTTCTGCTAAGTATATTTGGTTGTTGTTATTGTTCAACCAATAGCAGCTAGGTGAGATCAACAATTGACTAACAACTTACTTTTATTGCATAAATATATTTATGTGTTTATTTTGTAAATGCCTCGACAGCATGGAAACCAGTACGGAGGATTTGCTTCTCGACAGCAACACATAAGAAAATGGTGAAAACATGTCTACCATGCTAAATAAATTAGCACATACAATATTTTTTTTTACTAAGTCTCTAACTTATAATTTTAGCTCTACTTTGTTATAACCACATAGACAATGCACAACAAAAAAGCATGCCCTCTTGCAACCTCAACACACGGGCCAGTGAAACCAAAAAGGTATCAATATCAACTACTTCATTTTACTTCATTTATAGTAAAGTTGGTTTGGTTTCATGTTGTATGCTTCTACAACTTCTATGCATTTCTATATCGCCTTGGTCAACATATAGGGTTACTTTCTAGAGATGACTTAAGTTAGTTGCCTATTTGTATTAGCCATGGCATATTTGATTATGTTTATGTTAATTGTATGAGTCCACAAGAAAATATAAGACAATAGTGATGCATGTCAACTGCACCAAGTAAATTGAGACTTATAACATATTTTATTAATTCTATGTCTTATAGTTCTGTTTTCCTTTGTCACACACAATTACACACAAAGAAAAAAAAGTTATTGATCTCAAACACTTTATCTCTCATGTCTCTTTATTGCCATAATTTTGTTTCAGTACTTCTTAATCTATCAAATCCAATATCATTGTTGTGCCTAGCATGGGTTCCATTCTGTATCAGACTCTATTTTCCCTTTGTTCATCTTGGCAGCGTCAAACTCCTTTCATTTCTTTTATTAAAAGAGCAGACAATTTTCCCCAAATACAAGAAAGATGATCTGGATATGGATTATGGTTAATGTGTTAACTATGCATCTATGTGCTACTCTTCATTTAGAGAGGTGGCAGCCATGAAGCAAAAATGTTTAGATTGCAATTGCGCCAAGATATGCCAAAGAGATCTCAAAACTTGAAATATAGACAAGCCAATATCATTGTCACAAAAGTGTCATGTTGTTACACTTTTTGTCTTCAATCAATCAGCTCTGGTAATTGAATTCATACAAACCAACAAAAGGAAAGATTTTGTGTCTCCTATACTATTCATAGAAGCCTTTTGTAAAGACAATTGTTCTCTCCTATCATTGTAGGAAACTAATGATGTATTATAGTTCTAGCATGTTGTTCCATTATTCTTATATTATCTTTATCTCAATACTCTGAACACCAAATAGAAGCCTTTGATAAAGACAATTGGTCTCTCCTATCATTGTAGGAAACTAACAATGTATTATAGTTCTAGCATGTTGTTCCATTATTCTTATATTATCTTTATCTCAATACTCTGAACACCAAATAGAAGCCTTTGGTAAAGACAATTGTACAATTGTTCTCTCCTATCATTGTAGGAAACTAACAATGTATTATAGTTCTAGCATGTTGTTCCATTATTCTTATATTATCTTTATCTCAATTATATTATCTTTATCTCAATACTCGGAACACTTTGATTATTGTGGTTGATCCACTCTTATCACTTTAAGTTACTTCCATACATACCGCATTGAATCCATTTAGAATGTTATCCTCCGAGGCAACACTTAACCCTAGATTAGTGCTATCAAAGAAATTTTTCCTTTCACATAGTTGTGGTATCCGAACAAATTTATAATTTAAATCCTTATTTTTTATTTTATAAGCCTGCCCACACATGGTATGACTACCCAAATTTTGTTCCCAAACGCAGGACCCTTTGTCCCACCTTCCTACTCAATAACTCCAAAACTCTAGCAGATCATGAGTAAATCCATGCTAGACATTGACTTAAGCAATGATTTAGAAAATAATAGAGGATGCCTTGCAGAGAAAAAGAGATGACTTAAAGCATCAAAGGTATCTGTCTATAAATTGGGCCTAAATTGAGTTCCAACACTTGTCAAGGTATATTTTCTTTTTGCATTGATGTTGAATGATTTTTTAGTTCTTAATAAAAATTCTCCATATGTTTTTTTATTGCCATGATTCACAATTTCATGCATTGGGATTTAACTATTGTAGTTTTGGGTTTATTCTACAAGTGGTGGAGCTTCTAGATTATTGGTGAGGCCTCTTGTAATCGAGTTGTTTCTCAGCAGTGTGTATCAGTTTCTTTGTTTTGTCATCAGGACTTTCTCAAGTTGGCTTTTGACTATTCTTTGAATGATACAACATCAGTTCTTTTCATTTCATTTACTAAAAGAAGAGACAATTTTTACCAAATATAAGAAAGATGATGAGGATATCGATTATGGTTAATGTGTTAACTATTTATGGTTTATATGCGGGTTTATGAGATTTCCTCATAAGCAACTCAATAGCCAGGGAAAAATGAATAAAGCACTGAAAATCTGAATTTGATCATCATTTTTGTCCCAAAATTTGAATCTTAGCTACATGAAGTGATTAAAAGAATTTACTCATTGAGTTACAATTTGATGTATATGTTCATAACTATTTATGGTTTATATGCGGGTTTATGAGATTTCCTCATAAGCAACTCAATAGCCAGGGAAAAATGAATAAAGCACTGAAAATCTGAATTTGATCATCATTTTTGTCCCAAAATTTGAATCTTAGCTACATGAAGTGATTAAAAGAATTTACTCATTGAGTTACAATTTGATGTATATGTTCATAACTATTTATGGTTTATATGCAGGTTTATGAGATTTCCTCATAAGCAACTCAATAGCTAGGGAAAAATGAATTAAGCACTGAAAATCTGAATTTGATCATCATTTTTGTCCCAAAATTTGAATCTTAGCTACATGAAGTGATTAAAAGAATTTACTCATTGAGTTACAATTTGATTTGATGTATATGTTCATCATTTCTATATTCTTCATTTCTTGTCTATTTCAGATCCCTCCTTAGACAAGGACACGTGTTTTACTATTTTGCATGATATTCATGATATACCTGACATGCATTTGCAGCTTGTCCCCAACATCTAAGCACACCAGCACAATATTGGACCTTTGCACACAATGAAATGGACAATTTGATGTATATGTTCATCATTTCTATATTCTTCATTTCTTGTCTATTTCAGATCCCTCCTTAGACAAGGACACGTGTTTTACTATTTTGCATGATATTCATGATATACCTGACATGCATTTGCAGCTTGTCCCCAACATCTAAGCACACCAGCACAATATTGGACCTTTGCACACAATGAAATGGACAATTTGATGTATATGTTCATCATTTCTATATTCTTCATTTCTTGTCTATTTCAGATCCCTCCTTAGACAAGGACACATGTTTTACTATTTTGCATGATATTCATGATATACCTGACATGCATTTGCAGCTTGTCCCCAACATCTAAGCACACCAGCACAATATTGGACCTTTGCACACAATGAAATGGACAATTTGATGTATATGTTCATATTTCTATATTCTTCGTTTCTTGTCTATTTCAGATCCCTCCTTAGACAAGGACACGTGTTTTACTATTTTGCATGATATTCATGATATACCTGACATACATTTGCAGCTTGTCCCCAACATCTAAGCACACCAGCACAATATTGGACCTTTGCACACAATGAAATGGATCTATATTTGAAGGCGATGTTCTTGTCATATATGGAGCCGCATCAAACAAAAACTCCAATGTGCAAAATAGAGCAGAAATTGTGCATGTGGACCTTGTGGACTCCAATGGACAAATGACACTCACCATGAACATTAGCAACAATCTAATAGACACAGTCCTGTCATGTATCATAATTGGCTCCAGCATAATTGGCTCCAGCATTTGAATCAACAATTTCTCAATCAAGAACAAAACACAATATGAAAGAGGTGATGCAGATTGTTGCATTGTCTTGACTGCTAAAAGTTCCATAGAAACTGTGCCTCCTGTTTGCAAGCAACAAAAGTAAACTCCTGACTTAACGATTTGTCAACTCATAAAATAAAATTGCAGTTACTTGGTTGGCTCATTCGGAGCAATTGGCACAAGTTACCATATCAACAAAAATCAACTTGAAGTACATGTAAAGGATGGCGATCTGCAAGAAGACATGGCTATTGTACATTACTGATCATCCACATATTACTTTCTTATTCATATTTAGTTAACATACTTTCGCTATGCACTAATAACTATTTTTTGGCAAGTTGTTATCCAAAACAACAACACAGAAACGTGTGCAACTTTGCAACAAATGTTTTCCATAGTGGACATGCCACTCTTCCTTTTCAAGAATGTTGTACAGGCAGGTCCATAAGGTTCATGAATGTTGTACCGGCTGGTCCATAAGGTACAAATATCATCCGTACAACACAATCTACCTTTGTCCAAGAGCTCAATGATCAATGTACAAAAGCCCATTTGCAAACAATGGTCAAATGCAATGTCCAAGCACAGACACAAATTTTTATTGCTCTAATTTTATACTTGTACTACATAATACATCCAATTGTTCTTACCGCTTTGCACAATGCATAACACATTCATTTCATTTGCAGGTTATTGGCACATTGAAGGAAAAAAATGTTCACTTGCCACCTTATGAAATCTATTGCAGCAGATGTTATCACACATTGTTATTTGAGCCTCCCATTGACACAGGTTCTGCCCATGCACATACTTCAATAAAGCAATAAAGCCACACAACCCTCACATCACCACAATTTGCTTTGCACATTATATAGCCAAGAGGGCAATATCGATTGTTGTCTACAAGGAAAGCTTATTGAACAACACTTGCAAGAGGGCAATATCTATTGTTGTCTACAAGGAGAGCTTATTGAACAACACTTGCTAGAAATTGCAGAAATAACATATGAACAATACAAAGTAGACATTTCACCAACAGTTTTTCTGTTGTGTAAATTCCAAATCCACAGAAAATTCACATTGGCTGTGAACAACTACATTGTTCAGATTGTTAAAGACTAGCCACTTTGTAATGCAGAACCTTGCATCATTTATTTCGCATAGCACTTTCAGAAAGCTCAATGGCTTCCATGACTGTTTAAACAACATAATTTGTGTTCTCATTGATCTTCATGAAGAACCTGACATGTGTAAATATGTCAATTAATTTGGAATTTTTTAGTTAAGAAGGAATTACCAGAAACCCTTTTTGCATTACTGTATTTGTATTTTGCAAAAATAATCTGATAGCTATATTCTGTATGGTATGTGATTAGCTTTGTAACGATCTCCTTGACGTTGAATGCTTACTATTTTCGTTCAGTTCCTTATGCTTCTGGTCATAAACAAAAAATGCTCGTCTGATATGTTATTGTTCTGGATATTTCTTTATTTTTGATGAATTATATGTAAAACTCTAGTACTTGTATACTAAGAATATATATGATGCTTTAAATAGTTTATATGCTCTCCTGGTTCATGCTTGTTTGTCATGGATAAAGTATTGTTCTGGAATTTTATCTTGAATCTTCTATATGCTACTTGTTTGGGTTGAGTGTCAATTCTTGGATCTTGTACATATTCATCAAAATTGAACATGATTGTTGTTTGTAACTTTGTAGTTATTGTTTTCCGTTTCTATGATTTCTTAAAATTTGAGGGCATTTTCATTGTACCAATCCCAAAGTGCACTTGTATTGATTAGGTATCAATTTTCCTTTGTCCCACACAAGTTTAATTGTTGTTATGCCGAGATCGATGTTTCCATCTTGCTTACTGTTAATTTATAATGAGTAGTGTGACGATGTTGGAGGTCTCTAACATTTGTAAATCCAAGTGTTTTTTATAGTGACGTGTTACTGAGAACTGAAATGAGGCTGTTGTTAAGCAGGGGAAATTTATTGACTAAAGGATTGAAACGAAGTAGTTGTATTGAGTAGACTAAATGATTAAAATTGGTGGTTTTGTAACAGTGAGGTAGTAGGACGAATGTGCTGGTCAAAATGGAGGTACGTAGTTGTATAAACTAGAAGCAAAATATTGATTAATTCAATAACAGCAAGAACAGCAAGAATAAGGTGGTTGTTTGGAGTTTTGTAGATGGTTTAAGTAGGATGTAGATTGTTCATAAACATACAAACTGAGGTACAGAGAAATCCTGAGTTTGTTGTGGTATTGGTTTCTCTCTTCTTTGAGGATGCTGAGAAAATCATCAATGATTAGTCCATGTAGATGGTTTAAGTAAGATGTAGATTGTTCATAAACATAATCATCAATGATTAGTCCATGTAGATGGTTTAAGTAGGATGTAGATTGTTCATAAATATACAAACTGAGGTACAGAGAAATCCTGAGTTTGTTGTGGAATTGGTTTCTCTCTTCTTTGAGAATGCTGAGAAAATCATCACTGATTAGTCCATGTAGATGGTTTAAGTAGGATGTAGATTGTTCATAAACATACAAACTGAGGTACAGAGAAATCCTGAGTTTGTTGTGGAATTGGTTTCTCTCTTCTTTGAGGACGCTGAGAAAATCATCAATGATTTGTCCAAAACACTGTATAGTTTCTATCCAAAAGTAAAAAAGATTGAATTTCTGTTTTCAAGAATTTGGGTCAGTCAATTTTGGGTCCTAGTCTTTTGGGTTATGTCTGTTTTGTTTTGTTTGTTTTCTTTTTTCAGGTGAAGTTTTCAGCATTCTGAGTCTTCTAGTCTTTTGGGTCATGTTTGTTTTCTTTTCTTTTTCCAGATGAAGTTTTCAGCATTCTGAGTCTTCCAGTTGTTAATCAGTTTTTAAGTAAACACAATGCAGAGTTACTGTCATATAAGAATGGAACACAAAAACAATCAAACAAATACAAGAAATGCAAACAAGTTACAATCCAACAAACAAGATCAAAACCATTCTTACCCAACAAACAAGATCAAAACCGTTCTCGCACACTTTGACAGGAACTTCGCTGCTCCACAGCTCTTGTTAATTTATTTATAAAGCCTCTGATTATGTTCATAAAGTAAAATGATGCTTTTTTGTAATTCTAGTTTGTTCTTCTAGTTTGTTCCAGGGAATTCCATCATTATTTATGGCTTATTTCTGCCCATTAGGTTTTTTCTGTGGGGATCATAATCTTTTTGCAATATGATTGCATGCACAAAAAGAGCGAACGGTTTTTCGAAAGTTTGCTTAATCTAACTGCCATCTGGCTGCTTTATCGAATTAATCTTTTAATTTTAATAAAATCCCTTAAAGAAACATGCTCACATGGACTGTCAAGATTGCAGAGCATACACAAATATCCAATGTTTTCACACGATCATATCATTTCTGTATTAGTTTGTGTTGAAGAATGTGCCAATTCAAAAGAAATGAAGACATCTCCTAATGTTTGCTTTTAAACAGACTTTTCTTCATATATTTTAAAAAGGTATTGGCTACTGTGAATTTTCTATTAGTTTTTAACAACAGGGAATAAGGGCGAATGGCATTGCGGCATTCTTAAAACAGTTAGGCAAATATCTTCCAACTTGATCTTGAATTTTGAGTCACAATTTTTCTCAAGACATGGCAATAGCCATTATGAATACTCTAGTGTTAGAGTGAAAACATAACTGTGCATTCTGCTGGGGAAGAGTAAAATTGATTTGTGTGTTTCCCAGTTTGATGGATGTATGGCAGTAGTTATGCATATTTCACCTAAAACACAGGTTCTGCATGACCTCATGTGTTTCAATAATGTGTTATGGGAAAACTTGTTTTCAAATGATAAGAGTTTTCCATTTCTCAGACAGCAGCGAGAAACAAGGACCACATGGAAGCTACAATCCGTGCCAAATTCTGCAAGCGTGAGGAAGAATTTGTAAATAGCAATAAGTTTGTAAGATGGAAGAAAATTCTGCATGCACAGACCTGTTATGTAAGCTTTGAACTAAGCCTAGGTGCAAATTCTTAACAACTCAATGTGTTACAGGTTCTGATTCAACTGTTGCATAATTGAGTTCCTTTTTGTGTCTGCATAGTAGTCGTTAATAATAGCATCTTGTAGGAATTTGCTAAATGATCCGGTGGATATTTTCAGTGAAAATTGAAATGTCTCATTTCTCTCCAGAATCTGCATCATTAGAAAGAGCTCAGCATCTTGATTCCAACGCAACTCGAACGGAGCGAAAAGGAGTCCGTTTGCACGAGTTATGGCCAGTCAAACCTTGGGTCAAACTAGAATCAGAGGCATCCAGGGAGTGAAAAAAATGATGTCGTCAAAAGTTGTAGAAGTTGGCATCATCGCAAAGAGCTCGTCGAGACGATTCCGACGGCGTTCGTTTCGTCGCAATCCGGCATCGTACGCGAGAGTTATTAGTGGTCAAAGCTTTTAGTTGACTTTTAAGGTGGACCATACGGATGCTGACATCAGCATTCCGTACTGTACAGACAGTGACTGGACATTCGAAATTCGGTATGTGGTATCCACGTCAGTACTGTACAGACCAATCACCGTGCGACACGTGGCAGTTCGTACATCCGTACGCCCAGTCAGCAAGTACAGTCGGCATCCTCGTTGGCATCCACATCAGCATCCTAGTCGGCATTCACGTCATCGTCTGAGTTGGCATGTGAGTCATCGGCCAGTCAGCGATAGTGTCCACGTCAACAGAATGGGCCAACTAGCATTTGCCACGTGGCACCCTCCTGGTGCCACACGTGACCTCGGCATCCATCTCCTGTCGATTGTCGGCGTCGGTTTTTAATTGGTTGCAAAAAGTGTTTCAACTGCCCGCAAGGGGCTCAAACCCATAACCTCTACCTTCCTATCCGGCCGGTCTACCAATAGGCCACGCAGGGCACGCTAATATATTTAGTGCGGTGGTTTGTTTTATTGTTATTTTGTTAGAGTTTGTTTGTAAAACGCCGACAGCCAGGAGTGGAACCTGGAACCGCCGGGTTCCCAAAATATTTATCCACCACTGTGCCATTCGATGGCTCTAACTTAAATTTGGCGCCGATTTGTTCTGTCTAGTTTTTTAAAACCGAATACCTAAAAAAATAAACAAACTCCCCTAAAACAAAAACAAACAACCTTTTATTAAAAAATACTCTTCCAAAATTGTAAAGCCCGAGTCAACAAAATAAGGGGCTAACATATTATTAAAGATTATATGGGAGATTAGGTTTTTTTTAGGGGATTTAATAGAGATTTTTATGTATTTTGGAGAGATAAGGGGAATATTGTAAAATCTTTTGGTTAAGGGCCAAATTGGGTTATTTTGTTGTATAAAAAGGGGTGTGAGGTGAGAGTGGAAGTTAAGTTTTTTTCAGGTGATGAAGTCTTGAAGCTGAGGTGACACGAAAGAGGTCTTGTGGAGATTATTTTTGAGCCATTCTTGCACATCAGAGCGTTGTTATGCTGCCGGAGTGCTTGAAGAATGGTTGTGGTGCACTTGTAATTGATTTTTGGAGTTAATCGGATCGGTCTCTCTATTGGAGCGGACCCGGAGACGTAGTCACGTTTGTGACGAACTCCGTAATCAAACACTGTTTGCACTTCTCTTCTTTTCTCTCATCTTCTCTTAGTTTGTTAATTCCTTCATTTTGTTATTTCCTTAAGTTAATTTTGATTTAATTAACTTGGAATAATCATTGTAAAAATTAAGCATTCAATTCTGCAATCTAGTCTAGATCCTATACAGATCAAGTTGGTATCAGAGCTTTTGGGTGACTATTATTGCAGTTTATTTGTTTTTTGAATGCTAACGAGATCCAGGATTCAGAAGGGCAAAGGCAAGCTTGAAGACTTTGATCTTGAGATCGGGAAGCGTAGAACATTTCCGAAGATGTCAGTTTCTGGAATGGAGGTTCCTGAAGAAATTAGTGAGCAGGAATTTCGAAGAGCATTCCTCGAGATGAAGGCTAAGGTGGATATTCTTTTTCAGGAGAGACAAGAGCAGAAGGAATGTGAAGAAGGTTCGTCGAAGCAAGAAGATCGCAAAGACAAGAAAGGGAAACGACATGGAGATGGTGACAAGCAACCAGATCCTCCCTCTTCTTCTTCTCCTCCCTCTTCTCCTTCTTCTCCATCTTCTCCTCATTCTATTTCTTCTAATCCTTTCAAGAGTGGGCATAAACCTAAAATCAAATTGGATGTAAAATTTGATTTACCAAAGTATTGTGGTGAACTTAATGCTGAAAAATTGGATGATTGGATTCAACAAGTTGAAGTCTACTGTAGAGTCCAGAACCTATTAGATGATGTTGATAGGATCCAATTAGCTACTCTTCGGTTAGGAGGTATAGCTTTAACCTGGTGGGAGAGTAAGACTAAGGCAGAAGTTTCACAACATGGTAGAGTCAGTTTAACTTGGGCAGAGTTTGTTAATGCTCTTAAGAAGCAATTTTATCCCCTAGGACATATGCAATAGTTAATGATGGACTGGCAAATGTTTAGGCAAGGGAAAGGTCAAACTGTCCAAGAATACACCCATGAATTTAGGAAAAGGGCTATTGCTTTGAATGTTCCTTTGTACACCTAGGACACTTTGTTGAAGTACATAAGAGGTCTGCATTCCTATCTTAGGCATTCTATTTTGGTATTGAACCCTTGTAATTTGGATGAAGTGTCTGTTCAAGCTACACACTTAGAGTCAAGGGGTAAAGGATCTTTTATTGATAAGTTTGAAAAAGATGTAAAAAAATCTTCTAAGAATGCGGAGAGGGAAGAAGGCAGCTACAGTTAAGAAGGATGATAAGCTTTCTTGCACTCATTGTGATAGGAAGGGTCATGATGAAGAACATTGTTGGCAGTTGCATCCAAAACTGAAGCCTAAGTGGGCTCAGAGACGTAATCAGAAACAGAAGGGTAAGGAGAAAGCCACGAATGTTGTTATGGATCTTGGTTCAGATTCAGATGATGAGACTAAGATAACAACTATGGGATTGAAAGGTAAAGCTCCTATTTCTGGTGTTTTTGTTGCTAGTTGTGCTTCTACTTCTAAAGTTAATGAATTCTCTGAAGATGTGAAAAGGAATGAGCTTTTTCATTTAAGGGTTGTTGCTAAGAACAGTAAAATTGATGCACTCATAGATAGTGGTTCTCAAGTGAATTTAATTTCAGAAAGTGTTGTAAAGAGCTTGGGATTAAAAACTACACAACATAAGAAACCTTATCCACTAGGTTGGATTTGTGAAAATGATAAGTTGCAAGTAACAAGACAATGCACCTTAAGATTCACAATCACTAGTAAGTTTGTGGATGAAGTACAGTTTGATGTAGTTCCATTGGATATCTATGGAATAGTGCTTGGTAGCCCTTATCTTTATGACAGGAAAGCAATTTTCTACAGGGAAAAGAATCATTATCATTTGTTTAAGGATGGCATTCAGTACATTGTACATTCTCATAGGATTAAGACTGATCATTCTTTTGCAAACATAGGGCAGTTAAAGAGGGTAATTAATGCAAGTAAAGAGTTAACTCTTATGTCTGTCAGTACAGGTGGTTCTACACTTGAACTTGGAGTAGCTAACCAGGATTAGATGTTGCAGGATGCACTTGCAGTACAACATGAGAAAATGATGATTGAAAGCATTGATGGTTCCTTGGGTAAAGATGTTCCTGTTGTAAAGGATCAATATGTTGTTGACTTATTCTCTTTCATTTCTGCATTATTGTTCAGCTTGATGCTAGTCAATTTTTGTTGGTTAGTGGCTACGACAGATGATGTAGATGCTTATGGAAGTGATAGAATAATGTTTATGTTGAACAATGTTGTTGCAGTCTTCATTGTACTTGTGAGCCAGGTATTCAGATGTACAGAGGATATAGGACAAGTGGGGAGGCCAAGTCATCACTTAATGACAGATTAAATGCCACTTTTGGAGGTCCAAAAGGTCTTCAATGGGGAGGCCTGATCCGGTGGATATTTTTAGTGAAAATTGAAGTGTCTCATTTCTCTCCAAAATTTGCATCATTAGAAAGAGCTCAACATCCTGATTGCAATGCAACTCGAACGGAGTGAAAAGGAGTCCGTTTGCACGAGTTATGGCCAGTCAAACCTTGGGTCAAACTAGAATCAGAGGCGTCCAGGGAGCGAAAAAAATGATGCCATCAAAAGTTGTAGAAGTTGGCATCATCGCAAAGAGCTCGTCGAGACGATTCTGATGACGTTCGTTTCGTCGCAATCTGGCATTGTACGCGAGAGTTATCAGTGGTCAAAGCTTTCAGTTGACTTTTAAGGTGGACCATACGGATGTTGACGTCAGCATTCCGTACTGTACGGATAGTGACTGGACATTCAAAATTTGATATGTGGAATCCACGTTAGTACTGTATGGACCAATCACCGTGCGACACGTGGCAGTTCGTACATCCGTACGCCCAGTTAGCAAGTACAGTTGGCATCCTCGTTGGCATCCACATCAGCATCCTAGTCGACATTCACGTCATCGTCTGAGTCAGCTTGTGAGTCATCGGCCAGTCAACGACAGTGTCCACATCAGCAAAATGGGCCAACCAGCGTTTGCCACGTGGCACCCTCCTGGTGCCACACGTGGCCTCGGCATCCATCTCCTGTCGATTGTCGGTGTTGGTTTTTAATTGGTTGCAAAAAGTGTTTCAACTACCCGCAAGGGGCTCGAACCCATAACCTCTACCTTCCTATCCAGCCGGTCTACCAATAGGCCACGCAGGTCATGCTAATATATTTAGTGCGGTGGTTTTTTTAATTGTTATTTTGTTAGAGTTTGTTTGTAAAACGCTGACGGCCGGGAGTGGAACCCGGAACCGCCAGGTTCCCAAAATATTTATCCAGCACTGTGCCATTCGATGGCTCTAGCTTAGATTTGGCGCCGATTTGTTCTGTCTAGTTTTCTAAAACCGAATACCTAAAAAAATAAAACAAACTCCCCTAAAACAAAAACAAACAACCTTTTATTAAAAAATACTCTTCCAAAATTGTAAAGCCCGAGTCAACAAAATAAGGGGCTAAAATATTATTAAAGATTATATGGGAGATTAGGTTGTTTTTAGGGGATTTAATAGAGATTTTTATGTATTTTGGAGAGATAAGGGGAATATTGTAAAATCTTTTGGTTAAGGGCCAAATTGGGTTATTTTGTTGTATAAAAAGGGGTGTGAGGTGAAAGTGGAAGTTAAGTTTTTTTAAGGTGATGAAGTCTTGAAGCTGAGGTGACACGAAAGAGGTCTTGTGGAGATTATTTTTGAGCCATTCTTGCACGTCAGAGCATTGTTATGCTGCCGGAGTGCTTGAAGAATGGTTGTGGTGCACTTGTAATTGATTTTTGGAGTTAATCGGATCGGTCTCTCTATTGGAGCGGACCCGGAGATGTAGTCACGTTTGTGACGAACTCCATAATCAAACGCTGTTTGCACTTCTCTTCTTTTCTCTCATCTTCTCTCAGTTTGTTAATTCCTTCATTTTGTTATTTCTTTAAGTTAATTTTGATTTAATTAACTTGGAATAATCATTGTAAAAATTAAGCATTCAATTCTGCAATCTAGTCTAGATCCTATACAGATCACTGAATCTTTGTGCTGCAAACTTGATTTCAAGCAAGCAAATAGTCTTAAACAGTAAGAACTGCCAGATTTTCTGAGGAATATTGATTTCATGTATTTAGGGAATTTGTGGGTTGTGTCTAAAGCATCAAGATGCTATCAGGAAGGGAAATCTTGCAAATGAGTCAGGAACGTTTGGAGATACTGAACACTTTATCAATCCATCAATAGCATCATTGGAGCATTAATGCTCAGATGCTGTTTTTCCCTCACCAATCATGGAACAACACAAGTAAATTTTCTTGCAAAATAATGAGATTCTATGTTGCATGAAAACAGTTTCCAAAGTTATAATAGCTGCTACAGTGTTTAATATGCGTTGCTCATTGGCTAGCACTAGTTCAAAGTTATCCCAGCCTTTCAAAGTAGCTAGCAGGGGGGGACAACTTTACAGAAATTGTCCAGGCTATGCTGTAACACAAGCATTGGGTGTTTATTGTACTTTTCTTTCAAGGAGTAGACAAATATGTACAAGTACACTTGGGAACCGTGTAATATCAACTCTTTATCCACCATTTGATCTTTTTATCTGTTGAATGGGAAAATCTTCCTCCAGATCTATTTCTACCAAAGCTTTTCTATAAAAAATTCAATCTGTAACAAATCAACTTACAACTCAAATTTCTATTACTATTCGAATGCTTTTTGCATTTGGCAGGGACTGTAGCTGCAACGGAGCCCTTGTTTGACATGTTTTGGGATGTTTCAAGCGAAAAGATGCAACTGTAAATGAATAAAGATGTGTAAACTTTTTTAACATGGTGTGAGTTGTCTTCTCTATGAAGATATCTTGCTTTCATGTTGCTATCTCACTGTCAACTGTCAGCAATAATTTGTTACTTGAAGAGATATTAGCTAATTCATAGGCACGTCAACTTTTTCAGAGAGTCCAAAGGTTTTGACTCCATTTTCTCAGCCATAACATGAACCAAAATAACTTTTATAATAGATGTAATATGCATTTGGTAATTGTCTGGAAATTCATCGCTATTGGAGATTTTTGAAAATACCAATCACAAGAAAGAGCTGCAAATGGATTTAATGGTGGGAGAAATATTTTAAAACTATGTGATGACAATTTGAACATGAAAAAAAACGGCAAGCAGAAAATGGGATGGGCTAAGTGTGCCCCACATCAGTTAACTAAGTAGTCTAACACTTAAATCATTCAACTTCTCTCCCACCGCTTTCCCCCTTCTTTTGAGGTCACATTCTTTAAACCTCGTTGAATATGCAGAAACGGCCAAGAGAAAATTTCTGGCTGCAGATTCTCCTAATCAGCCAAAACGTGCTTATGACACGGCGAGAGGACCTCACACCAATGACTGGGCTTAACCAGCACACTCTCAATTAGCAATTTAGACAATCTTCCAAGATCCATTCTCCAGCTAATTAATTAATTTCTACAATAATTATTTATTAGCAATTGCACCATTTTTGTACAAGGCTTATGCAAACAAGTACAATTTAGTATGAAGGACAATAATAACATGATTAGATAAAAATAATCTTTGTAATAAGATTAGTATAAAAGAGATTTTTTCAGCTACATATATTCAATTACAAAAAATGAAATTAAAGTGAAATCAAGTATAGTTCAGCTAACAACACAAGTGTTTGGTTTTTCATTAGTAGAGATTAATTATCTTATCAAGGAACATGAAAAACTAGAGGAATGGAAAATAACTAGAAACAGTAGCATTAGATGAGGTAAAGGAAATAAAAATAGAGAAATATTTTGTAGTAGTAAAGAAAGAGATAGTTAAAACTCTTACAAATCACAAGTATAGTAATGTATAGTGTCATTACTGTAAAAAATTTCATTATGAATGTGATTGTTGGCAAAATTATAAGCAATGCACTTTTTTGAAGAAAAAAGAACAAAACTACTATTTTTTTTTGTACGTAGTGTTACAAAAGAAATTTCTAAAAAAGCATATGGATTTTGGATTGTGGTTGTAGTAATAATAGGAAATAAAAAAATATTCAAACATAAGTATGATTGGGAGATGATTAAAAGGTTGAGGTTATAGCAAAATGAGCCATTGTAATCAAAACAAAACAATGTGTAACAAAATATATTCATAATGTTTCATATGTGTGAGGAATAGCTCATAATCTATTAAGTGTAGGAAAACTTATTGAAAAAGAATATCTTTCTATCTTTCAGAATAATGAATGTGTTATCTATAATAAAAATGATAGCAATCAAATCGTACCAAAAGTTGGTATGTTACAAAACATAATTTGTCCTGGTATAAATTTTCTAGAATCCATGAAGTAATTAGAGTAACAACTTATTGCAAAAGAATATCTTTCTATATTTTTCCAAAATAATGAATGTGTTATCTATAATAAAAATGATAGCAATCAAATCATACCAAAAGTTGGTATGCTAAAAAAAAAAAAAAAATTCTGGTATGAGTTTTCCAGATTCCATGAAGTAATTAGAGTGATATTTTAGATTGAAACTCATACACAGTTAATCCAAAAGCTCACTCAAATTAATAATTTTTCCTTTTCACAGTTGCACTCAATATTTGAATGTTGTCTTAAAAGATGAATCAGGGTTATGGCACATGATATATGGACACTTAATTTTTCAAAGGAAAATGGTGAAGGAATTACCATTTATCAAATGAGATGATCCAAAGTATGTGAAGGTTGTATTATTGGTAAACAAAATTGGACTTCTTTTCCAATTAAAAAATCTTGGAGAATAAAAGCACCACTTGAATTAGAGTGTGTTAATATGTATAGTCCAATGCAACAGACCTTACCACTCAATAAAAACAAGTACTTTTTATTTTATTTTTGTTGATGAGTAAAGTAGATGAACTTGGGCATATTTTGTTAAAGAAAAGTTGGAATCCTTTTCTGTATTTCAACAATTTAAATCATATGTAGAAAAACAAAGTCATCGTTCTTTGAAGACTTTATAAATATAGAGAAAGAGAATTTACTTGAAATGAATTTGAGAATTTACTTTAAATGAATTTCAATTTTATTTACCAAAGGTGTTTGTCACGCCGATAGAGATATAGCAGTGAAAGATAGGAAAGAATAAAAGTCATGCATTTAGAAAACAACACTTTTCGATGAAAATCATCTGCATAAACAGTGACAATGGGCGATTTGCGGCATCAGTCTGTGTTTAGAGGGCATTTAGAGGCACATCATCCAGTGGCAGGGGGTAACTCTGAGTCATGGATCCCTCAATGGGTGTTCTAGAACAAAAAATAGGTTGATGTTTGTAGACCCAAAGGGGGACGTGATTGATGGAAGGTGCCCACAACCGGTAAAATTGTAAATCCTTTGCATTTTCAGAGCGTCTCTCACAGAAAACAAAATTTCCAGGAGGATTTGCGTCATCAGCCTGCGGTCAGAGGGCATTTGGAGGCACACCATCAAAGGAGGTTTCTTTCCCGCCCTTCACAAGTAGATTGGAGAATTCAAAGAAATGCTCGTACCCCTCTAACCCTAGGGAGAAGGGGGTTCTGGGATTGGGATAGAAACAATGAAAAATTTCAAGCTCGGGTGGGAATAAACCCTAACATGATTCCTATCTTCCCCACAACAAGGTTTGGCAGACCCTTTAATCCACCATTGCCAAAGAAAGCCTGGTCAGGACTTCATTGGGATATCTTCAGGAGGAGAGAAAGAATCCTAAGAGCAGGAGAGGGAAAAAGCAATCTTCAGATCCAAAATATCAGATGGAAGGCCCTTCACAACAACAGACTGTTGAAAAGATTTTTAGAGCACACATCCACAACATATCAAAAACAAAGAGGAGATCTTATATGGAAGCAGAAAGAGATAAAGATAGGCCCACAACCCAGAGATACAGGGGCGAGATTAGAGCAAGCAGAGAACTAGGGGTTTCAGGGAGAGATTTACAATTCAAAGCAAATAGAAAAACAAGGAGTATCTGGAAAGCCCCACAAATATCAGTTGGATCACTCACTGGGGAAGACACCCCTAGAGGCGCTGGAAACATCCATCATCTTTTCAGAGGAAACACTCAAAGAAAGGATGAAATGTCTCCAACAACATGCCATCATTTGTAAGTTCTGGAACATTAACTTATCTTATCAGGACTTCTGTAATTGGACATTGGAGAACTGGAGTGACATAACTCAAATAGAATTAATAGATTCATCTCTAGGTTTCTTCATAGTAATTTTCAATTCCAAAGAAAATAGAGACAAATTCTTCAAAAGGAAATGTTGGTTTTATAAAAATGTTGGTCTTCATATGCAATATTGGAGCCCTAACTTCAACAACAAAGCCCACAATATTAAATTCATCCCAATGTGGATCTCCTTCCAGAATTTACCGCTAGAATATAGGGATGCAGATATTTTAGAGATTTTTTGAAACAAATTGGGAATATTTTTAAAACATGCTCTAACTGTGGAAAAGTATTGTCCTAAAATCTGTATTCTTATGAATACTGAAAACGAACTCCCTAGATCGATTAAACTTATCTCATATTTTGGGGTGTGGATTCAACAGATTACATATGATCATCTGGAGATGGACTTTACCTCCCCTTTTAAAGAAACAAACATAGTCAACCATCCAGATGGGGGGCTGGTAAATACTTTGGGAGAGGACCCCTATAGCAAGAATCCTACTAGGGAATCAGATAAAGGAGAAATGGGGATGCCCTAGAAGCTATCCACAAGGAAACAAAACATTCTTTTCCAAGAAATCAGCAGTATAGGAGATATTTGGGAAGAGAGTGAGGCTTCCGATGATAAAGAATTTAGGGATAATGTCACTCTTATGTTGTGGACCCTTTTTTGGAGATGGATACATTTCTACAACAAGATTCAAGGAAAGAAGCTCTTATCATTAGGTAATAAAGGGCTTAGTAAGAGACACAATCAAGGCTTTGAAATCTTTAGTGAAGTAAGGATGGTAAACCTTGAAGAGTTGAGCACAACATTAGAGGATGGCAATAACAACAGCTGGCTAGCCCTAAGTGATAAAAGAGGTCCATATCAGAGAAGAGGGGAAAGAAGTATTAAGGTGAATCTTCCCAGCACTTGGCATATTTCTAAGGGTAGAGGCTCACTAAGTGTTGAAAAAAAATTCATTAGTCTTTCATCACTGGGAGGAAAAATGTTGTTAAATCCCCATAGCACAACTATTGGGGATTATGGATCACTCCAAAATAAACCATCCAACACCAGTCATCGAGAAATGGAGATGTTAATTGAACAATGGCTGGAAGAAGTTCAAGAAAATATCATAATAGAGATAGCAAATCAGGTTTTGGCAGAAATAATGGGTTTGGAAGATCACTCAATTCATAAGCAGGAGTCCTCTAGGGCAAAAAAGAGGAGATGGATATCTAAGTTTGAATTTGTAGAGAAAAATGAGGAAAGGGAGGCTAAAAAGCAAGCAAAGGAGGCTAGGAGCAAGGTGGTTAAGGAAAGTTCAGCTACTAATCTAAGAGAGGTAGTTAATTTTAACAGCGAATCTGTATTAGGAAGACAAGGAAAGGTTGTGGAGAAGTCTGCTGAATCAAACTCAAGACAAGATTGTGATGACATTCTACAGGAAAGACTCATTGATATATTGAAAAAAAGTAAAAGACAATCTATCACAAAGGGATCATAAGTCACTCAGTGTAAGGTTAGTGGGGAAAGTCTAAAGGAGAACCAACTAAGCAGAGAAGATGATGAGTCATATTATGGTAAATTAGCAGCCTCAAGGGAAATCAGTGAATCGTCCCCCCAAAATCAAATCAGGAGTATGGGCATGATAGACAAATTGGACTTGGAAATGGGACAAAAATCACATGTTGATATGATGCACACAATCGGCCTCAATATCGGTAGTAGGAAGTCGGCAAGACTAATGGAGAAAGAAATGGAATCAAGATCTCATTTTGCACCTTTTAAAGACAACTATAAGCAGTTGAGAACAAGGAAAATTGCAGGGTCAATTGGGGGTGAGTATAAAGTTAACAAACCCAAATTGGACTATTATCCTTCTAAGGAGATTAGCAATCAGAAGCCACCAAACTTAAAAGAGCTTGGATTAGTGGACAACAACACTCTAGCAGAGGATATCAAGGGTGGGTTATTTCCACTTACTAATAAAAATTGGAAAAATATTAATGGAAGGCTAGGGAAAGAGAATATGTTGATCAAAAATTCAGAGGAGAAAGCCCGAAGCCCGCCTCTCTCACCTAGACTTAAGACAATATATGAGCTCTTTGGAATGGTAGAGAACAACACGTTATCAGAAAAGGATAATGAGAAAGAGAAGTGTAAGCTTTCCTTTGTAGATAGACTTTTGGATCCAGATTTCCTAGAGGTAGAGGAAAGGATTGAGGACTTGGAAGGATTTTCACTCTTAGAGGCTTTGGATAAGGAGAAGTCATGTTACAATTTGAATGGATATGATCAACTAGAACAATCAGAGACACCTTCTCTATCTCCAAGTAAGTCTGAAGTGTTTAACTTTAGCTTGGGGATTGAAAGATCAATTTCAAATAAGAAGCTTCCAGATTGTGGGGAAAAGTACAAGAAAAGGGCGTAAATCCTCAGCTTTTTAAGGACTGAAGAAGGGGAGGAATCAAATCAAACCAAAATCACAGAGTATATGCATGTAGGGAAGGGGAGGTTCCTTCCCAAAGAGAAATGAAGGTTATATCGTGGAATGTTAGGGGCTTAAATGCTCCTAACAAGCAATGTTTGATCAAGCGTTGCATTTTTTCCTTCAAAGCTGATATTGTCATGATGCAAGAAACAAAAATGAGTGCTGATCAAATGGTAAAATTTAATAGATCAGTAGGAAGTTGGGATATGGAATTTGAAGAGGCTATTGGATCCTCCGATGGGTTGGCAATTATGTGGAATCCAAGAAGAGTTGATTTTCTCAAGTTGGAAGGTAGTACCAATTGGATTGGTGGAACAATAAGAAGTCTAAACTCTAACTTGGAATTTTCTATTTTAAATGTTTATGGTCCAATCCCCACAAAGAAGAAACTGGAAGTATGGGAAGAGATCAGCAGCAGATTTAGGTTTTGGGCAAGAAAGAATTACATTATTGGAGGATACTTTAATGCCATTGTTCACCTTTCGGAGAAAAGTGGGGGGTTACTAAGAGAATCTCAGCCTCAGACAGACTTCAAAAACTGGGTGCTAAAAGAAAATCTCTTAGAAATTGAATTGGAGAATGGAACCTTCACATGGAACAACAGAAGAATGGGATTTAGTAACATAGCTGAAAAATTAGATAGGTTCTTTTATAAAGGAGATCTAACCACCTTCCCTTTTGATTTAAAAACTTCCATTTCTCCAACATCAAGATCAGATCACTTTCCTATTCAGCTGGAAATTCTAGGAGAAATCAAACCGTTGCTATGCCCATTCAAATTTGAGAATATGTGGATGAAAGATGAAGAGTTTGTGAAAAGTATTGAACAATGGTGGAAGGAATGTCATGTTGAAGGGTCTAAACTTTTTTGCTTTATGACCAAATTGAAGAAAATTAAAAAAAACCATCTTTGTTGGAACAAAGATCACTTCAAAAACATTTTTTATTCAAAAAGCTCAATAGAGCAAAACATTAAAGACCTCAATGAACAATTCATCCAACAAGGCATGAACTCAAAGATGTTTTGCAGGGAAAAGGAGCTTTTAAGGGATTATGAAGACATTTTGACCAAAGAAGAGATTTTTTGGAGGTAGAAATCAAGAGAGATTTGGTTGGAAGAAGGTGATAAGAACACAAAGTTCTTCCATAACAGTACAAAACAAAGGAGAAGCACTAATAGAATCCACAAAATCAATGATGTTAATGGGAAAGCCTTAGATGATCAATCTGAGATCCAAAAAGAGAAATTCAATTTTATTCAAATCTTGTTAACAATCATGAAGGCTCACATCTTGCAGCTTAACAAGAGTTGCTAGAAGTTATCCCTAGGCTGATTTCAGAGGAAGATAATTAGATTTTAATGGCAAAATTTATGGAGGAAGAGATACTGAAAGCACTAAATCAGCTTCATCCAGACAAGGCCCCAGGCCCAAATGGATTCCCAACAGGTTTTTTCTAGAAGTGCTGGCCAATTTTGGGCTCAAAAATGACTAAAGCATTAGAAACAACAAGATCATCAGGAAGATTTTTGAGAGAAATCAACAACACTTTCATTGTTTCAATTTCTAAGAAAGATAAAGCACTATGTCTAGATGAATTTAGACCAATATCACTTTGCAACACAATATATAAGGTACTGACAAAGACTCTTGCAAACAGATTGAAAATGACATTGCCAAAAATTATAGGAGAAGAATAGACAGGCTTTGTTCCGGGAAGATCCATCTTTGATGGAGTGATAATTGCTCAAGAAGCAATTCATTCTATTCAAAAAAATAAGCAGCCAAGTATGATCATAATACTAGACATCAAAAAGGCATATGATAAAGTAGACTAGAGATTTTTATCCAAATGCATGGAAGGGTTTAGGTTTTGCAAATCATGGATAAACTTGTTATTTTACTGCATTTCTACCCCAAAATTCTCTATCCTAATCAATGGGAATCCACGTGGTTTTTTTGAAAGTTCAAAAGGTATCAGACAAGGAGACCCACTCTCTCCCTTCCTTTTCATCATCATGGCTAAAGCTCTTGGTAGGAAGTTATGCAACCTTCAAAGATCTAGTTCTATTAGAGGGGTGGAGTTGACATCTTTGGTTCAGCCAATCAAACATCAACAGTTTGTAGATGATACAATTCTCTTTGGGAAAGGTTGTAGAGGAGAGGCCTTACAGATGAAAACGCTGCTATCAATATATGCTAAGGCCTCAGGACAAGTAGTCAATAAAGAGAAGTCACATATTTTATTTTTTCATGTCAAAACAAGAGTCCAAAATCAAATACTAAGTTTATTAGGTTTTAAGGAAGGTAGACTTCCATGCACTTACTTAGGGATTCCAGTTGATAAATCCTTGAGATCTTCCTCAGCCTGGAAACCAATTGGGGAAAAGATTGATAGGAGAATGGAGTCATGGAAATCAAAGTGGTTATCATGGGCAGGGCGAATTATAATGTTGAAAGCAACTCTATCAGCCATTCCCATTTATCTAATGTCTTGCATTTCAATGCCAAGTGGAGTGTACATGGCACTGATGAAGAAGTTGAGAAAATTCTTTTGGCAAGGTGCAGACACAAAAAAGAAGTTTGCTCTGATTGCATGGGATAAGGTTTGCAACCCAATTGAACTTGGAGGCATAGGTATCAAAAATCAATTATGGCAAAATAAGGCTCTTGGGGCTAAGCTATTATGGAAAATACACAAGGAACCACAACTCAAATGGGTCAGGATCATTAGAAGCAAATACCTCACTAACATAAATAGTGAAGAGGCATTAAGAGTCACAAATTTTCCTAGAGGGTCCCATATTTGGAACTTTATTACTAAATCTAGTGATATTATTCTTAATCATATATCATGGAATGTAAAGGATGGGAAGAAAGCACTATTTTGGAATGACTCATGGGGAGGTTACCCTATTATTAGTAATTTGATGGACACAGACAAAATTAGCCAAATTTGTTCAGAAAAATGGGGTATTCATGTAAGTGACTACATTATTTTATCAGAAAATAACCAAGCTTGCAAATGGGAGTGGAAACAATTTGAAGACCTTGACATTCCATTGGTGGAGATTAATAACCTTAGACAAGTATTAAATGATAGATTTATTTTGTTTAAGCAGGGAGGGGATGAGCTTATCTAGAATGGATCAAAATCAGGCTAGTATAATGTGAGGGATGGCTATAAAATAGCATCTGGGAAGCAAAGAAGAACCAAAACCCAGTTACCTATTCAATTATGCTGGAACAAAGCGTGCATACCAAAGGCTGGTATCTTCACATGAGCAGCTTTGTAAGGTAGAATTTTGACAGTAGATTGGTTTAAAAGAATTGGATATCAGGGCCCTTCAAGATGCTCACTATGTTACAATAGTGAGGAAAATTTCAACCATTTGCTTCTAACATGCCCCTTTTCCCTTGAATGTTGGCAATGGCTTTGTGCTAAACTTGGTTAGATAACAACATTGCCAAATAATATATTCACACTATTCAAATCTTGGCCAATTCTGATGCAGGAGCATCCATAGTCAAAGGGCTATCCTCATCAACCAAAAAGAAAGTATTAAATTTTTAATTTCCTAAGGTTTGGTTTAATTATGCAATAGGTAAATAAATTGCAATGTTGAGGCTGGAATAATTTATTAAATAATTGGTCTATATTTAAATATTGCACTTTTAGAGTGAGAGAAAGTGTAGGAGGTAACTTTGGAGTTTGAAATTCAAATTTGGAAATTTTGGAATAGGTTTTTGGAGACTTTCTATTCCATTTAAAATATTATTTTTGAGATTCCAAAATCCCTAAAAATAGGGATGGAGAGAGTGGACACCCAAGATAAGAAAAACAGATTTTTTGCTTTAATGCATAAAAGCTAGTGTTTTTGGAAAAATCAATTAATGACTTTAGTATTCAAATCAATTTGAATGAGCACGACTTGGTTCATTATTTTATTGATTTTTATGAGTCATTTACAGCAACAAGTCATGGAATATGGTGCAGCAAATTTTTGTGCCATATTGGAAGCATTTAATGATGATTTTAAGCACAAACTAAGGAATTTCAAGAAGACAATTGGATGGAAATCAAAGAAGATTTGGGATTTCAAAAGGTTTTAATATAGAAAAAATGGAGCCTTTAAGGTATTCAAAGGAGAAGCAAGCTAATGAAGCTGCAATTTTGGAGAAGAAACTTGTAGGTTTCTCCTGACAGTTGCACAAGAAAAATTGCAGAAAATCAGCTTGTGAAGAGAAGAGGAATATGAAAAGAGAAGAGGGATTTTGTAGGTGAAGTTTGGTGAGAGTTGAGGGAAGGTGAAATGAGTTTGGTATGTATGTTTTTTCAGGTTTGGAAATGAAGGCATAGCAGCAAATGGATTTAATAATCCATGATTGAGTTGTTACAGATTTGGTATTGGATTTAATAATCCATGATTGAGTTATTACAGATTTGGTATTGAAGTCTGCAAGTGTTTGACAATCTTGTTTCACAGTTTTTGGTAGAAGATTTGAAAGAATGAACTTGTTGTTTTCCTTAAATTATTTTTATATTGTACATCAATTTTATATCAATTTTGACACTATTATTGTTATCCCATGAGGCTGCACCATTTGTATTTTCAATTTGGAGAAGTTACTGTGATGTTCTTTTGGAGATTATGAATGAACAATCAAGTGTTCATGTTGCAGATTTTAAAATCTAATTTGTTGCATTTTCAATGAATTTTATTTTGTTGAGAATAGTTGTATGAAAATGGGGTATGTGTGTTTATCCTCCTACTTCAAATTCTTTTTAGGGACAACTTGTGTGGAAATTTTTGGATCATTTCTCCTTCAATCTTGTTATGGGAACTATGGAAGGAGAGAAATAGGAGAGTGTTCCAAGGGAAATCCATGGAGATAGAAATGCTTATGATTAAGATTGAAGCTGTCATTGTGGAAACAATGAACTCAAGAATTCATGCCCAAAGCAAAAAAACAAAATCTTATACAGGCTGGGATGGTAGTATGTTCAAGAACTAATTTGGTTTAAAAACTCCTCAAGTTATTCGGAAAGGGTGTCAAGTCAGCAAACAAAATAGAGCAAATTGTAAATGGAGACCTCCAAATATTGGATGGTTCAAACTGAATTTTGATGAAGCATCTAGAGGGAATCCAGGTCCATCAAGAGTAGGTGGTGTGATTCACTCTTGGTAGGGAAAAACTATTGCAAGATATTCAAAATCATTGGAGATTGATACAAATATGGCAGAATTTAAGGCTCTAGTATTAGGGCTATCCCTTTGCATAGAATTGAACTTGGCAAAGGTAGAAATTGAAGGGGATTTGACTTTTGTGGTAAATGCAATAAGAGCTAAGAAAGTGTTGAGCTGGAAATGACAATCTTTACTAGATTCAGCAATAAACCTGTTGGATAAGTTTGAAAATGTAATGATTAACCGTATTTATAGAGAAGGCAATACAATGGCAGATGCATTGGAAAATATGGGAGCTCATGGGACAACACTTGAATAGATAACTCCATGAGGAGCAAGGATTTTTGAGGTTAAGGCTTCTAAGAACATCGGTGAGGAAGAGGAGTGTGAAAGTTATGTTTCTAAGCGTGGAGAGTCAAGTAAGAAGGCATCAAAGGAAACAATGGCTTCTACAAACACTTGAAGGCATCAAAGGAAACAATGGCTTCTACAAACACCATTTGCAAAGAGATCCACATTGCAGTATTGGTTTCACTCTTAATCTTCTGTAGAATATTCTACTTGTTTTACATGAAGGTTGCAGTCAGGGAGTGCTGTGAGGATGCCACGGATGCCACGGAAAGACAGTCAAAGTGTGCATGGATGTAGCATAGTCAAAGTGTGTTGGATGCCATGTAGTGAGCAGGTCACTTGTTGCGATCCAACATTAACTATACTTGTGTTGTTCCTCCTCTTCTTCTTTTCAGGATCCATGCTTGCTTAGCTGATTTTGCAGGTTCAAGATAGCTTGGTTACACTTCAAATTAAATTGAGGCTTGAAGAATTCTCATTAGTGGAGTTACTAAGAGTAGGAGAAGTTTAAGTCATGATTCTGTTTGTTTTATCTTCTGTTGAGGCTTCAAGTCTTGTAAACTCTTATACTTTTAATTTTAATACAACCTTCTCAGCTTTGAACCCTTATTTATCAAAAAAAAAAATCAATTTTTTTATAGAAAAGAATGGTGTGCAATGGCAATTGAATCATATGTAGAAAACATCGAAGACTTTATAAATATAGAAAAAGAGAATTTACTTGAAATGAATTTTGAGAATTTACTTGAAATTAATTTCATGTTTTTTTTGAAAATAATGGTATGCAATGGCAATTCACTACGATTTATACCATTGGTGAATGAATGTAAGAACCATATAGTTGAAGAGATGGCTAGAAGCATGCTCAAGTCCAAGGTAGAATCGATAATTTTTGAGTTGAAGTAGTAGGTATGTATCTATTTACTTGCTAATTAGATGTCCAAAAAAAGTGTAAAGAATATTTCTTGAGGGATGGGGTGGAAGAAATACTAGTTTTGTTTCTCATTTCAAGGTATTTGACCTTGCATTTCTTATGCTCATATATTTGAAGAGAAAAGAGAAAAAAATATGATAAAAGTGAAAAATATAATTTTATTGGCTAAGTGAAAAATATTTTTTTATTGGCTAAGTGAGGAGACAAAGGCTTATGGGTTATATAACCTAGATAAAAATTAGGCTTATGGGTTATATAACCTAGATAAAAATTGCTGCCTATTGTTGCTCATCTTAAGGTATTTGACCTTACATTTCTTATGCTCATATGTGTGAAGAGAAAAGAGAAAAATATGATAAAAGTGAAAAATATATTTTGAAAAATATTTTTTGATTGACTAAGTGAGGAGACAAAGGGTTATAAGTTATATAACCTAGATAAAAATTGCTGCCTAGTGTTGCTCATCTGCTCATCTTAAGGTAGTTGACCTTGCATTTCTTATGCTCATATATGTGAAGAGAAAAGAGAAAAAATATGATAAAAGTGAAAAATATATTTTTATTGGCTAAGTGAAAAACATTTGTTTATTGACTAAGTGAGGAGACAAAGGGTTATAGGTTATATAACCTAGATAAAAATTTCTGCCTAGTGTTGCTCATCTTAAGGTCTTATGCTCATATATGTGAAGAGAAAAGAGAAAAAATATGATAAAAGTGAAAAATATATTTTTATTGGCTAAGTGAAAAACATTTGTTTATTGACTAAGTGAGGAGACAAAGGGTTATAGGTTATATAACCTAGATAAAAATTTCTGCCTAGTGTTGCTCATCTTAAGGTCTTATGCTCATATATGTGAAGAGAAAAGAGAAAAAATATGATAAAAGTGAAAAATATATTTTTATTGGCTAAGTGAAAAACATTTGTTTATTGACTAAGTGAGGAGACAAAGGGTTATAGGTTATATAACCGAGATAAAAATTTCTGCCTAGTGTTGCTCATCTCATCTTAAGGTATTTGACCTTGCATTTCTTATGCTCATTGATTTGAAGAGAAAAGAGAAGAAATATGATAAAAGTGAAAAATATATTTTTATTGGCTAAGTGAAAATTATGTTTTTATTGGCTAAGTGAAAAATATTTTTTATTGGCTAAGTGAGGAGACAAAGGGTTATAGGCTATATAACCTAGATAAAAATTGCTGCCTAGTGTTGCTCATCTTAAGGTATTTGACCTTGCATTTCTTATGCTCATATATTTGAAGAGAAAAGAGAAAAAATATGATAAAAGTAAAAAATAGATTTTTATTGGCTAAGTGAGTAGACAAAGGGACATAGGTTATATAACCTAGATAAAATAAATAAATTAAAAAAATAAAAAATAAAGAGATTGCGAGTAGTGATGCAATTTTTTTTTAAAATAGATGTGTAGAAATGTAATAAAATTTTATAACAAGAAAATCTACTAATTATAGAAACAAAACAATATTCTCCATCTTATTCTACTAGCCTACCTAGAAATCAAGTTCTACTCAATTGATTTCTACTCAAGTACCTTTATTCTACCAGCCTCTTAGAAATCAAGTTCTACTCGAATCCTCTTTTTAGTTCAAGTTCTCCTCCAAGGGTTGTAACGCCCCGCCGTGTGAACCCCAACGGACAACTAAAACTAACAAATTTCCACACTAATTTTTTTCTTTGAAAGTAGAACATTACAAGAGTGAACATAAGAAGAATGTGCACGCAGGCACTTCTTTTCCTCACTAGACAGAATGGGAACATGGGGTCCACACTCCAATGGCTAGTGGCTAGTCATGGATTGTGGAAGGCTTTTTAGCTCCTACAATGAGTTTAGATTCAGCAACCTTCTTGCCCTTCTCTATCAAGGGAGGTAAAATATTTGAAACAAAACAAGATTCTCAAGTCCTACTCAATTAGTTCAAGTTCTACTCAAGTACCTTCATTATCAAGAAAATATAGTAAGAATAGAAACAAAACAATATTCTCAAGTCTGCTAAGTACCTTCATTATCAAATCCTTCTTTTAGTTCAAGTTCTGCTCAATTACCTTCATTATCAAATCCTCTTTTTAGTTCAAATTCTCCTCCAGTTCAAATTCTCCTCCAAGGAAGGTAATTTTTTAGTTCAAAGTTCTCCAAGGAAGGTAATTTTTTTAAAAGGACTTGATATCCAGTAAATTCAATTTTTTTTGAAAAAGATGTGTAGAAATGTAATAAAATTTTATATCAAGAAAATCTAGTAAGTATAGAAACAAAACAATATTCTCAAGTCCTACTCAAGTACAATGTAATAAAAGTTTATATCAAGAAAATCTAGTAAGTATAGAAACAAAACAATATTCTCAAGTCCTACTCAAGTACCTTCATTATCAAATCTTCTTTTTAGTTCAAGTTCTTCTCCAAGAAAGGTAAAATATTTCAAAGAAATTTATTAAAAAACTACTAGTCTTGATTCATTTACCAATTTACCAATTTTTCTTTGCTATGTCATGCTAAAAGATTTCAAAGAAATTTATAAAATAACTACTAGCCTTGATTCATATACAAATTTTTAACATGGTTTGAATTAATGCCATGGATGAGGAAAGCTAATGTATCCATTAAAGACATAAAGCAAGATTGAAGGCACATAGAAAGATTAAAGACACAAAGCAAGAATGAAGAGACAAAGCAATTCCTCCAAGGAAGTTAATGGATCTCAAAGAAACTTATAAAATAACTACTAGTCTTGATTCATTTACAAATTTTTAACATGGTTTGAATTAATTCAATGGATAAGGAAAGCTAATGGATCCATCAAAGACACAAAACAAAATTGATAGCTAAAGGCTCCTCACAACAAAAAAAATTAACATGGTTTGAATTAATTCAATGGATAAGGAAAGCTAATGGATCCATCAAAGACACAAAACAAAATTGATAGCTAAAGGCTCCTCACAACAAAAACCTATGCTCATGTAATGAAATTGGACACCATAAGAACTATCTTGGTATTGATAGCACAATCTAAGTGGTTAGTATATTAGTTTGAGGGTAAATCAAAACTTTAAAATTTGTTTATAAATGAAAAAGTGTTTACAAACAATTAGGGTATGAAGTTATAAGACAACAACAAAAAGTTGAAAGTTTAGAAACGCTCTTTATGGACTCAAATGAGCATTAGAAAAAAACTTCAATAGGAGCAAAAGTATATCTACACTCTATATTAAATCGAAAGGTGTTAAAAGCCTACTTATAGTCTGTTTATATGTTGATGATTTGATTGGCAATAGTAAAGCATGAATAGAGGAACACTAGCAATAGTAGAGCATTAATAGAGGAATATCAAGATAAAATTTTACAACGATAAAACATATGTTAAGAGTTATTGTATTAAACATTATGGGGAGAATGAGGAGAATAATGCTTAACAACATTTATCCTTGTTTTATCTCTATTACACACTCCAATTGTTATATTATCCTTATTTTATCTGCAATTTTTTCCTTATCATTATTCTTCTTTATTGCTATGCCCATATCCTATTCTCCTCTCTCCACCCTCTTACCCATCACTACTTCATCAGCCCCACCATTGTAATGGGCACCGCTACATTACTGTTGCCTATAAATTAAACCATATATACGATGAGATTTATTTGCTGCAGCAATTTATCTTACTATTCTAATCTAATATATTTATTTCATATTTTCTTTTCTGCTCTATCTATATATTGCTATGTTGTTTTCTATGCTCTATCTGTATATTGTTACATTGTTTTCTCTCAAAACTGAGAATTTGGAGAATTAGATTTATTTAAGGACCTATAATTTTACTTACCCAGATTTTCCAAAATCAATCCATTTGTGAGTTAATTCCAAAATAATTTTTAGATCTTTACAATTTTACTCACCAAATCTTTCCAATTCCGTCCATTCTAGTTGGAAATTTCAAAGAAAAGTCTCCATCGAACTTTGTGAAGCACATTTGCAGCATCTGTCAATTCAACCACAAAACAACGCGCAGCTTGATACAAATAGCAAAACTGTAACAGCACATGTTCTTAAAATAATAAAATACCTTAAATCATGTTCTTTAACACTGGTTGATGTTATTTACCTGATGATTTCACCATTACTGAAAACTGCACAGAAAAATAATGCTACAAGATTGTCCGGAGTAAAGGATGACGGCCACTAAGGATAATAAACTTTCTTCAACCACACTTTCAACTCTTTCGAGCAATCGCAGTGGGCAATTTTCTGTCATTGAATTCGCTCATCGAAGGACAGCCAAATCCCTATGTGTTACTGTGAATATATTGTGGGAGTGTGAAAAGTTTAATGTGGGAGGTGGCAGGAAAAGAAGGATTGAATCCATGCAGAATAACCCATATGAGACACTTGTGTAGGTTGTTGGGCTATTGTCTTACACGTATCAACTTTATTGAAAATCACCATTTAGCAGCCCAATGCATCCAAGATCATAAATAACTGCGGTCACTGTTTGTCACTGGTTGACAGCGAAAAGCAAATGAAATTTAGATTATTTTATAATATTAATATTGTCTGTGACAAAAGTCTAGAATCAAATTAATGAATGAGTGTTAGATTCTTTTATAGTGTATTAATATTGTCTATCTTAAAAGTCTAGAAAATAAATAAATAAATAGTAAATGCGTGAAGCTTTCATGGTGCAAGGCCCCGGAATCAAAGCCTTGGCCTACCTACTTCAAAGGAATACAATTCTTTGTATTGTTGCATAACTCTTTATAATTGAACACCTATTCTTTTATTATAATATGGTGAAAATTCAATCGAGAGGTCTAAGAGTGCAAGTACACTATTTTATGCAATATTTACAATTTATAATCTACTAATTTAGTTAATTTATTAATTTTTAGGAAAAAGAATTGCATTAAATATAGTTATTCACAAACAATACAATTTATTTATCTTTCAACCATCAAATTATTGGTGAATAACTATGTACTTGTAAAACACAATTCAATCACATTAATAACTATCTACAACCAATGGCTTACATTTACTGTAAAATTTTCATGATTCTAAAAACTATTATATTAAAACTTAGTAGTTTTGAAAAAGTTTTTGTGTTAGTGTATAATTGTATTTCATTGCAAGGCTTGTTGTCTTCATCAATTATGCAGAATGTAATTAATTCTCCAATTAAAATTCATGACTTTTTTTACTATGTGCACTAGGTAATCATTTGATTGACCTTCCTTTGATTATAAATGGACTAACCTAGAGAAGGGAGTATGTATTGAAGTGTTTAGATTATGAAATTATTTGAACTTATTCTTTTTATTTATTTTTTATTTTTTTATTTTTATTTTTGGATTTGTTGTGTCATTTAGTATTGAAATTAAGAGTTGCTTAGAGTAAATTATTGAGAGATATTTGTGGACATGTGAAAGAAGTTAACTAAATAAAATTTAAAAAAAGAAGTGTAACAAACTAAAGATGATATTTTATAATAATTTTTTCTAATTTTTTTAATTAATTATTTTGGCTGTAATTGCTATTTTTGAAAACCATAGTGTACGAAACCATAATTTGTTTTTTCATTATATAGAGAACTATTTGTAGATTGATGTATATAATTGTTTTGTACAAAAAATAGCAAATTAAAATTTATTAAAAATAAAAAAGTTTGACATTTCTAGTTTATAGAAATTAATTAAAAATAAAAAATATAAATCAATCATTAAAAAAATTATATATTTGAACATTGGACATTGTGATCTATAATGAGTTTTAATTTCATAAACCAATTCTAAAAATAAACCCGTCAACCATATTGTCAAAGTTCATTATTTCTTTCTACATTGCCTTAGTCTTTTAGTTGCAAGTTCAAGACTAAGGATTGGGTTACCAAGCCTTTCTTGGGCCTAACACCAAATCAAAAAATAGATTGGAATTTCAATTTTTTTAGAATGGGTTCTCGTTTAGGAACAAGATATCAATTTAAAACATAGGATCCCATTCCTAAACGGGTACTTGTTTCCCATTCCTAAATAGGTACTTGTTTCTATTGGTTTTTTTTTTTTTTTGCCAAAACTTCCCCTCTTTGTGGACCCAACTTCTTCCACTTACCCTTATCATCTTTAAAATCATGTCAAAGAATAGATTTTGTAGTGCAATTTAAACCGGTAAATATCCTAGTAATAGCTAATTGTGAATTGGTATTTACAAGCATTCTTGATTAAAATTCATTTAAAGTTTTGTGTGAGGATAAAGATTGTGAAAATTGTATTTTTTGTTGAAACTTATGTTATTTTTGCAACTTGTAATAAGAAAATTTGAACTTCTTTAATCAATATTTAAAGGTTTGCAAATCAATTATTTCTAGATTATTCCAATAGTTGGCATGAAAATGACATTTTTTTAATAAATCAAATCAGACAATGTATAATATAAAATAAAATTTTAGCTATATTGAATTAATTGTTAATAAATCATTTAATGTATCTACATCTAATTTTGAATTGTATATATGATGACCCATGCAAATATTTATTTTATGAAATTGTTAAAATAAGATTGAGAATTTTGAAGTTTTAATAATGCAATAAGCATTAGGGTTTATAGTATTTTGTGTATTGTAAATATCAAATTATTAGAAAATTCAGTTGTCATAGAGATGTTTAGGTTCCTATTGACCTTTCCAAATGTAGGTTATAGGCATTTTTTTGAATAGACAATTAAAAAGTGAATAACTACCATTAAATTGGTAAAAATATTTTAGTAATATATGCAATACAAATATGTGAACCTCTTTAGATAATTTATTTTCACTATAAATAACATTGTAGAATGCATGGTTCTAGTCATTTTAGTACACTCCATATGCATATCTCAAATTAGTACACAAAGGGTGATAAATGTTATGTAAAACCTCATTCCGTGAACCTAGAGGACTATGCAATACCTAAGCACAACTAATTTTTTAAAAGTTAAAACAAGGCAAGTAAAGTATCCTACTCTAACCACATACATCCTCTAGGCTATGCAACGCGTCTACATGTGAACACCCTTATAAAATTTAACAACCATAGCATATAAATTTTAAACTCAAGATACAACTTACAACAAAGCATTAAACCATTTCAAGATAAATTAACACATAGAAATGTATTAAACATATTTCCACATATACAACACCATTAAATCCAATAATGAATAGATCATAAATACTATTACAATTACATCACAAAGGTTCACCTCGATACAAATGAGGTATTACAATTATACACATAGATCCACAGTTACAATGAAGAAGGAGAAGAACAACTCAGAGAACCACACGAGCTCCTCGAACAAGAAGATCCCGCCATCACGAACAGGAAGAGAAACTCAACAGTGTAAGATGCACGCCACCCAACCATCTGGTACCCGTAGGCCCAGCCCCGTGCTAGGAGATAGTAACAGGTAACCAAGACAAACCTATTACCTCTAGACACAAGTAATATACAAGACCACACTGTACCAGTAAATGCAAAACAACACTACCAGTACCAGTAAACACAAAATAACACTGTACCAAAAAGACACAAAACATAAGGTTACATTGCTTCCAGAACCACTGAATCAAATACATCCACTGTATAATACAAATCGACCGTTGTCATAGGAGGAGTGTCATCACAAAGGTTGCATTGGTTATCCAAAGGAAATCTTCCTAGGTCCTGGCCCCCCTCTAGGGTTATCCTGGTAACCTCTCACGATTCTGGCCCCACATGCACACCAGTGCGGAATCGGTTATCTTTCGAGAAGACAAGATAACGATCTTGCCATTCCAGGCCTTCCCGACTCATCTCAAGTCTCATACTAGCCCTTGAGCCAATGAGCGAGGCTAAATTATCTGATTAAATATTAAGCTACTCCATCCCTAATAAAGGTTATTTAATTTCCACTGATTAAACTGACTTTCACACGAGTTATCCTGGGACCCCTTTGTGTCCCGGCCCCCATTGAAAGCCACTCCCCTATCGACAACACAATAACATATTCCACAACCCAAGGGTAGACACAAAATATGATAACAAATATCAAACTGCTTATCTCTGGAAGACTTATAATTTTCTCGACAACAAATATCCCCAATGCCCAATACACAATTATAGAAGAATACACAACAATAAGAAGCCACTCAAGTAATTAAATAAATGACCATTAAGATTTCCTAAATCCAATAAATCCACAACGAATTAAACCAACTACTTAACTTCGAGTTTGACAATTACTCATAATATTCAATTCAAATTGCCCGCAAATGTGAATAGAAAATAATACAATTTAAAATAATTCAGGAACTTAAATAATCTAATATTCGGATTTCCTAAATCCAAATTGAATCAATATCTATTTAAATACAAATCAACTTTCACTCTTAAGTCTTTTATCTTAAGATTTTATTAACCCATGCATCTACATGCTTTTATTAATATATAAATACTTCTGTTTACAAATAATAAGGAAATTAAAACTAATTGTTAACTTAAATTTCGCAAACAAATATAAATAGAAATCTTTATCCTTCTAATAAAATCATCTTATTATAAAACACCTACTTGTGCATGGTATGCATTAATTAACGATATAATATTTCTTTTAAATGAATAATTATATATTCTAATTACATAATCTAATTATTATTTTCCAACGTTTATTTTAAAATATCAAATTGTGCATGTGCATGCACCTATTTAAAAATACATTTAAATATATTTTAAATACTCTAAAATTATATGCAATATTTCAATATATATTTTTAAACAAATAAATAAATATATAAATATAAATTAATAATTTTCAGACAACCCTAATCATAAATCCTGTATGTTGCGACTTTAATAACTTTTGTTTTCGGGTCTGAGTTTCTCTGAAATTTTTACTGAAAGTGTGCAATCAAGTTGTCTAAAATATATAAAAAATTCAGCCCTACCCAGTTCGTAAATTTTGAGTTATGATTAATTTAGTAACGCACTCTCTCTGCTGTTTTGAGTTTCAAATTACCAGAGGTTTCCAATTTTTTTTAAATCTATCAGAGGATTTCATCCTCAATCTTACAGAGGTTTTTCTAATCCCTCAAATACTTTTATTTGTATTTTCTATTGTTTAAAATCATTCCCTACAAGGATCTAAATCTTTACGGTAATTTACCACTTTCTACAGAAGAACAAATTATGTTTTCACAGGAAGAGGTTTCTAAGTTTTGATTTAAATTCAACAGAGGTTCAATAATTCCACTATAATTTCCTCCTGTATAAATCTATTTCGAATAAACAAATTACACAAAGGATTTAATTATTTTCTACAGAGGTTTCATTTTCACGGCAATCTTTTAAAATAAAGAAACAAGAACTTCTACAGTATTGAAAAATTATTTCATAAAACATTTCCAATTTGCATTACAGTAATAAAATAACTTTTTAATTTTAAATTTCACAAAAACAGTAAAGAACCTGTTACAGAAGAATGTTGCCTCAAGAAAATGTTGTCGAACTTCTCTATAATTTCAATTCTCAATGTAGCCAAAGCTTTCTTCAATGCAATTGCCTAATTCCAGAAGTCACAACAAAAAACACAGCCAAAAATTCTACAACAAAATAATTTTAAAACAATTTCATCTGAGAGATCCACAATTTCCTCACCAATTTTTCACAACCCATCCTCAACTTTTTTCACGTGAAACAACTTTCTTTTGTTTTCTTTTCTTTTTTTCCAAAATCCTCTCCGTGAATGAATTTTCAACAATTAGATCACAAATTTCTAACTCCCAGTTATCTTAAACAAAATATCTAAAATATATTTTCCCTCAACAATTTAGATATTTTCCATTCACATACATTTAAATATAATAATACAATTTACTAATTGCAACCAATTTAAATATTTTTATTTATTTAATTACCATTTATTTTTAATAATAAAATTTACTCAATCAACATAACCAAAATAAATTTATTTATTTATTCTAAAGCCCTCACAACAATAATTCATTTAATTAAATATTTAAAATTAAATACACATTTAATCTAAATTAAATTTGCACAAGAATAAAATACTCAGAACAACAATGATAAAACTAAGACCAAGTTCAAACTGACGACACACTGTACTAGGGTAAAGGTATGACTAGGTAACCCGTTACTATCTCCCAATATTACTGTTGAGTAGTGGACACGCTCAGACCTATGAAACCAGGTGAAGCTAATGTCCGGTACCTGCAATCTTGCAAACAAGCAAATGTCGCACATGTATACATATAATCAATTATTCACACCGTGAAGAGAGAATCACGGAAATCATAGGGCACTCGCAAGTGAGTGATGCAATACCGTTCTCTTCAGCAATACAGTATCAATAACTGACAAAGCTTACATCATTAACATAATCAAAACACAAGGCATCATTAATTCAAGTACATACTATGCTAATCTAAAACATGCCATAATGATAACCTCATAATAAAATACAATCACATCAAATTATAACATTCATGTCACTTAACAGAGAGCGATCAAATAATAAACAAACACCTTAAATCAAGAGTTATTAGAAACAAAGCGTAAGATGGGGAAAACATTGTCTAATCAACATAGCACAAAATAGAGGGGTGTTACAATAAATTTGTGTGTATGTGAGAGAAATTTAATTTTCAAATTTAGATGTATGTTATGTAAAATGAAGTATCAAATTCAATATTGAATTAGATATTTGAAGGATGTTGGATATTGATAACAATTCTTGAAGAAGGTTGGAAAATATTGAAAAATAAATTTGAGAAGATTCCATACATATGTGGAAGTTTCAAAAAATGGATCAAATAATTGTGATATTTGGAACATGCTCCTAACTAGGTACACAATGGTGACCCTCTACACATGCTAGTTACTACATGGCATGGTTGTTTCTAACATCATATAGTTGATCCTCATCGAGTAGAAGTGTCCCTTGACTATCATACTCTAAAATTCCTTGAAGTTGCTTGCCAAAATAATTGTTCCTCTATGGTGCTTCTATAGCTAAAGGATCTACTAAGAGTGTCAAACAACATATAAAATTCAAAGGGTAAAGAAAAAATGATTGTGGGGGTCAGAATATTATGTAAATTAAACCTCTATTTGGCATGCTTTACCCCAAGTAGATTGATAATTTTAACAGTGGAAACTATGGAATGTAGGTATATATGATTGATTTGTCAATGATGTTAGAGACACACTCGAAGGTTGTAAAATTAGGAAAGTGTGTGTAGTGCATCTATATGCAGGAACAATGGTAATGTAAAGAAGCTCAACGATGTTCTAGAGGAATTTTTAGTAGAGTATCAACAAAAATATATAATGTAATCCCTTCAATTGAATCACTTGCAAGTGAAAAAAATAATTTGGTAGACTAAGATAGTGCATGAAGGAATCAATAAAGCATGAGAATGTGTAAACAAAACAAAGCAATCTAGAAGAGTGTGAAAGAGTATAATAAGGTTTTCCAAATGTGGAAAGGATGATTAATAGGAAATTTTGGATGAATGAGAAGCTAGTTGTAAAGAAAATATTAGGGTTTTGTTGACCATTAGTGAAATACATATATTAAAACTAGAAAGAGATAATAGTATAGGCATGGCAGTATCTAATAAGATACTAATAAGAATAAGGGAATTGAGTTTTGATTGTAGAAGGGATCTATGCTTGGTAGTTTGACACATGTGTGAGATTTTTTAGGCTTATAAATGCTTGAAATGATGATTAATTGTGCCTGTGAGAGATGGACACTAAAATGAGTGCAAAACATGGATGAAATTGAATCAAAATTTTGCAAACAATTTAGTTCGCTTATGTTATAAAGTGAATCATGTATGCTAAATTATATAAATATTAATTTTAATATACTTGACAAAAGGTTACATAAAAAGATCATAAATTTTTCATACTTGAGTTATTCATTTATCCTTCACTCAAGCATTATCTTCATCCCTCTAGTGAACACAAGAGATAATGAATTAGTGTTCATTAAGAATAATTTAGATGAAAATTTTTACACACCTAAAATTTCTAACTATTTTTTTATATTCTTAGCTAAGATGGAGAATAACAGATTCCTTGAGGATATGAATGCTATAAATGATGTCAAAAGATGCTCCAATAGATTGAACATGAAAGAATTTATATGTCTATGAAGAAACAATCTATATATTTTTTAATACTCTTAGCTAAGATGAAGAATAACAGATCCCTTGAGGATCATGAATGCTATAGATGATGTCAAAATATGCTATAATAGATTGAACATGAAAGAATTTATGTCTATGAAGCAACAATCTATATCTTGATTTGGAAATGAAGCCGCCATCAAAGCGCAACTTTATCTATAAATGACCTATGTGAATAAAAATATTATATATTTAATGAAGCCGCCATAAGTAATTTTTTATGATTATGACAAAACAAAAAAATATAAATATAAAAGAAATAATGTGTCCAATGAGAAAAAGGATATGATTGTGATAAATCTACTAAAACTAAAATATTATGATTGTCATAGAGTCAATATGGTAACATGTATAGTTTGATAGAATCGTACAAATCAAAATTTTGTGGGCATGATCAAGCCACCAAAATAAAAAAAATCTATGGCCATAATAAAGCCAAAAAATTAAAATTCTATTGTTTTGATGGAGCAACAATCATAAAATGATATTATCCATTGTATGATATAGCCTTGATGGTAACAAGTACATGATATAAAGGAAATAATGAGAAATTAAATTGATTGGATATAAAATGACAAAAATAGTTTAAAGAAAAAGAATAAAAATAGAGATTGTTTGAAAATTCGAGAAAAGGTATAAATCATGTGATGTAAGAAAAAGAGACATTCATTTCAAAGATATTTTATCCCTAGAAATATCATATAGCTTTCCTCACATGTGTTGGAAATATAAATGAACAATAAAACCTAACCTATATCATTTAAAATCATCTAAAATATACATTTGCACTTAGTTTACAAATTATACAAACTAAAAATCATAAAAAAGCACTTAATTTTCTTAAAAAATTATGAAAAAAAACCCTCACTGGGACTCACACCCCTTTGGGCAAATTAGTCCCAGTGCAGATTTTTAATTGCATTTTCTATCATTTGAAACTCTATTTCTATGCTCATGTTTGGTGTTGATAACTTTCTATTTTAGTTTATAGAGTTTTGGTCATATTCGTTTCATTACATTTAGCTTAATTTGCATTTTCATCCATCTTGCATTTAGTATCCCTTGCATGAGAATTTCTACTTGATGTCCTATTGCTAATACTATAGTGAGAAGAAGTTTGAGACTCATGTCATCCTATGATATAACAATCTTTATGGATCTTGGGTTATCTAGCTCCTTCACTACTAGTGATGACACTAGTACATTAGGTATGGAACCTACCCTTAACAACTCTTTACCTTCAAGTAGTGTGACACATGTTGAAACAACGATTGCTAGTATTCCATAAGAAAACATAATCCAAATCCATGAAGACCTAACAAACCTACAAAATGAGATAAGTATAAAGAATATTTCAACTACTGCCATCCCTACCATAGATAACATTCATCGCATGCTTGAAACTGAAGATGAAATTGACCTTGTGCATAACATAGTTTAGATCTTTGGAAAAAACCTTACCTCTACCACTAGTTTTCCTTTACTCTCGAACAATGTCACAAGTCAAGGAGGAATTCAAATTCCTCCTCCCACAACAATTACCTCTATTCCTACCTATACCAACCCTCAAGTCACAACAAAACTGCAACCGACTAGTAATGTGATTCCTTCCTTGGGTATTTCTACTAGCATTCCTAGTACCTTTGTGGCATCACATGTCATATATCCTACCACTTTACCACCTATAAGCATTCCATTTACTTATCCTTTGAACACATACACCCCTCCACATTATTTGCCTCCATTTCACAATACAAACAATGAACCTCTCATAAACCAACTTTTGCAAACCTTTTCATCCCTCCAAAAGCAAGTTTCCACCATCAACCAAAATCAAAATGGGCTGCCTACATATTATGTCAAAAGTAATACCTTGTCCTTGGAGATATTGCAAATATCAATGCCATTAGGTGTAGAGGTGCCTAGATTCAAGATATATGGGGGAAAGGGAGATCATTTTAACCATGTTTCCACTTACAGGACCTTATGTAGTGACTTTATCCTTGATGATAATCTCTTGGCTAAATTTTTCCCTAGATCCTTGAAGGATACTACCTTAGAATGGTTTTCTTCATTACCGAAAAAATCAATTCATTCATTCAATGAACTTGTTGGGGTATTTATCAACCATTTCCAAGTGCATATGACTCCTAAGATGACCTTGTCCAATTTGATTTGATGTTAGCAAAAATAAGAGGAAAATATTATCAACTTTATCTTGTGCTACTAATCTCTTTATTCCCAAATTGATGTAAAGGTCCTTGAACCTCACCTTTAAAATATGTTCATAGATAATTGCAAAGTAAGATACAAGATAAGCTTACCATGATTAAATTCCCCTCCTTCATGCTCTTATTAGTACCCTCTATGATTATCAAAACTTGGTTAGTAGTTGTGATGCAAAATCCATATCTAGCCAAACTGAGAAGTCTGAGTCTACAAACCAAAACAATTACCAACCTTTTATAAAATAGAATAAAGGGTTCATTCAACTTAATCCCTCTCAACAAACAACTCAACATGTTGATAACTAAGTAGCTATCATAAAAGCAGTGATACCCTTTAGCTATGGGGACTCAAAAAGACAATTCACCCCCTAGCCCAATACCCTCCATAATACAATGTCACAAATCCTAGAACAAAAGATGATACCTTACATCTTACTAAAACTCCCAATCCTAATAGACCATTACCCATAAAATATAGACCAAATTCTTACTATCATTACGACTGACAAAATGAACATGATATGGAACATTGCAAGTGTCTTAAACATCTTGTGCAAGACCTCATTAATTTTTGCCATCTTTCCATTGGATGTGTTAATAATCAAGGTAATAATTCCATTGCCCCTCCTAACCAAAAATCTCAAATCTTTACCAGCCCTATGCCTAATCATAATATTTCATTCGTCAAAGCTAGCAAAACTAAAAATGATGACGTGATGAATGTTGACATGGATGAAGACAACAATGATATTATCCTAAACGATCCTATAGATATTGATCATGTGGATGATATGGTTGGATTGATAGAATTCATACCTTGTAAGGTCCAAACTAAAAGGCCTCTTGAGATTTATTTCTCCTCACAAGATATACTTAAAAATGCACCTAATGGTCCTCTTTACATAGCAGACCAAATCTATGACAATCCCACTAATGGGATATTAATAGATCTCATATATGGAGAGAATGTGATCACTAAAGAATTCTTACTTGTGCATGATCTCTATCAACAAATATATGATAAACCAAAAGCATGGGTCAAGATGCATAATAGTTTCACTTTCCCTATGATGGGATCAATCACCCTTCCTTTACAAATAGGACCAAAAACACTCGGTGTATCATTCTCCATCATCCCATAGTTAGACTAATTTCGTGTGAAGCTATGATATCCATGGCTCTTCTTAATGAGTGTTGTACCTTCAGTTATACATCAATCCTTAAAGTTTCTCTTTGACAATGAAATTTTCACTGTACATCATAGTGGCTTTAACCCTTTGTCTTCCCACAAAAAAAAATCCTTAGATTTTGTAACATAGATTTTGGGCACCCAAGGTCTTTCTAGCGCTTCTAGGGTATTTCACCTAAAAGGAGAAAGAAGGAACAAAATGCACATGTCTACAATCTAAGTTAATGCAATATGGATGGAATATGGATGCAATATACCTAGATGCAATGTTGGAATGCAAGAAACTAATAAGACTAATTGATTAATGAATGGAAACTAAGGAAATAAAGAATGTTTGAAAACCCATCGTGTAATGTAAAAATATTTAGAAAATGAGTGCAAAATGAAACATAAATGTATGAAACTAGAAGTGTGCACCTGGGATCTTGAAGGAGGCTAGAAATGGCTTCTATAATGTTGTTGATGCTGATTTTTAGGCCTGGTGGGACTCATTCACCATTTTGGGTGAATCAGTCCCAGTTATGCAAAACTGTTTTGAAACCTATTTCTGACAAAAGGGTATCTAAAATGCAGAAAACCAAAAGTTGACCTTGGAGTGGAACTCATTCACCACCCATGATGAATGAGTCCATTTTTGAATTTTTGAATTTTCAAAGGTGGAATCTGGAGCTTTCAGTCTACACTTTGATTCTCTATAGGTGCTCACTTCCAAAACTCTAATTTTTGGGTCTGAAAAAGAGTTTTTGTTGATATTTTGAATTGGATAATGAAGAGAAGACCTCAAAACCTTTTCATATTGATTCCAAATGATTCCAAGCCTCCAAGATCTCTAAATCTACAAACACAAAAGACAAGAGAGAGAAATGGTGAATGTTAGGGCATGGGGGTTTTCCTTGTTCAAACCCCTTTTAGGTAATTAAACCAAATTGATGAAATAATGTAATCAAACATGCAACAATGAAGTTGATTACCTTTCCATGATGTTTTATCTTTAAATTCTATAGTAAGACATAAAGGATTTTCCCTTGTAGGTCTGAAAATTGATATCTTGGTGACTTGAAATGATGAAACCCTAGGTTGCTTGAATTGAGATGGAAGAATGATGGATGAATAATGAAGACTGAATGTGATTTAGGGTTTAGAGAGGTGATTTTATAGGAAATTCACCTAATTAGCCTGAGAATTGGATCCCTTAGGCTGACATATGAAAAGAATTGACTTAAACTTTAATTTTTCTCACTCAAAGATCAAAAAATGGGTTAAATGGGACTTCATTCACCACCAATGGAAAATGGGTCCCACCTAGATGGGATTTATTTTCCATGGATGGCGAATGGGTCCCATCGAGGTCAATTTGATAGCTAAAATGCTAGTAAGTTGAAAAATAAGGTTTAAATTGTGACAAGTTGTCAATCATTTCATCAATTTAAGCCTCGGGATGCACAATATGGGTTAATACAGGCCTATTAGTGATGATCTAAAGGTCAATTAGGGCTTGGAACACTGAATTTAATGTGAAAGTGTGATTAAATATAGTGTACAACACTAAAATATTGTACACATAGCCTAGGAAGGCACAAGAACCAATGTGAATGTGCAAGACACCTTAGAACACTAGTTTACCATTAAGTTTTTTTTTAAATCCTTCTAAATTGATGTGATAATGTTATTAAACACATTTTATAATGTTGAATTAGGAGAAATAGGTTCATTAAGTCTAGAAAAGCATGAAATTCCTTTACAACACTTTACAACACTTTTATAAGACATCAATAAAAGTATGTTATTCAATTTGCAAGGGTCCAAGACCTAGTGTGGATGCATAAAATTCCTCACAACACCAAATCAATGCCTCATTAAGTCTAGTATATCATGAATTATTCCCATATCAAGCAAGAGGTCCTTTTTATAATGGTACACTTAGCCCCTACTTTAGTGAGAGGATGGGCTTGCTTCAAACTCACACTAAAGTAGACATTCAAGAGAGATGCAAGTGTACATATACAAATGACAAAGGATTACAATGATCAAGAAGGAAGTTAAGCCCCCAAGATCCAAGAACCTAAGTAAAACCAACAAGATACATAATTATGTAATCGCAAGAACTAAAAGAAAGTAGAATAGGGTGGGAAAGATGCACTCACTCTGGGGCCACAGAACATTAGGTCGTCCATGGGGTGAGAAGTCCACAACATAGTCACTCTAGGGAAATGGAGCTTATGATTGTCCATGGGGTGAGAAATCCCAAAAGGTGAGAAACATATGCTAGTTGGTATGTACTCAAACATGCATAGGTGGCTATGGGGAAAGTCGCGCCTTGGAATGGGCTTCCCACTGAACCATACCAAAGTTATACCTCTTGATAAATTTGATAAGGCAACATAATGAAAATGAACTTTGAGGTCCATGAGGTAATAAAAAAATTGTATGCTTGACACTCATAGAAAAATAGGATGGCACCACAAGCATGCAAGTTTTATTATGCAAGGTGGCCATATAACAGTTGTTGTAATAGTGTAAGGTGTGTTCAAAGGGATTTTTCTTAGTTTGTACAGGGTTTCATCTTAGGGAACATTATGCTCAATGTCTCCAATAGAGGATAAGTGCGAACAATCTAATCTCGTTTCCAAGAGAGGACAAGTGCAAGGTCTCATCTTGGGGAATATTGTGCCAAATGTGTCCAAGAGAGGAAATTGCAAGAAAAATAAAATCACATAATGAAATGTGTTGTGATGTATGCACCTTTACTATGAGCAATTGCTTTAAAGTAGAAGAAGAGGACATGAGAGCTTACTCATAAATCCCTATGCCAAGTCATATGTTTCTGATAAGCTATGTCATGAATAAGGATAGTATGTCATATGCAAGCCAACTTAAGGCATCTCGTCCACATCCCAAGTTTTCTCTTATGTATTCATGAAAGGTTAATGACTAGCCAAAGGAGGCAACGACAAGTGACATACAAAGAAAAGGTTGTTAAACCCCTTTCCCCCACTAAGTGTAGGACAAAGGTGAAAATTTGTATCAATTAGAGGAACTAGGTGCCCCAGACAGAGGGAAGCATATCAAACTCCTTAAGATGTTGGATTTTATGACTCATGCCTTTACATTCATTAGTGGAGTGACTGTGAAATCTATGATAGGTGCAAAATGAAGTTTTGGAATAGCATTTATTATGAGTTCTAGGAGGGAGGGTGATCAAGTTAACTTGGAGGAGTCTTGACAAGATACCCTCTTGATCAAGGGGAGAAGTAGTTTTTGTTGTTTGGGGAAAAGAGATGTCTTACTTAGTAGAAAATGTCATACCTAAACAAGTTTCTCTAGATTGAAAGATTTTGTTCTCATTCTTATAGGAGGAGGGAAAATCTATCGAATTCCAATCATTGGAATCTTGTGAGATGACATTGACATTAAATGAAGAGTTCATTTTTTGTGTCATATTGTGTAAAGGATGATGTTCGAGACCACTAGTGTTGAGGAGTTCAGGATGTGTTACAGTTAAGGTTGGCTTGGAAGAATGTTGTGTGAGAGTGTTGATGTTGAGGGAAAGCTTGACTACTTCTATCAAAGGATGATAACCAAGACCATGAGTGGTTTGTTGTGTGATAGGGTATATAGGCTTGTGGATACCTTGTTTTCGAGCACCACATCCTTTTCCACTATATCAAATTTGTTTCATAAGCTCATAACCATGTCCATAAAGTTTCTTCATTGCTTTAGAATTGGGTGGTTGTTCATTGTTTTGTTCGTCAAAGGTTGTTGTGAAGTTTGCTTCTTTGTCTAAAGTGGTTGATGAGGATGCTCTCGAAAGGTCATCCCAATCATCTTCTGATAGCTATGTGACTTGTTCAATATGTTTTTTTTTGTTTGTTTGTTGAATGGGTTCCACTTGTGTAGATGATGTTGACGTGTTTAAGGAATTTGCTTTTTTTTTCTCAAGTTGTAAGACACTATTAGGTTCAGGATCATCATCAAGTGTGTTGACTGTGTTGTCGTAGATGTATTTCATTTTGTGATGGAGAGTGGAAGGCACACCTTTCATGGCATGAATCTACTATTTTCCTAAGATAATATTACTTGAGAGTTCATAAGGTATAACATGGATTGGTGTATTCAAGGTGACCACTCCAAAGGTAAGAGGCATAATGATTACCCCTAGTAGTTTCTTTTTGACATTTCCAAACCGCTTAAGAGAGAAAGAATCAAGTCGAATGGTTGATTGATCAATTCCAAGCCTATCCAAAAAGCTCACACTACACACATTAAGGGTAGAACCAATATCAACAATTTTTCTCTTGATCCCTTTTATTTTTTATTGAGAAATGATCTTGAAAGCATCATTTTTTTTTGCACATCCAAAGAGGGGAGTTCACTTTGATGGAAAAAAATGTCAACATTTTGGCCTTGAATCATTATTGCAATAGCAATTAGTGGCACATTAGAAGGGACAAGAACTTTTTGTAAGGTTGTTTGGATCATGTTGTGATAGTGAGGGGAGGCTTGAATAAGATACCACAATGATATCTTAGCAGGAGTATTCTTAAGTTGCTCGACAATATCATACTCCTTGAAACCTGGAAAGAAAGGGTTGGGTGGGATACGATTAAACAATGGTAAGGGTGTAGGGGTTGCTTGTTGTAGTTGCAGATTATTATGTGTTATATGTATGAGAAATGGTATTATAACTCGATTTCTGTGATACATTAGTTTTAGGAGGGCAAAGGATAAGTTTAGGTTTATTTTGACTTCATTTGTGTGAATGAAGGTAGAGAATTATAGGGTTGTTAGGATGTCCCATGGGGTATGTATGAGGTCCATTGATCAAGGGGGATCTAATGGAAACTTGTGCATTCATAACCTCAAGTCTTGGTTTTATGTATCTCTAATATACGACAATCTAAAATCACCTTTTTATTAAAGGATGTTACATTATGATTGTTTTCCTTTTTCAGCACCATGATATTCTCCCTAAAAGGGGAGTTTTTAGGAGAACAACAAGCCACATTTTCTTGACAAAATGACTTCATTTCCAATAGGGGAATGATCAATGATGGGATTTTCAAGAGTGGGATGATTAGGAGAAGGTGCTAGTTGAGTGTCCATTATCTTTAAGGTTCGATTCTCTTGTGTCATGCTATCTACCCTACTATAGGCTTGGTTCTTCCAAAATGACTTCATTTCCAATAGGGGAATGATCAATTATGGGATTGGAAATAGTGGGATTATTAGGAGAAGGTGTTAGTTGAGTGTCCATTGTCTTTAAGGTTTCATTCTCTTGTGCCATGCTATCTACCCTACTACAAGAGCTTGTAATATGTGCATCCAAGTTTGAAGTTTGTAAAGTAGTTGCATCACAAGTGTGGGAGGCATCAAGTGAAGGACCAATATGGTTGTCCAATAGATTATCCCAAATGGGAGGAGCATTAGGAAAGGGAGGATCAAGGGTTTCATGATTTGTAATAGGAATGTATTCTAACACCAACCTATCATCTTTACATCAATGTGGGATATTAGGAGATAGACAGGTTTGATTTTCATGACCATGGAGACTTGGTAAGGTGATGTTTAAGAATGTGTCTATGATCTCATGTTCTTGTTGTCTAGCATCTTCCAAAGGGGAATAAGGAGATGGACAATCAAGACCCTCAATTCTTGTAGCTTCTTGCACCAAGATACCTTCATTACTAATAGGAGAGGTATCGGGAGAAGAACAAGTATGATTGTTTTGATTATCTACACTACCATTCACACCAATGAGAAATGTAATATTAAGGATTGTGTCAAGGGTTTGATCATGTTTCTTAAATTCTTCATTGTGGTAATCAAAATTGAACTCATAAGAGTGAATGTTGTACTTATACAATGCACTATTAATGAAATCAAAGACACATCTTTTGAAAGAAAACATGCTACAATGAAAAAGGAAAGAAAGTACAATGTAATGACTTCAAAGGAAATGCAATTTTTAGTTTTTAAGAAAGCTAATTTTTTGTTTACACAATGCAAAAGTGCATTTAACCAACACATGAAATGAGCTAATTTGAGCTAAATCAAATGAAATTCATGTTACAAAAGCTCAACTAGTTAATATAGGTAGGTAAAGACACTAAATAGAAGCATAAAAATAGGGTTTTCAATTCTGTAAAGGGCAACTTTAGGGGTGAAAAGGGACTGATTCGCCCAAGTTGGCGAATCAGTCCCAGTATGGATTTTTTTTCCAATTTAAAAAAAAAATGACTGATTTTGATGCTTTATGAGTGCTATGATGCAAACGTATGTTAGAAAGAAAGAGTTTTAGAAAATTTAAATGAATTTATATGCCAAAAATGCAACCTAAATGCACTTTTTAAGAATGTGAAATTTGAAACCTAGCATGCAAATGAATTCATGCAAGTCCTAATGCAATATCAATGCAAGCTATATGTATGATGAGGGACACTAAATCACACAAGAAAGTGTTCAAAAATTAGGTTCACCAAAATGTAAAATAGATTTTTGGCACCCAAGGTATCTCTAGCACTTCTAGGGTTTTTCACCTAAAAGGAGAAATAAGGGCCAAAATGCACTTATCTACACTCAAAGTCAATGCAATATGGATGGAATATGGATGCAATATACCTAGATGCAATGTTGGAATGAAAGAAACTAATAAGATTAATTGATTAATGACTGGAAACTAAGGAAATAAAGAATTTTTGAAAACCTATTATGTAATGCAAAAATACTTAGAAAATGAGTGCAAAATGAAATAGAAATGCATGAAACTGGAAGTATGCACTAGGGATCTTGAAGGAGGCTGGAAATGGCTTTTGGAATGCTTCTAATGCTAATTTTCAGGCCTTGTGGGACTCATTCACCATTCCTGGTGAATCAATCCTAGTTTTACAAAATTGTTCTAGAACCTATTTTTGACAAAAGGGTATCTAAAAAATGCAAAAAATCAAAAACTAACCTTGGAGTGGAAATCATTCTCCACCCATGGAAAATGACTCCACTTTTGAATTTCTGAATATTCAAAGGTGGAATCCAGAGTTTTCAGTCTACACTTTGATTCCCTACAGTCTACACTTTGATTCCCTATAGGTATCCGCTTTTGAAACTCTAATTTTTGGGTCTGAAAATGAGTTTTTGTTGATATTTTGACTTGGATAATGAAGAGAAGACCTAAACAACTTTTCGATTTGATTCTTAATGATTTCCAAGCTTCCAAGATGTTTAAATTTGAAAACACACAAGACTAGAGAGAGAAATGGTGAATTTTAGGGCATGGGGGTTTGCCTTGGTCAAACCCCTTTTAGGTAATTAAAACAAAATCATGAAAGAATGTAATGAAACATGCAAAAAAGGAGTTGATTAGCTTTCCATGATGCTTGATCTTGAAATTTTGCAACAAAACATGAAGGATCTTACGTTGAAGGTCTGAAAATTGATATCTTGGTGACTTGAAATGATGAAACCGTAAGTTGCTTGACTTGAGATGGAAGAATGATGGATGAATAATAAAGAATGAATTTGGCTTAGGGTTTAGCGGGGTGATATTATAGGAAATTCACCTTATTAGCCTGAAAAATGGATCCCTTAGGCTAAAATATGAAAATAAAAGACTTAAATTGCAATTTTTCCTACTCAAAGGTCAAAAATGGGTCAAATGGGACTCATTTGCCACCCATGGAGAATGGGTCCCACTTGGATGGGACCGATTCACCATGGATTGGGAATGGGTCCCATAGGGGCCAATTTGATAGCTAAGATGCTAGGAAGTTGAAAATAAGGTTTAAATTGTGACTTTGTTGGTCATTTGATCAATTTAAGCCTTGAGATGCATAATATCAGTTAATAGGGGCCTATTAGTGATGATGTAAAGGTCAATTAGGGTGTGGGACATTGAATTTAATGTGAAACTATGATTAAATACACTTTACAACACTAAAATGAGGTCCACATAGCCTAGGAAGGCACAAGATCCAATGTGAATGTGCAAGACACATTACAACACTAGTTTACCATTAAGTTTGTTTTACAAACCTTCTAAATTGATGTGATAATGTTATTAAACACATTTTATAATGTTGAATTAGGGAGAAATAGGTTCATTAAGTCTAGAAAAGCGTGAAAGTCCTTTACAACACTTTACAACACTTTTACAAGACATCAATAAAAGCATGCTATTCAATTTGCAAGGGTCCAAGACCTAGTTTGGATGCATAAAATTCCTCACAACACCAAATCAAGGCCTCATTAAGACCATTCTATCATGAATTATTCCCATGTCAAGCAAAAGGTCCTTTTTTCTATGATACAAATTTCTTTTGGCCTAAGCCTATGGAACCTATTAAGCCTCATGAAGAAATCTTTTTCAAATACTACCAGAAATTCAAGGTGAAATGCATAGTGTAGACACATAAAAATGGTCTCCACTTGCAAACCATATTTTCTATGAAGACCATGCTTCTCCCTCACATGATTCAATTATTTAATCATGTCCTAATATCACAATTATTTCTCCATGATTATTTAAATAAATAAATTACATTTTTTTGTTTATATACGTCACTAATTAATCCTTATTCCCTCCAATTATTTAATAAAATTATCATTTATCCTTCAATCAAATAAACTTATTTATTTAACCCACTTTCCATCCCACCAAATAAATAATTAAAATAATTATTTATTTCCTTTTGTCTCATTCCCATTTATGAATAGAACCATTATTTAATTCATAAGTCAATATTCCTCCATAATTAAATGATTTATATTATTCCAACTACCTCTTTTTCTCCACCATTGATTTTATTATCTCCAATTAAATTGCGGCCCTTCATTTCAAATATTTCCCTAACTTTGACCTAATGTTTCCCTAACCCTAATCCTCCTTATGACATTGATTCCTAGCCTTTGATCTTAGGGCTTCACCAACTTTTAATCCTGGCCATCCATTCTCAATTTTGTAATTATTTAAAAGGTCCTCTTTCAAGTCATTTTAGACACACAAAGTTATTTTCAACATTCTTGAGAGCTTTTTAGTACATGAGCAACCACATATTTCTTCAATATTTTGCTTGTCTTTGGCATAGGTTATAGTTGCACTTCAATTCTGAGGGTAATTATACCATTTTTAGCAAGATGGAGAAGGCCAATGGAGGTCAACCAATGGAAGCTTGAAGACTAGGTGATGTTGTTTCACTATTTTTATGCTTCTTTTTTTTATTGTGCTCTATTGGTGATTAGAGATTTAGTTTTATGCTACTTGCAACTAGCTTGAAAACTTTTATCCTAATACACATAGAAAAAATATCGCTTCAAAACATGCCTCAACCCATGACCAAGCCTACCATCCTTGTAAAAACCATGATTGAAGCAAAAGACATTCCAAACAACCAAGACCAACCTAAGACAAATCCTCTACCTATTTCCTACAAAATACCAAGAGATAATGAAAACAATCCCATAATGGCTCCTAGAATTAAAAGAGTTCAGAAAGTTAAAGAGAAAGTGGTTGAACAACCTTCCATGGTTCCTTCCATTCCTCCCCTTAGGGATGAAAAGTTACCTATGGTTGATCATCTTGCCCCCATAAAAATGCAACTTGAAAACCAAACTAAAAGAAACATATGTGCTAGAGAACATAGGCATAGATGTCGCACCATTTCTCAAACGTTAAATAAAGAAATAAACCAAAAATAAAATCAGTGTACAAACTTGACTGAAGCAATGCATGATGAGTCTCCCCCTTCACAAAAACAAAAATATCCTATAGCACAATCACAACAAGAGTTGAATCCTTCTTTATACATTATCATTCAACCTCTTATTGTAATTAACTTGGATGATGATGAGTAGATTGCAAAGATTGATGATGAAGTGTATAATGAATTGAATACATTGTTTTCCTCTTCCATGAGCTTAAATCAAAATTCTCTTAAGAAGAGTGTTGAACTTGGTGATGGCCCTAGTTCAACACTTACTATTGTCACTTTAGCTAGTTTTCCACCTTTGGTCTATAATGAGCATGATTGGGATGCATACAACCTACTTTAGGTTGACCTGCATGTGCCTTACTAGTCTTTTTCATTAATTATTTTTCTTTTGTATGATTACATGTACGTAATGTTATCCCTCGTGACATTTTTTTTGATGTATCCTTCTCTCTTTGTGACATTCCTCTATTTGTAGCTACATTCTTCTCTATTTCATAAATATTTAATATTTTTTTTTTATCTTTTCTTGTGTTTTCCTTTTGGGGATGATGCAAAGTGTCAAGTCATTTAGGTCTCTTGCATGTTTTTGATAAAGGAAAAAACTAGTTTTTATAGGAACCCAAAACCACAAAGTTTATAGAAAAAAGGAATAAGCATTAAAGTCACTAAAGGAAAAAGGATGCATCAAAATAAAGCCACCAACCCAAGGCCAGCAAGGGCCACCAAAAAAACCTAAACAAAAAAACCAGCAGGAATCCCCCAACTAACCAAAGAACTTAAGAGCTTCAGCAGCCTCAGCTTGAAGATTGTGCATTTCCTGAGTGCCCTTCTTCAAGACTTGAACCATCTAGGGTGTAGGAGGATTCTTCCTCTTCATATTATCTCTCATCCACTTAGAAATACCATCATCCTCAATATTGTTCTTGTCCTTATCCACAACCAGATCCATAACTAGAGAACCCTGTTGTGAATTCTCTAGTTTCTGACATTGCACTAATAATGATGGCATTGTGTTTCGCCATTTTGTGATTATGCTCCATAATGGTTTTCATAGTATTTTTCATTTTACCTATTTCATCTTCTAGATGTTTGAATTTACCTTCATTATCCTCAACCTCCATTCTCATTCTATCTTCCTTCCTCCCGCACTTTGCAGTAATAAGGGAGCTAACTTTACCTTTCAAATCCTTGAGCTTGCCATTGAGGGCTCTATTTATGAGATTAAGGTCTTTAATTTCATGGAAGGTCGATTTAATTATTCTAAAGTAATCAATAGCACCATTCCTAGAAATAGCTAGGATATCCCCAAGAAACTCACAGTCTAGTTTTAAAAAGTGGTCCTCAGGGTTTAAGTCTCTAGGGAATTTTGACTTTTTTTCTCTGTCCAAAGCAGGGAAGGATGAGTAAGATTTTTGGGTTGCTTTAGGGCCCTCCTAAAGGTTCTCTTGGTATTCCTCAGAGTAAGAGACTAGTTTATTAGCAGGTGACTCTTTTTGGGTGGGCTTGACACTCTGGCCAAAGTGGCTATGGTTTATAGCTTTTAGAACATAGCAACTAGGGTTTTTGACAACAATAGGATTCTTGGGCAGGGGAAAACCCTATTGGGTTTTCTTACCATAATTTGGGGTCAGGGTAATTTCAACATTCTACTCAAGGTCAAGCTCCTTACCCTCCTTTGAAACACTATCCTCAGTATCCTCATCTTCTGAGGGAAAATCTAGGATAGGGTTGGATAAGGCCGACATATTTTTAAAGTGTTCATAAATGAGCCTAATAATGCCAAAATGCAAAATACAGTACTTCTTAGGATCCTTCTTATGATCTTCTAGGGTATTGCTCATGGAATAGTATAAATAATAAGGTAAAGAAACCCTTACCTTGCGACGGAAATGGTTGAGCAAGGTGAAGTAGCCATAAACCCTAGTGAATCTATCATCCAAAGTAATGTATTCCATAATGATTCCGAGAACCTTCCTCCATAGCGATTTAATTGTATCTACTTCAAAGTAGCTATTGGAGACTTTTATCAACTTGGTCTCCTCTTTGTCTTTCCTAGGGAATCTAATAACCACTTCATCAGAGAACCTTTTGTCACAAAATAATTTCATTCCCTCAGTAGACATTCTAGTCACCTCTCCAATGAGGTTCTCGTCCACCTTGACCTACCTACAAATAAAAATATTTCCCCATTCTTCCATTTTTTCTCAAACTACTTGGTAGCCTTCAAATCAAGCCCATGAAGCTTCTTAATGAATGGGAGCAACCCACCATGTTCAATTTTTTCCCAAACCTTCGGATCGTCTTATGCATTTCATAGGTTTTCGGCTCCACCCTTTTTCGATCTCCTCCCATTGTCACAAACACCTCACTACTAGAGAAAAAATTCTGAAATGAAATGCTATAGCCAAACCAGAGAACCCACAAAATGTGTTGCCTCTTATTGCCAGTTAAAAAGTTAAAAGCGGCCCCATCAAATCTAATGATATTGAAGTACTTGGCCCTACTCACTTTCATCATCAAAATAAATTGTTGCTTTCCCATGTGTGATATCATAATTAATTGGAGCCTTGACATCAACACCAAGATCATTGAGGTTCTACCACATGACCAGATCTAATTGTTTAACCCCTTCTTTAGCAAAGAAATCAGCCACACAATTGGCTTCCCTAAATGCATGAGTAATTTTAAATTTATCAAAATTAGCTAAGAGGGATTAGCCTCTTCTATCCAACTCTTAATAGACCATGATGGAGGGGACTTCGATAGGAGGAAATCAATAATTTTTTTAGATTCCCCTTCGAGCCATAAGTATTTAATATTCCTGCTAACAGCTAAGTTAATCACATGAAAGGCTCCAATAGCTTCAACCACGTGATTAGTTTGAGATCCAATGGGAATAGCCACCACTGCTAAAAAAATTAGAATCCCTAATCACACCTCCACTTCCAACCAACCCTAGGTTTCCCTTAGCTGCAACATCAAAATTACCTTTAGACTAGCCACATAGAGGAAAACTCCAGCACACCCCTGTCTGGTCTTTTTTCGTAGGTTTAGAAGCCCTAGACACATCATTTTTAATCTTCCACTCCTTGGCTATCTTTAAATCATATAGAGTGAAAAACACTGCCTCTTTTTTTATTTTCTTGTTGAGGAATGATATTATAGTTTTCAACAATTAACTTGAAGGTTTTTATAAATACATTGTTCTCTAACATTTCCTTGTCTCCAAAGAGTCTATTATTCCTTTCTTTCCACACACCCCATGCTATATAGGGGAAAGTGAAAGCCCATAATCTTTGAATAGAAGGATTCAAAGAGGGAACTTTCTATTGATAGAAGAAGTCTTCAATAGTATAAGGAAACACCCATGATATATTCCAGGGAGTCATAAAATTACTCCATATGGCAATAGTAAATGGATAGTGGAGAAACAAGTGATTTGCAAAATCCACCTCATTCTTACATAGATAACATCTATTAGGTATCTGGAATCCTTGCTTACAGAGATTGTCAACTGTGAGCACTTTGTTTTGAAGAAGGATCCAAAGGAAGATATTGACTTTAGGAGTCAAATTTTTAATCCATGCTCTAGCCTAGAAGGGAATGGGGTATTAAGGAAAGGACAACAGAGAAATAGTTGAAGAAACAGAGAAATTGCCTGAAGGGTTATCTGTCTAGACTAATATGTCCTATTGATTTGAACCCATCTTAATAGCCAATAGAGATGAGTGGATCAAAGAAAGCTTTGGACTAACCTGGGTAAGTCCACCCAACTCCCATCACACCAATAGTCCTTAACTTGAGTTCCAAAAGTCCTTTTGCATATATCAACCCACCTGTTAAATCTCTTGTTAATAAGGGGATCCCTTAGCAGCCATCTATCCTCCCATAACTAAGCTTGATTTCCACTTCTTTTATTCCATCTAGCATCTAAATCCATAATCTTTCTCCCAATAATCATGTCATTCTAGCATGTTGATCCATGGGGCAAAGATGGAGAGTCCAGAAGAGCCTTAAGAGATCCATAATTAGACATATATTTACTTTTTAAAATGCCTTTCCATTCCCCATTAGATGAGAAGGATCTCCAAATTTTCTTATCAAGAAGCATTTTATTCAACATTCTAATCTTTCTTAGACCCAGACCACCCATCTTCTTCGACCTACAGACAAGATCCCATCCAATAAGAGGAATTCTCTTTCTTTCTTCAACCTCTAACCAAATAAATATTTTTTGAATTTTTTAATAGCATCAACATTTTGAGAGATAATTTTGAAAAGACTTAGGCCATAAATCGAAAGATTTTGAAGAGAGGCTTTAAGAAGCTAGATTTTTCCTACTTGACTAAGAAGGGATCCTTTCCATCCAACAAGATTTTTGCTAAACCTATCCACCAGCAAACACCAAAAGGACTCAAGAGGTTTAAGGCCTAAAGGAAGACCAAGGTAAATGGAAGGTAAGGAGTCCACTCTACAACCCAAAATTCTAGCTATCTTGACCTATCTGTGATCAGGAGTGTTGAAAAAGAAAAAATAACTTTTCAATCTATTAATTGACTAACCAGAAGCTCTCTCATACTGATCCAAAATTATTTTTAGATTCTTAGCTTCAGTTACTGTGGACCTCCCCATCATCATATTATCATCAACAAATTTTTGATGAGAGAAAATCAGATTACTAGAAGAGGACCTTAGACCCACCAAAGAACCCTGGTCAATCAATATTTTCAAATTACGCCCAAGACATTCAACCATAATAGTGAATAGAATAGAGAAGATAGGATCTCCCTGTCTTAAACCTCTCAAATTTTGAAAAAAATTAGAGGGGTATCCATTCACCATAACAGAGATGGACGCATTGGAAATAAGTTTCTCAACCATCTGAAGAACTTTAATGTTGAATCCAAACTTTCTCATGATCTTAAGTAGGAATTTCCATTCCAAATAGTCATAGGCTTTCACAATATCCAGCTTTAAAAGAAAACCTTCAGTTTTGGATTCCATAAGGAAGTGGATATTCTCATGGATGGTAACAATAGAGTCAAGGATCTGCCGACCAACGACAAAACCATTGCTGGGGTGAGATCAGTGAGGGCGAGATTAAGAGAATTCTCAATGTCAAAACCTTAAAGATGATTTTATAGAAATAATTATAGAGGCTTATGGGCCTAAAGGCTTCAAATTCTGCCACTCTAGGTTTCATGGAGATAAGGACCAAGAAAGTAGCACTTAGTTCCTTTAGGAGACTTCGTGATCCAAAGAACTCTTTGACTGCATTTTAAAACTCCTTTTCAACAATCTACCAAAACCATTGAAAGAAGAACATGAGAAAATCATCAAGGCCACGGGCCTTGTTCCCCTCAAAGGAAAAAATATCTTTTTTAATTTCTTCCCTTGAAGGAATAGCTGCTAACATGGTATTGTCTTCCTCCTTGATTAAATTAGTGATGGCCTCTAATAGGTAATCTTTCTTTTCAATTTTAATTCCTTCATTAGCTGAGAGGAGGTTACTAAAGAAAAGGACAACTTGTCTTCTAATATCATCCTCCTCCTTGAACCGAATTTCATTACTTTCAATGTAAGAGATTCTATTGGCAGCACTGTGTTTTGACACAGACAAATGAAAATATCTGGTGTTCTTATCCCTAGCTAATAGCTAAAGAGCTCTAGATCTTTGTCTCCAAAAGTCCTCCTCTCTAGCTATGACTTCATGCATTTTGACAAGCACCTCATTTTCCTTTTCCTTGTAATCATCAATATACCCTTCACTCTGGATTTTATCCTGATTCTCCACCAAGTCCATTGGAAGCTTGGATTTGATTCCAAAGATGTTGGAAAAGGTCTCTTTTTTCCATTTTCTTATTTTACATTTAACTTCCCTTAATTTCTTAGCCACTCTAAACATGGCAGTCCCTGAAACATCAATATTCCACCAGTTCCTTATTTCCTCAAAAATTTGAGGATGGGAGAGCCACATTCTTTCAAATCTAAAGGGAAAGTTCATCTTCCCCTTAACCGGATCTGCCACAAAACTTATAGGAAAGTGATTAGAACCCACCCTAGATAGAGCTTTTAGGGAACAAAAATAATTTAAGAACCACTGATAAAAAATAAATGTTCTATCTAACCTTACTTGGATCAAGTCCATACGAGTTCTTCGATTTGACCAAGTAAAGGTAGCTCCCTGCAAATCCAAATCAATCAGCGCCTGGTTGTTACTGAAATCCAGAAGATCCATTTTTCTTTCCAAGTTAGCCTGAGAACCTCCAAACTTCTCATCATCCTCAAGAGACGCATTACAGTCTCCCATAACCACCCAAGAATCATTGTTAAAAATCCTATGGAATGCAATAAGCTCCTTCCAAAACAACCTTCTAGTACCTATCCCATTAGGGGCATAGATGTTAGATTGAATCGAGAAAAAAATATCTCTTATATGGGTAAATCTTGTGTCCACATGATTAGATCTTTCTAGTAAGTGTTCTCCTTTAATGAGATTTTGGTTCCAAAATGTAACAATAACTCCAGAGGCACCAGCTAAACTATTTCCATGGACACCACAAAATTGAAACATCTTGATATTTTCCACCTTCTCCTTAGGAATTTTGGATTCATGAACAAGTAATATGTCTGGTCTATCATACCTGACAAAATTGTGCAACACGTCTTTCTTATGGGGGCTATTTATTCCCCTTATATTCCAAGAGATGATCTTCATATCTTACCAGGGGATTGGAGAATCTTCGAGATGGTCTTCAGACTACCATCCACAATATCATGAAAACTACCATGCTCCCTCAACCACTTTTATGATCTTCTCCCTTGGTTTCTCTTAGTAGCTCCACAATCTACCTTAGCTCTAGTTCTAGTGGACACTCCAATCAGAGTATTCTGCTATTTGTTTTTCTTCTTTTTCTTCTTGGGTAGAGAGATGGATTCATCTCTATCCGTTTCTTCTTGGCTTTCCATCTCTCTATCTGAGCCCCATATCTTGTCAAACATCATCCATTGATCCAAGGGGAGGGTATCCATTAATCCATTTTTGCACTAGGATGAATTTTCAATTGAGATTTCTTGAGTCAGACTTAAGTCCTCAAAGGTATCCTTGACAAAATTAGGGGAGATAGTATTTCTCGGATTTAGAAAAGAGTCTAGACTAGAGGGGAGATCTCCTCCAGAGACAAAAGGAGGAAGACCAAAATTCAACATTAAACCCTAAATAGGGATATCATCCAAGCCTGGTCCCCCCAACTCCTTAAATTCTAGCTCCAAAACAAGGTTTCTAGAGGAGTCCTAATTCAATGAACCATTTCTAGTTCCACCCAAAAGATGCACTCCATCCTCCTTTATTCCAGATATATTCTCATGCTCATTTTGTTGTGACTCCTAGACAACTAGATCTTCTTTGATACCCAACACTTCATTATGTTCTCTGACATTCACCTAATCATCATGCCTCAAAGCCCCAGACTCACTAGAATGGGAGTTCTCTCTATTCACTTTACCCTCCTCTTCAAGCTTCTTTCTCCAGATAGGCTTCATAATGGGTATATATTTCTCTTTCTCCTTGCTGACATTAAGAGGGCATTTCTTAGCCTATTTCCCATATTTTTTGCATTTGAAGCAAGTAAAAGGAATCGAATCAAACTCAATAGTTTGCATCCAAATCCCTAGCTTCAATTGGATTTTAATATAGGCAAGAAGGTCAACATTTTGGGATACTCTCACACACATTATGGAAAACACAGGCCTTTTTCTAGCCGTTGTCATGGGATCCATAGAAAATGGCTCTCCAAAAGAATTATCAATGCCATTGAAGAAATCCTCATTCCAGTGTTCTGAAGGAAGACTTGGGAGTCTAGCCCATACAAGAACATTCTCAAAGATGGATTCAGAAAGGTCCAGATTCAAAGTCCATTTCTTAAGGGCCAGAGAGGATTTCCTTATAACCTAGGGACCACCACTCCTGATAGCCATCATATCCTACTTGCATGTAAATTCAAAAGAAAAGAAACCTTTAGGAAGTGAAACAACTATAACTTTTCCATTTGTTCTCCATTTATTCTTGACTAACTCCCTAACCACTTCAATTTTTGGTCTAGGACCCATAAATTTTCCAACTAGCGCATTGACCATTAAGGCTATATTATGATCAATAATTGGATCAGGCACAAAGATGGTGAACTTAGCTTTACCCTGATCAGATATATTACACACTAGAGGGAAAAGTGATTTCCCATTAGGCTTAACTCCAAACAAAGAAGACCATGCTTTACGTTTAACCCCTTCACCTCCAGTGGCCCCCACCACATCAATAAATTTATCAGCTTTTTGTCCTTCCAACGCATCACCAAGGAACGCAGGTTGGGTAACCTTCCCCCTTGAGTCCACCAAAATATTATTTCTAGCATCCTTCTCATCTGAGTCATCCTTACCTTTGTTTCCACTCGAGACTTGCATTGATTCCGCTTGTGATTCCTTAGATCCTACTCCATGGCCTACTCCATTGTTTTTCTTTTTCTTGTATTTTCCTTTCGAGAATGATGCAAGGCATTGAGACATTCATGTATCTTCCATGTTGACCCAAAAGGTTTTTACCTTGTTTTCACTCTCTTTGTGTCATTCTCCTAGTTCTATGATTATTTGGAGAATGATGACAGTTTTGAACTCTCTAAAAATATTGTAACAAGAACATACTAACCCTAAATCCATAGATCTCTCATGTGTTTGGAGTTTCATTTTGGGGGCATCCCTTCTTTTCCTTTGCATGATGTAGCTTCAATTCGAATCATATGACATGGTTTAGGGCTTTCCAAGTTAGCTCTCGTGTCATCTTTATTGTTAGCATTTATCATTCACTAGGGTAAAAGCACAAAGCTAATTCACACTTTTAGCCAACTTATCAACACAATTGAATTGAAATATTTCTAACTAAAAATCAATTTTTTTTAGACATATAATCTAGTAATATTCATTATAGCTAAGTTAGATACTTTCGCAACATTTTCAACAAAAAATTTTGGCTAAAAATGTATGTAGCACCACTTTCAGTCCAATTTACCCAAAAATAAATTATTTGAAAAACTTGAATTTTCATAACTCCTACTAATGTAAATAACTTTCTTTTAAATATAAAAACACCCTTTTGTAGATCCATAAGTATAATTTCCAAAAATATATTTATTTTAATATTTTTATTATTATTTATATTTTATTTTTTATTTTTACTGAAAGTAGGTTATCAGTACAAAATATTAGGTTGATTACCATGCCAAGGAAAAATACTAAAACTTATTAAAAATATATAAAAAATTATGATGCACTAGATAAAAGAATCTATTTCAAGATGGTATAAATTTTTTTCCATTTTAGATAAATATTTAATATAAATTTTGAAGTTTGATGTAAACAACAATTTTTTGATTCATGCACATTTTAATATTTATTGAAAAATAAATATTTATCAAAATTTGAAAAAATATATCCATGCACTCAAGTTTCAAGTTATAAATAGACAAAAAAAAAAGTGAAAGAAAAAAAATTACTATAAAAAGTTTGACGTCTCACGCAACTTCATTTTTTAGCATTTTATTAGTAACTAAATTATAGTGTTAATTTATTATGAAAAAGTAATTTTAAATAATTTTTTATTTTTTAAAAAAATACAAAACTAAAATATACTAAAAAATACATATTTTACTAGTTTACACTATTTCAAAATTCAAAACATATATGCCACATTTTAGCGATTCAAGTTTAAAAGTTGGATTAGTGTTGGTCATTTCCTTTATAAAGTGTGACACAAATTTGTGCTTTTACCCGCTACTTTAAAGTAATTTTTCATAGCATGGTGTTTAGCAGTTTCTTTAAAGTGGGCGCATAAATTGGCATTATTCTTTTTCATTTTTCCTTTTCATGATTCATGGTGCAGTCTTCTTGCTTCATGCGATGCATTTTTGCTTTGTAGTGACATTGGGTATGATGTCCTTCTAGAGTGTGATCTATCTTATCATATTATATTCCTCTTAATGACTTTATGTGACACATTGCATCCCCTAAGTTGCAAATCTTCTATTCTTTAATTGGTCCTCGCTTAGAGACATTAGGCACAATGTTATCCTAAATTAAAGATCTCACATGAATTAAGCAAGACTCCTTTAAATGTTCCCTATTGTTGCATTTGCATTTTTAGTTATATGGCCACCTTGCATAACAAACTTTGCATGCCTATGGAGCCATCTTTTTTTTTCATGAGTTCCAAGCATACAAAGCTTTGCTTCCTCATGAAGCTTGAAGTTCATTGTTGAATGACACTTTATCAAAGTTATTAGGAGGTATAACTTTAGTCTGGTTCGACGGGAAGTCGAACCAGGGCATGAATTTCCCCTAGAAACTCACGTGTGTGTGTTAGTTCATACCAACCATGTGTGCATGTTTCTCACCTTCTTGGATTACTCACCCAGTGGACAGCCTAGAGTATAGTTTCCTTAAAGTGAGCATGCACTTTTTGACAAACAACCTAGATCTAATCCACAGTGTGATGGACAAATGGTCTCAAAGCTTGATCCACCCCTCTTTTGTTTTGTTTTTCCTTTATTTTTTTCTTTGGTAGTGTATTCTTGTGCCTTTTTGAACCATATATTTTAAATTTGTGGAATGTTATGACTCTATTTTGCTCAATTAGGGTCTTTCACCTAATGAAAAGAGATAGATCACACACCCAAAATCTAGGTGGTTCACTCAAACTAGTGTATGTATGATGAAATTATGCCTAAATGAAATGATTGAGATGCAAAAAATTAATAAAATGGATTGATTATTGAATGGAAACTAAAAAAACTTGTTTGAAAACACATTGTGTAATATAAAAATACCTAGAAATGTGAACAAAGCTGAACAGAAAAGGATGAAACTGAAAGTGTGTACTTGATATATGGAAGGAGGTTGGAAATGAAATTTTAAATGTTGTTGATGCTAGAATTTTTTCCTATTGGGACTCATTCACCAATTTGGGTGAATTAGTCCTAGTTCTGTAAAACTAAATCGAAACTCATTTCAAACAAAAGGGTATCCAAAAATGTAGAAAACCTTATTTAGGTCTAGAAATTAAACTCATTCAGCACTAATGGAAAATGAGTCCCCTTTTGAATTTTTGAAGATCCAAAAGAGGAAACAAGATTTCTCAGTCTGCACTTTGGCTTTCTACAGGTGTTTAGTTATGAAATTGTCAGATTCAGGCTTGAAGGTGACTTTTTGTGGGTTTTTTGACTTGTCCAATTAAGAGATGACTTGAAAAAAAAATTAAATTCAATCTTAAATTATTTCTAAGCCTCCAAGAATTCTAAATCTGTGAATACACAAGAAGAGAATGAGAAATTTTGGATGTTAGGGCATGGGGGTTTTCCTTGGTCAAATCTCTTTAAGGTAATTAAACCAAAAGTGGGAAATAATTTATTGAAACATGCAATAATGGAGTTAATTACCTTTCCATGATGATTGATATTCAATATCTAGAACAAAACATGAAGAATCTTCCCTTAAATGTTTTAGGAAATTATCTTAATGACTTGCAATGATGAAACCCTAACTTGCTTGGCTTGAGATGGAAGAATGATGGATGAATAATGAAGAATAGTTATGAGAGATGTAAATTAGCATTTAAAGACTTATATTTATAAGAAATTCACCTTATTAACCCGTAAATTGGATCCCTGAGGCCAACATGTAAAAATAATAAACTTAAATTTTAGTTTTCCCCGCTCAAAGGTCAAAATGTGCCCAAATGGGAGTTATTCACCATCTAAGGTGAATTAGTCCCACTTGGAAAGGAATCATTCACCACAGGCAGAACATTAGTTCCAGTGAGACCATTTTTCCAGCTAAGATGCAAGGAAGTTAAGAAATAAGGTTTATATGGTAACTTTGTCTAGTATTTCATCAAATATTGCCTTGGGATGCACAATATGGGGTAATAGGGGCCTATTAATGATGTAAAGGTCAATTAGGGCTTGGGACATAAAATTGAATGTGAACGTGTGATTGAATACACTTTACAACATTAAAATGAGGTCCATCTAGCCTAGAAAGGCACAATATCCACTGTGAATGTCTGGGACACATTACAACACTAGATTAACGTTAATTTTATTTTTCAAGTTTTTTAGATTGATTTGATAATGTTATTAAACACATTTTATAATATTGAATTAAAGGAAAATGGGTTCATTAAGTCTAGAAAAGCGTGAAATTCCTTTACAACATTTTACAACACCTTTACATGACATCGATAAATACATGTTATTGAATTTGCAAAGGTCCAAGAACTAGTGTGGATGTGAAAAACACCCCACAACACCAAATCAAGGCCTCATTAAGTCCAATTTATCATCAAATTAGGCAACTTGCATTTTTTCTACATTACACTTGTTATTACTCTTTATATCTTTTTCATGTGTGTCCTTTTGTGCACATGTTGGTTTCTCATAGGATCTTGATCCTAGGGGCTTGATCACCCCTCTTGATTTTTTTCATCCTATCTTACTGGCATTGGTGCACTTGGATCCCTCTCGATGCCAGATTGTCTACTTTGGTGTGAGTTTGAAGCAAGTTCCTCCTCTCACTATTTAAAGTGGGGCATAAATGTGGCAACAAAAAAAGTATCCCTTTACTTTTACTTTCATGTTTGGGCCCTCCTTGTTTGAGCTTAATGTTGCCTTGATTTAGTGTTGTAATGTGATTGACATATTCACATTAGGTCTTAGGCCCTTATGAACTAAGTGAACTTAATTGTACCTTATTTTAAGGTGTTGTAAAGTGTTGTTCCACACTTTCACACTTTTTTAGGGTTGTCATCAATAATTGGGCATCTTTATGCTTTAGTTGGCCTTATTTTGCATCAACAAGCCTCATTTAATGCATATTTCTGAGGATAATCCTAACATAAATCAACATCCAATCATAATTAAGGTGTTTTTAGGTTGTGTGGCCTAGATTTAGTGATCCAACACTCATACGCCACCTTGGGAATATGGGTCTCACCTAGGTTTTTGTGCTCGGATCTTGATTTCACATCATTCTAAGAAATTTTGAAAATGTGTCCCATAATTAATTCCTAATGGGACTCATACCCCATTTCTAGTGTATGAGTTCCATGTGGCCCAAAATCAAATTTAATTCAAATTCTTAGCAGGATTTTATTCTCCTAGATTTGATGTCGGCTTGTAATGTTATAATTTTGGGAAATTTGGCATAAACAAATATAAATACAAGTTTCTTTCACTCATTTTACACCTAGAAATTTGAATGAGCATCTTATAGAAAATTGGAGTTCACAAGAGCATTCAATTGTTTACAAGAGCATTCAAGAGTATTCAAGGGTTAATTATCAAGTGTTTTAGAGCATTATTCAAGCATCAAGCATCATGTTTGTTCTTGAGCTAACAATTATGATGTAGGGTTTCATGATTTAAGCTAGCATTCAAGCCAATATCTATCGCATTCAAGCAAGATTCAAGATCTACATCCATTGGAGCCACTTCATACATATTTGCATCATTTTATTACTAGGGTTTGGTGAGTTGCAATATTGCATTTTTTTCATTCATCATTCTCATTTCCTATTTTATTTCATTTTAAGGTTTGATTACGAAAATGGGGTTGGACCGGGGAAAACCTCTTTCTACTTGAACAAGAAAGAAAATAGGTGGAGGAAATGCCGCTATTTTCCTTAGGTCATTCAAGAATGTCCTAGGATCCCAAATTGGATTGACTATCAACTCCAAAGGTGAGTCAATTCTCAACAAGGGAGACCTAGGAGGGGGTTCTTTAAGCTTTAAGGGGTTCACCACCAAGAAAAAGCTTGGAAAAGATAACTTAACATTCAACTCACAAAACCTAATAATGGAAACCAAATAATGAGTGAAAATGACAAAATCAAGTAACAAAAAGTTAGGATGTGTGTACCTGGGAAGTCTATAAATGTGATGAGGATTCTAGAAATGAAAAATTGTTGTCAAAATATGCTAGGGAAGACTAAGACACCCTTATTGTTGTCTTAGTCCCAAAACCATTTTTCAAGGAAAATGTAGAATCCTTGGACATTGGATCAGGATCCAAAAGAATCTTTACAAAATTCCACTAGGAGGACTAAGACACCCTTACTACCATCTTAGTCCCAATTTGAATTTTTGAAATCTCCAAATGTGATATTGAGGTTCAAGGTCTGAACTTCTTTCTTCACCAAGTTCGTAGATCTGAACCTGTAAATAACTTGCAAAACAAAGAAAATTTGATTGATTATTTATGGGGGTTTTCCTTGGTCAAACCCCTTGTTTGGTAATTAAACCTTGATTAAAATGCATAGATCTAAAAATGAAAATGTGTGTGAGTCCCAATCTTAAGTGTGTCTAATATTATGCAAGGTAGAACATGGAAAAACCCTATTCAAATGTGTTGGAATAGAATTCCTAAGATTAAAATGAAAATGACCTTAAAAAATGAGGTCTCTAATCACCCTAATAAGTCATAAACATGAAGATACCTTCCTTAGGTAGAAAATAGAACAACAATGGAAGATGGCATCACTCAAGAAACAAGTCCTTAGGCTTGAAAAAATGACTAGTTGCATCTCCAACCTAGAATCTCTCATGATCCTCCATAAGCACCCATCATTAGTCTTTGGAAATGATAGATCTTGGCTTGAAAAAGGATTTGAAAACTTGCAAAAACATAATAGAAGGCTACTCCAAGACTTCAATTCCTTGCTTCTTGAGACTCTGCTTCACTGATCTCAACTTTCTTTCCTTCAACTTACTTGCTTCTTATAACCAAATTATTAGATCGCAAAGATAAAAAAATTCTAAAATGCCCTAAAAAATAAAGCCTACGAGGCTAAGATGACCTAAGTGGCATCTTGGTCCCACTAAGGGGGACTAATATGCCACCAAGGGCATTTTGCTCCCACAAGACTTATTTTGCAATTTTAAAGGGTGGGTAACCAAGATTAAAGGTTGTTTATGGATTTTGGGCAGGTTTATAGTTGAAATATGTGTCAAGATGCACCAAAAGGGGTCTTAAGGGCCCATAATAAGTGATCTAAAGGGAATTTAATGCAAGGGGTGCTAAAATAGGTCCAAATTAAGTGTGAAAATTCAAAGGTATGCATTTTTCTACACTACACTTCTAATAAAACAACATTTTCCCCTCTCTTTAGTGTGTGATTTATAGGTCTAGGTTGAAGAAACATTGAATAACAAGTTTGGAGAAAGTTGTAAAACTTGTCACCTTGCATTGGAGATCATTAGAAGACTTCTGCAGGTTGTAAATCGGAGTTTTAGATCCAAAAATTAGGTGAAAAGGAAAAATAAAACATTGAAGAGAAGATTTAGGCTTTGAATTTCTAGAAAACACTAACTGGACTGATCTTCCACTTAAAGCATGTGAGTACCATTATAGGAAATTTTGTAGATTTTAGAAGTTCCAGAAACCTCTATGCCAGATTTCAGTTTCTACCCAAAAACCCTAACCAAGGAAAAAATCACCCAATATAGCATATGAGTCCTACTCAACATTAAAATCAGTGTTTTTATTATTTTAGAGCTTCATCCATTCCTCTTCACATTTGCAGGTGCACACCCTACATCTCTAAGCTTTATGTTTTGTTTTACATGCTTTTCTAAGTCTTTTAGTGAAATCTTGTAGCATAATAGGTTTAAGCATTAGGTATTGCATTTCATTAGTCTTTCCAAGCCCTAGCTTGGTTGTGAACCCCTCTATAGTTTACAATTAGACCCTAGGACGACCCTATTGCAATATCTATTTCTCCTTTGCATACATTAGATTGAGATCTCTTAGGTTTTCCTTAAATGGAATGATTGTGAAATGGGTTGTTCTGTGTCCTAAACAATAAAGTAATCTATTTCCATTGTTTCAATTCCTAACCTATTATGGATAGGAATTATCATGAAAGCATCATTTCTCTTTCTCATTTCCAAAGGAGGTAGCTCATGTTGATGAAATGTATTATCTACATTAACTATATTCACCCCTTGTATTAGAGTTGCCACATCATTTGCATTTGTAGCAGGGGGGACCATTACTTGTTGCAAGGTAGTTCAAATCATAGTATGATAATTAGGTGAATTGTGAATTACGTCCCATAGGGATATCTTTACAGGAGTATTATTAAGTTGTTCAACAAGGTCATACTCCTTCCCACTATGTGAAGGAAAATGGGGAGCATAGGCAAGATGGGATTAGGCAAAGGTAAGGTTTTTGGGGTCGGTTGCTTTGGTTGAATATTGTTTTGAGTATTATATGTAGGAGCTATGGTATTATCACTAGATTGTTACAAAATATTATTCTTAGGTGGGTAAAGAATAAGTCCAAGCTTGTATTGATTTTGAGGTTTGTGTGAAGGTGGGTAAAGGATAAGCTGAGGTTGAATACCACTGACTTCTATTTGTTTTGGTTTGTCATAGCAAGCCTTAGTGGATGAACCTTGTGAGATGAAGTCTTCAAGGGATTCATCTAACATGTCAAGGTCATCACTACTAAAAGGCTTGAGGGTTAGGTTAACTTGGAAAAAGAGATTTTACGTAGTTAAATAACTATGCTTTCTCCAAGTGGTTCAAGAGTTTATAGGTGTTTTTGTTTTTTTTTTTCTAAAGAATACTAAATGTAATCTAATCTAATTGAGTTATGAACTAATGCTAAAAATGAAAAGTAGAGTAAGCTAATTCTATCCAAAATTGAAATGAATGTAAATTAAGCTATATCTAAGAGAATGAATGTAACATAAACTCTGTAAACTGGAACAAAAGGTTATCAACAAAAAATAGAAGCTTAGAAATAAAATTTTGGATTATGGAAAATGCAATTTAAAATCTGCACTAGAACTAAATCACCCAGAGGGGCATCTGAGTCCCAGTGAGGATTTTTTTCATAAATTTGAAAAAGAATTAAGTGTTTTTTATGATTTTCTTTTGAATGATGTCCAAACTAAGTGCAAATTCAAATTTTAAGTCAATTTTAGTGATACAAGAGACAAAAATGCAATCTATATACACTTTCACTAATGCAAGATTTATAAACCCTAGATTGCAATTAAGAAATGTAAACCCTAATGCAATGTTAATGTAAGATAGATCTAGGATGATAATGCACTTCAAATCAAAATTATGATGCTTTAAATCTGGGTTCACAAAAATAAAAAGTAGAAAATTGTTTGACTTCCTATGCTTGGGAGATCGAATAACAATCTTCTACACTTCTCATTCAAGGAAAACCATAGAGATCTTAATCTAAGATATGCAAAGGAGAATGAGATCTTGCAATAGCGTTGTCCTAGGGTATGATTTGAAACTAAATAGGGGTTCACCACCAAGCTATGGCTTGGAAAGATCAATGAAATTGAAGACTTAATTCTTAAACCTAATATGATGTAGGACTTCATTAAATGACCTAAAAATGCATTTAAATCATAACAGAGAGATGAAAGATTAGGGGTGTAAACTTAGGAATAAGTGGAGGCTTGGAATGAGCTCTGAAACACTTAAATTTCTAGAATTAGGGCATATTATGACTCATACAAAAATCTGGACATATCAGTCACAGACTAGGGTATCTAATCTAGAATAGGTTTCTAATAGTGTAGATTTAGAATTTCCAAAAAATCTAAAAATTTTCCTGTAGTCAGACTCATATGCCACTTCTGGCATATTAGTCACATTTTTCTTTTTTGGGAATTCAAAGTTTAGATCTATACTCCAATCTCTACTCTTCTCTTCCAAACTGATTTTTAGATCGAAACCTTTTAAAAGACCTACAAAACAAAATATAGGATTGATTTTCTTACGGGGAGTTTTCCTCAGTCAAACCTCTAGTTTGGTAATTAAACCTTGATAGAAATAATGAATCATAAATGTAAATGTGAACATAAACGCTAACCTTAAGTGTGTCTAAGATTAGAAAATCTGAAATGCAATGCAACCCTATTCTATTGTGCTAGAATGAGATGCAAGAATGAAACATAGACATGAATGAATCACATTGAGAGATCCCTAATCATCCCAAATGAGCCCTAATAACGTATGTACATTCCTTAGGCTAAATGTGGAGTGATAATGGAGGATGGAATCACTTATGAAACAAGTCATTAGGTTTTTCTTGATGGCTAGTTGCATCTCCCCAATCTAGAATCCATCATGATTAACCATATACAACCATAATCAACCCTTGAAAATGCTAGGTCTTGAATGAAAGTGAGCTTGAAGACTTCTAAAAATAAAATAATGTTGCTCCAAGACTTCAACTTTGTTGATTACTTGCTCTTGAATGGTCTCATGAAGAATTCTTGAATTCTCTTGAATGTTTGGATCTTGAAATTGCTCTTCTAGATTATTTCTTATATGAAAAATGAATTTAGAAGCTACACCTAATTTATTGTTGTTTGGATCTCAAAAGCCGACATCAACCAAAATTCTGAATTAAAACTTGAATTTCTCACTCAGACCCTAAAAAGGGCCGATGTGGTACTCATATGCCACTTGTGGCATATGGGTCCCACCTAGGGGGACTCATACGCCCAAGGTGGCATATGAGTCCCACTCTAGATTTTTGCTATGGGTTGTTACAAATCTTGATATTTTTTATGATTTTGTTGGACTTTTAGCTAAAATAAGCCTCGAGATCCAAAATAAAGGGTCCTAGGGGCCTACTAATGATTATTTAAAAGGGTATTTAATGTAAGGGTTCGAAAATAGGTCCAAATTAGGTAAGGAATTGGATTATCTCCAAGAAGAGAGTACAATTTTTGTTGCCACATATAATACAATAATTTTTACATTATCACAAAAAATATATGTTAAAATAATGTTAGGAAATTCATTCTTACAATTTAATTAATACAATGAAATGTTAATTCAAGTATATATTATTATAAATAAATATAAAATAATATTATTAGAAAATATATTTTTAGAAATATCTATGTAAATGACACCTATAGATATCGTTATTGAGGTGTCCATTCCACTTAAATAAAAAATCTATTCAAATATAGACACCCCAAAAATGATAAATCTTAGGATGTTTTACATATATTTTTTTATAGATAGATATGCTAGTTTAAATATATCAAATACATCTATCTAAAAGTAATTCAAGATATAAAATTTATTTTATAAATATGTTTAATTGAAACATTTCTACCTAAAGGGAATGCTACAAAGAAAAAAGAAAGTGAACTATTACAACAATGACACATTGTATAATAGAGTTTCTATTTTGCGAAGGAAAGATTATACAAGTAAGACAATCTTTGAACTTTTACATTTTTCAATATATTAATTTGATATATCAAATTATAGATTACTCCTAAATACTTAAGGATTACTTAATCATTTTTATGATTTCCTATAATTTAAATATCATAAACAAAGTTTAAATCTTCTCTTTCTAATTATTCTTCTCCACTCAATTATGACCCATGGAATTAAGAATTTAAATGTTACAAACAAAAGATGATGCCATCATTTATACATTATCTAATAAAAAACTATATTCTCATAATTTTATATAACATATATCTAAAATGAAAAGCAACATACTCATAAAGAGTGAAACATATTTTCATCATCTTTACTTATAAAATTCTTGACACCAAATTTATAATATTGATTATAAAATGACTCCCTCACAAAGCCATAGAATCCATAAAACTTAAAAAGCATATATGGGCCTCCCTCATCTCTATTGAGAATGGTTTCCAGTTTCTTGAGATAATGGAAGCCGTTTTCTTTATCTTTTGAAGCAATGCACCTCTCACTTTCAAATGAGTTTCATTCATGAAATCCACGAACCTGTGACAACTACCTATCACTACTTTTTGTTTCCCATCCCTCACTTTCCAAATTTGTGGCCTTTCACAGCCGTCCAATATTGTCTGGAGGAGCAACAGAAGATAAATCATCACCATTTCGCCCTAGTCTATCTCGTGTACGTGGAAAATTGACCAGTCATTTTGTGAAGCTTTTTATAAAGGTGGGATTGATTGAAATTTTAAAATATATAACTTACGCAACATGGGAAAAAGCTGTCTGCTAAATTTTTGGTCTTAATATGATTTAAGATGAATCGTTTGGATTTGATCAGTAGTCTTGAGCTTTTTAATAGTTTTTAAATTTCATAATTATGGAAAATAATTTAATGCCTTCAAAAAAATAATCAATTAGTATTTTATATATATTTATAAATAATGTTTTTGTGTGAATAAGATTCATCATATTTAATATTTGAATTATATTATTACTTATAAAATTTGAATGTTTTTTATATGTTGTTTTAAATTGGTGGTATGAGTTTTCCACTATTTATATTAGTAAGTATTGTGTGCTTTTAACTTAAGTTGTTTATCATTTTAGTTCGATTTTCGGATCACCTTTAATGGTCCATCATCCAAATAATGTTTTTGTGTGGATGATGGATCTCTGAGTGTGATCGAAATGTTGAACTAAAAAGATACCTAGTTTAACCAGAAGCACACAATTGCGACCTTATTTAAATTTACAATTCTAGTTTAATCTTTTAAAATCTTTTCTACTAATTATTGGGAATCAATACAAATACATTTCTCATTATCCATATACTCGATTCTATTTGAAAATATTTATTCATTAATTTTGAACCCACCAATAAATCTATCAAATACATTTAAATTTAAATTCGTAAAAAATATACTAATTAATATACTTATTTAAAAAATTAAGATATTAAAACCCTTGTTACAAATTTTAACTAATTTTGTTAAAATATGCATGTTGCATGTGAATAAACAACAAAATAACTGTTATAAAATATTAATTAAAAAACCATTAAGTTATAATTTAACTAGTACTTAATAAAATAACAATATGATAGATATAATTAATTAGTATAAGTATCTTAAATGTATCTATCTAGAAAATATTATAAATATCAATCTTGAATTATTTTATTTTTTAAAAAAAATTACTTATTAATTATTCTATAATAATTTTATTTGATTTATTATTATTTTTTTATAAATTAATATTTTTTATGTTGGAAAAACTTTAAATTTACCATATATTTTAAATAAACACCTACAATATATATATATATATATATATATATATATATATATATATATATATATATATATATATAAATAATTATATATTTTAAAATATTTATTTTACTATTAGAAAATTATTATTCGTCCTTTTATTTATTAAAATATTACTTCTAAATACACAAACTTGTACACTTCATTTAATCTTTATTTTATCTCAAACATTTAAAAATTTATATCATAAACAATAACCAAAAGCTTGTGGTGTGAGATGAAGAGTAACACGTGATCAACTTGTGGCAATCCGCCACTGGTTTTCAATATGTACTTGAGCCGCCCACTAGTTTACCTCCGAGTAGGTGGGGGAAAGGCTGTAAATGTCAGGGTAAAGAAGTAGACGAAAGTACCAGAGAGCAGAGAAACGTGATGGATAAAGCTAAAACTAGCAAATATGGAAGGAAAGAAAAAGCAGAGAAAAACTTTAACTCGTGTTGTTCAGCGTTAGTTGAAGGGAAAGGTAGTCTATCTGTGGCTCTAATTTTCTGGTGAGTGACATCTGATATGTATATTCCAGATGTTTGGTTGCTGCAGGCCTTTTTGCACAGTAATATTGATTAATAACAATGGGTGCTCTTAGATTGGAAACCTGTATATTGGAGAGAACTACGCTTTTTGCCTGTACAATTCCTCCCACTGGACATTAAGAAGAATAAGACGAAGCTTCTTATAGTACCTAAAATCGGGATTTTAGCAGACCTGCCAGGTTTCTATTTGGAGGCCGTTCAATGTATCATGAACGTTGATGTCATAGAAGCTGACATTGAAACACGGGCGTTTGTTCCTCCCTACCTACAATATCAAATCTAATTGATTGCTTGATTGCTTTTATGAATTGAATGTATGCATAGAGAGCTAATTGATGTGGAAATTGCTTTGCATAATTACGTATGATCTTGTGAATTTCAAAGACTGACTAGCTTAAAGAGTAAAGTCTTTAATTCTAAAGTCAGATTACATAATTTTTGTCTAAATTAATTTTTTATTAATTTAAAATATTTTAATTAAATAAATAAAAAGGTTCTAATTATAAATAGATGTTTATTTAATTAAAATAAAGCATTCAAAAGAATCAAATTATTGTTAGTTATAGGATGTGTTAATCTAGTATAGAGATGTAGATATTTTGCTCCAATGAAGAGAAAATGGATTGATTATTTGGCTAAGTCTTGGAACATAGTTTTTAGTGTACAGAGCATCAACTTTTTGGTGTGCATTGGTTCATCTTGAGATATCCTTTTTTGTGGTTCTAAGATAATTTTGGTGTTTCTTAAATCCAAAGTTTCATATATTTATGTCCTCTGATGCAAAAGTTATGGTTGATAGTATATAAGGTTTGCCACTAATAGTGTTACCAATGTAGAGTACCTAAATGCAATGGTCTTCATTTCAACATGGAATAATATTTGTTTATGCAGAGTTGTGAAAATGTTTATAGGTGTCAAAAGAGTATGAAGTCCAAGTGGCATGTCTTTTGGAGGTTTGCATGTCAGTTTGTGGATATTCAGTTGGTGCATTTTGGTGTTGTTCGCTGGTGGTGCCAACCTATTATGTTTGGGGTTGTGTGGAGTTAAAAGAAGTGTTGATCGATTATGCATAAGCTATTATAGGTCCATTTGAACCTATTTGATGTATTATAAGTTTTGAGTTAAGGTGTGAAGGATGTATGTTTGATCTTGGGATAACAAGTTATTGTTTTGAATGATACATCTAATTAGGTTGATCTAATTAATGTAGGTTTTTGTGATAGTAAAGGGTGTAAATGTAATTTCATTTTTGATGTTGCAATGATGAGATGAGATGTGAGATTACTGTAGAATATGTGCGATGTGAATTCCTAAGCAGAGCATATGAATGCAATGCAAATGTAGAGCAGACCAGGGTGTTAGAGTAGAGTAATATGAAGTGTATTGATTCAGTATTTTAAGCTTCAGTGGAACTATATTTCTTGCATATTTTAGATGCATTTGTAGTAGTACAAATCTTGCCAATGAGCCACTCCTCCCTTATATTTCTCTTATTTTCTGCACAGTGAGTACATCGAATAGTGAGTCCACCTAGTAGTGAGTCTTTCTGTAATATCTTATAATTGGTTATAATATATTGTAAGCTAATCCTCACTGTGGTTTTTCCACGTAAAAATTTGGTGTTCATGTGTTATGTGCTTTGATGATTGTTTCATGGCTTCTTTCCTTACTACAAATTGAATGTGATGCTCGAAATAAATTTTTAAATGGTTTAGTGATTTTAGAGAATACTAATTCACTCCCCTCTTAGTATTATGGGTGTTCAATAGACAACAAATCTTGGCAGAGGATCTTGAGAAGATTCTATCACCAAAAAAAAAATCCAAAAAGAGTAGGAGGATAGACGCTCCCAATGGAATCTATGTCCTAGGAAGGTTTTCAAGAAATTAAAATTCTAATTGTGTGTGATTCTTCTTAAGGATTCTATGTTGGGAAAATGTTTCTCAGCCTTGCAATTGCATAAGGTACTAATGATACATAAGTGTAACAATGGAAAAAGTATCCATTTTTCTTGCTTGATTTGGGGATGATTAATGTTAAAATAAACTTAAGGTTGCCTTGATCTAGCATTGGATGTCTTTTACACATTCACACTAGGTCTTGGGCCCTTTTTGAGATAAATAAACCTAACTTTTCCCTAATTTAATGTTGTAAAGTGTATGCATTTACACCATCACATTAAATTTAGGACCCTTGGACCTAATGTTGCCTTAATCTAGTGTTGTAATGTGTTGAACACATTCACATTGGATTTAGGGACCTTTTAAGCTAAAAACACCTAATTTGGCCTTAATTTAATGTTGAAAGTATATTTATTTACACTTTCACATTGAATTTTGATCCCTATTGCATTTATGACCTTCATATCACCATTAATAGTCCCATAAGATCCTATATTATGCATCTTGAGGCATATTTTAACCAAGATCCTGACATAGACATCAAATAAACTTAATGTCTTAACATCCTGACACTTTTGACACCTAAAAAGGCCCTATGGGACCCATATGCCACCTTGGACATATGAGTCCTAGCCAAGTGGGACCCATATGCCATAAAAGGCATATGAGTTCCACCCAAGTGGGACCCATACGCCACAGAAGGCATATGAGTCCCATTTGGCCCCTTTTTAGGGTTTTGAGTGAGAAATCTCAGTTTTAATTTCAAATTTCATGAATGTCGGCCTATGGGATCTAATAAATAGGATATTAGATGAATTTCCTATATAAATGAGGTCTTAAATAATTATTTCATTAATCCTCCATGATATCAAATCAAGCACTCAAGAGTTAAGCATTCCAAGACTTCACGAGAACATTCAAGAGCATAATTCTTCATCAATTGTTGCAACAATTTAAGATCCATCATCATGTCAAGTCTATCAAGCATCAAACATGTTGTTGAGCTAGTGTTGTGATGTTGCATTGAAGATCCAAGGTCAAGCATTTTTCTACACTTATCTCAAGATCTAGATCTACATTGTTCATGGCCATGTCATGTTAGATTGAAGATTTATAAGACATCATTCAAGGTATCATTGTTCAAGTTTCATGTTCCATGTTTAATGTTCCATGTCCTTATTTTATTATCTCATCATTTGGTTTAATTACCTATAAGGGGTTTGCCTATCCTCTAAAAAACAACAAATATTTCTTCTCTTTGATGTGTGACTACAGATCTAGGTGTCTTGGAGCTCAAAGATCCATTAAAGATTAGATTACAAGCTTGGAGAAAGTTGTTGGAGTTTTCCCCTCATTTGCACTATAGCTATCTTCACAAAAAAGTCATCTATAGGTCCAAAATCATGGTTTTAGATCCGAAGACAAGGTGTGGTATCAAGAGAAGAGATTGGAGGGAAGAATTAGATCTTAATCCTCAAAAAGAATCCCACTGGGAGTGATACACCACCTTGGGTATATAGGTCCCAGTATAGTCAATTCTAATGGTTTCGGGAGATTCAAAACAAGCATTGTCAGATTCCAATTTTGGTGCAGAAAACCCAGTCTGGGACTAATTTGCCCAAGCTGGTGTATGAGTTCTAGTTAGCCTCAAAATCAATGTTTTTAGCATTTTAGGTCCCCATTAAATTCTATATAGGTTTCTAGGTGCACACTTCTTATTTTACAACCTTTTGTTCTGATATATGCATTTCTAGGCCATTCATTCAAGTGTTATGCATCACTAGGTTTAAACATTAGATCTTGTCATTGATCTTTCCAAGCCCTATATTGGTGATGAACCATCTTGTAATCATAAATCAGACCCTATGACACCCTATTGTAAGATCTCTTTCTCCTTTGTACACTTTAGTTTGAGATCTCTACGAATTTCCTTGAATGTGGAGTAGAGAAGATTGTTGTCCTATGTCCTAAACCATGGCAACGCAAAATTTCTATATTACATTTTGGTGAACCTACATTTAGAACATTTCACTTTCTAATTTGGAATGCATCATCTTTCTAGATCTTGCTTGCACTAACATTGCATTGCATTTTGCATTAGTTAATTGACATTCTAGGGTTTCTAAATCTTGCATAAGTGAAAGTGCATATAGGTTTCATTTTTGCATCTTGCATCATTGAAAATCAAGGTATGTGTAGGATTATCATGGAAAAAAAAGGCCCTTAAGTGGCAAAAAATTTAGAAAAATTAGAGTTAGGCAACTTGACATAAAAATTTGAATAATTTATCTATATTATTTCAAAAATGTGTAAGAATAGAATCTGTAGCAAATTGAATGTAGTTTCTAAACTACTAGGTATGTTTAAAAAAACTATTTGGTGAAAATTTGAAATTTTAATGTACAGTTGTACTTAAATTTTAGGGAAAAAATAAGTAGGTGTTTGTCTAACCACCCTAACCACAATAAAATGATAATATTTTTTTTTTAAGATTTTATATATAAGTAGAGGATTCACACCTCGATGTGATGCATATTTTTTTGTAATTTTTTTCCAAGTAAATAATTAATTAGGAATTTTTTATTACAACTTTTTTAAAAATATAGAAACTCATATATTTGACCACCTTAACTTGGTCAAAACTTCATGAAATTCATTTTTTCTTTTTTTAATCCTATAGTATGGGAAGAATAGAATGTGACACATGTTTTGGATTCAAAAAATGTGACACCGTTTAAAAGTTATAGATGTTTTTCAATCAGCTTATCAATCATGACTTTAGTCATAATTTGAATAGAAAATGAATAATAATTACTTATTAAACTCAAAGTAAAGCATAATTTATATGTTAGTGTAATTAATATTTAATTACACTTGCATAACTTTACTTAGGTATTATTTATTTCCTAGGTTTATTTATTCTCATCATTATCTTTTGAGCTATCTTGTTGCTCAAGATAAGATTAGGGTTATGCATCTTTTCTTTTATAAAAGAAATCATATCTTGCAATTATCGAATTCCTGAATAATAATATGTTGCACATATTTTTGCAATAGCTCTACTTTTTCATTTTTCTCTTCTGTGGAAGGTGATTTTTCTAGTTTGCAATCAGATCTTGGTTTCTAACATGGTATCAAAGCCTTGATTTGTAGCCCCTTCTTAGATTTCTGGAGAGATTCAATCAGAGTTTGTTCGAGATTCCTCGAGTGTTTCATACCTTGAGTTTGTCTCTTTATCTGGGTGCTCTTGCATGGTTACTTTCAGCCCATGTTGGAGGAAATATGAGCTCATATTCAAGTTCACGACTGTCGAAAAAGTCAAGATTAACTTTTTTTCTTCTGAATCCGACATTTTATGCCAGAGTTATGAAGGTTTGAAGATTTGCCAGATCTGGGAGTTGCAAAGCTTCTGGTTCATTTTCAAGTAGATCAGACCTTGCCATCAGATCCAGAGCATTCGAGAGATATAAATCGACATATGATACACCCTATTACGGTGTCAGGAGCTTTTGAGGCAATTTTTTTTTGTTTTAGAGGCCATATGGTCTGTGTATGGCCCCTATGCACACATTTTTAAAAAAAATCAATTTTTTTTTCATGCAAAAATTTTATTGGTTTTTAAAAAAATCAAATTTCAAAAAAAGTGGGGCATGTGTTTTTTTTAAAAAGGTGGAGGCATTTTTTATTTTGAATGGTTTTAAGAGTTTTTGGGAACCCAGAGGGAATATTCCTTGCAGGCCCCATCCTTTCATATGACAGCCTTTAATGGCTACCATCGCTAGCGCTTTCTAGTTTTCCTGGCGGCATTTCAATACCCAGTCGACGTTCATTCACCGGGACTCCAACACTCCACCATCGACCTCCTTATTTCACTAGTAGCAACCCTTTTGAAGTCCCCGACAGCCAATCCTACCAGTGGCCCAGGCAAAAATCAAATCTAACAGCAGCAACCAACTCGATAGTAGGGCATGAAATCTTATAGATTCCTTTGGAATATTTTGTCGCTCAAAGAATATACTGGCAACATCCAGAATATACCGACGATCGCAAATTTTTTCTAGCAGGGGGAGATTTTTTTGCTCTAACAGCTAGATGGCCGTCAAATTTTTTTGTGTGAAGTGCTAACGTCAGCATGACGTCATCGGCCATATGGACCCTCTTTGCCCCTCCTAGCCCTGATTTTTCCTAAAGGAGCAAGTTTTTTCTTTTGGTCATAACTTGGGCATACAGTATCGAAATTAGGCAAACGAGATATTGCTAGAAAGCTAATTCTGAGCACTTTCTAGTGGTTTAGGTTATTTTTTAGTATTTTTCAATTTATCTGATTTTGTTTTGCTTGAAGTCAGATGTTCATTTATGGCTTCCGAGCTCATAACTTTTTGCCACGATCTCTGATTTTCGTCTTCTTTGCGGCATTGGAAAGGTATTGAGGAGATCTATCTTGCTTTCCATCCAATTTTTTTTGTATCTATCCCAATTTTATCGTTAATCCATATTTGTCCCAATGGGTGTTTTGGAGATTACTTGGATGTTTTTGCAGTTGGAAAGGTGAAACTTGAATATTTCATTTTAGTACCACATCATCTTATTTTCTATTTATGCATGTTTAGCATACTCTCCTTTTAAAAGCATTGGGTTATTATAATAAATGAACTGACATAAAGTTCCATTAGGGGGGTTTCTTGCATAATAATCTAATTAGAGTGTACTTTTCAATTTGATCTCCATATCCATCTTGATTTGTTGGCAACTCGTATGGGTTATCTAGTCTCTTAGTTTCTTTTGGCCACTTTCTTGCTATTGCTTGATGCATATCCGATTCACATCGGTTCACACTTTAGATTGAGAGCCTATGGTTAATGATCCACACTGGATCCATCTCAGTTTGAGGGCCATGTTTTTATGGTTAATGTTCCAGATTCTTCATGGTACTCCTTCCCATGGAAGAGTTTTAGTCACATTTTGGCATCGACATCAAGAGACATGGTTTCCAGATTCTGTCATCATCTCATCTACTATTGCTTCACAGATTCCAGGTTTGCTCCAGTTTGTGAGTTTTCTAATGTTCCGTGGCATCGGGTCTGTTGTCACATTATCATGATTTTAGTTTTGGTTTTAGTTGTAGATAGAAGTATCTTTCCTTTCTTGTCAGATTACGGTTCCAGTGTTACTTTTCAGTATTCTTCCAATGCTACTTTGTAGCAGTCATCTCATTGTAGGGGGGTTTTGTCCCACTGGGTTTTCCTTCTCTACCTCATTATTGCATTTGTACATGGGTACCTGATCAGGCCTTGTTGCCGGGACCCATTCATTTATTCTTTCTTGCATTCATCTTAGTTTTAGGTGCATGCTTTGTTAGTCTCCCTAAGTTGCACTTATGGGGGGTGTTAGTGTAATTAATATTTAATTACACTTGCATAACTTTACTTAGGTATTATTTATTTCTTAGGTTTATTTATTCTCATCATTATCTTTTGAGCTATATTTTTGCTCAAGATAAGATTAGGGTTACACATCTTTGCTTTTATAAAGCAAATCATATCTTGTAATTATCAAATTCCTCAATAATAATATGTTGCACATCTTTCTACAATAGCTCTACTTTTTCATTTTTCTCTTCTGTGGAAGGTGATTTTTCTAGTTTGCAATTAGATCTTGGTTTCTAACATTATATTGGTGGAAAGCTAAGAATCTCCTTTAAAAACCCTTTTTCGTTTCATCAATTTTGGGTAAAAAAATAGTCATCAGCCACATACCCATCATATTGCCACTTTTTGGCCCATCATGATCTTGCACATACCCATCATATAAAATCTACATTTACATTTAGTCTATAGAGCATACAAACTAAAAGGCATAAAAACTACTTAAAAATTTGTGAAATTTGTGAAAAAAAACCTCACTGAGACTCATATGCCCCTTTGGGCGATTTACTCTCAATGTAGATATGAAACTACATTTTATAGCATTTAAAACCTTGTTACTACATTTTTAATTACTATCATTAGTTATCTATTTCAATTAGATGAGTTTTTTTTACATGTATTTCATTAGATCTAGCTTAATTAGGTTCATTTCATGCATTGCCTAAATTCCAAATTTGTATTTACAACATTTCATTTTCAAATTGTGGCATAGTGTAATCAATAAATTACCTTATTTGAAATCTAAAAATTGGATTTATGCAATTCATTCTAGGTCTTTATATTACATTTTAAGTCTCTTTCCATTTTAATTTTTCATATATTAGTTTCCAAAAATGTTAGTATCCGTATTTTCCATGTTTGCAAAGAAAAATTTAGTCAATCAGCATGTTATTCATTTGTTCAATATATTCCCTAGTTATGAGAGTCTCTTAGTGCAAGAGAGTTAAAATGTTAATGATTTCCTTAAACTTGCAACCCCTCTTATCTCTCATTCTTGTGGGAATGATGTGATAGAAGAGGATACAAGCATGGACATTCATGACAGTCATAGTTGTTCTTCTCCCGATACCTCTCCTTTGAGTGATGAAGGTATCTTGGTGAAATAAGATACAATCGTTGAGAATCATGAAGATAATGTTTTTCCTTCTCCTCATCCCCTTTGGGAAGATATTATACAAGATAATGAATTCATAAACACATTTCTAAATATCACCTTACCTAATTTCCATTCTCCCTTGGCTTGTGAGAATGATTTAGTGGAAAAGGATTAGATTGTAAATGATGAGGATATGTTTGTGTTATATGATCAAATATTTAAGGTCTATAAAAACCCTCTTTATGATCCTTCCCCTATCTATCCTATTTTGGAAGGCATTATGGGATAAAGGAATAAAATTATGAATGATTATGATAGTCACACTTATTCTTCTCCTAGTATCTCTCCTAGTTGTGAAGAAGATACTTTGATGTTACAAAATAAAAGTCATTAAAATCTTATGTGTCGCTCTTCCCTTAGGAAAAACATTATTGAACAAGGGAATGACATCATTGATAAACAAGACAATTCGGCCATTGATCATTCCCCCACTTCTAATAAAGTCATTTTGGAAGAACCAATCCTTGAATTTCAAGAAAATTTAGTTTGTAGTTCTCCTAACAAGTCTCCTCCTAGGGAGGATATCTTGGTGCAAGAAAATGACAATAATAGTGATGTGAATTCCTTGGATTATGGTGAAAAGATGATACTAGATTGCCATTAATTAGAAATACATCAAACCACGACCGTTGAGGTTATGAATGTGCAAGTGTCCATTAGACCCCCCTTGACTATAGGACCTCCTACATACCTTTTGAGACATCCTTTTGAAACATAGATTTTTGGGACCCTATGGACTTCTCTTGCACTCTTAGGGTTTTTCACGTAAAAGGAGACAAATAGGGCCAAAAATGCTTATGATTCACTCAAATCAGGATGTGTGTGATGCTATATGAGCTAAATGAGATGATTTGAATGTAGCTATATGAACTAATTGATTGATTAAACATGAAAAACCTAAGAAATATGACTTGTTTGAAAACACATTATGTTATGCAAGAATGAACTAGAAACTTAAGTGAATGATAACAAAAATTGATGAGACTGAACAAAGTGCACCTAGAGGTAGATTGATGTTACTAAAAGGTTTTAGAATGTCTCAGAAAACACCGTTGATGGCGAATCAGTCCTTCTTATGCTAAAAACTTATGGAAATAGGTTTCTAAATGCTACGAGTTGAATGATGAGAAAATAAGTTTTTAGGCCTATAGGTGGGACTAATTCACCATCCATGGTGAATTAGTCCTCTTGCAGGAATCTACAATGTCAGGACTTGATTCTATAGGTGTAGATATGCAATTTTGTCTTCTATAGGTGTCCGCTTTGGAAACTATCAGATTCAAGTCTGAAAATGATTTTTTCTTGATTCTTTGACTTGAATGATGAAGGGATGACTTGAAATAATTTACAACTTGATCTCCAATGATTTCCAAGCTTCCAAGAGTCCTAAATTTGTAAGCAAACAAGGAAAAAGAGAGATATGTTAAATGTTAGGGCATGGGGGTTTTCCTTAGTCAAATGCCTTTTAGGTAATTAAACAAAAGTGATGAAATGAAGTAATGAAACATGAAAAAATGGAATTGATTACCTTACCATGATGATTTATCTTGAAATTCTATAGCAATACATGAAGATTCAACCCTTGAATGCTTTAGAAAGCTAACTTGATGTCTTCTAATAAAGAAACCCTAGCTTGCTTGACTTGGATGAGAAGATAGATGATGAATTAATGATGAGAGATGTGAAAATGAGTTGTTAGATGTAAAATGAGGATAAAAACATTTGTTTATAGACAACTGTGCCTTAGTACTCAATAATACCTCATCAGAAGCCAACATGTAGTGAAAATAAACTTTAAATTTCACTTTTTCCAGCTCAAAGGTCAAAGTGAGGGCCTAATAGGACTCATTCACCACACATGGAGAATGGGTCCCACCTGGATGGGACTGATTTTCCATGCATGGTGAATGGGTCCCACAAGGGCCATTTCAATAGCTTAGAAGCTAGGGGATAAGGAAATAAGGTTTAAATTGCAACTTTGTCAGGTATTTGATCAATTAAAGCCTTAGGATGCACAATATGGGTCATTAGGGACCTATTAGTGATGATGTAAATTTTAAATAGGGCTTGGGACACATAAATCAATGTGAAAGTGTGATTAAATGCACTTTACAACACTAAAATTAGGTCCACATAGCCTAAAAAGGCACAAAAACCAATGTGAATGTGCAAGACACATTACAACACTAGTTTATCATTAAGTTTACATTAAGAACCTTCTAGAATGATGTAATAATGTGATTAAACACATTAAATAATTTATGTCTGAATGCTTCTAGATTTGATTGTGTGTCCTCTTTTTGATGAAAAAAGAGGCACACAATCAAAGGCAGAAGCATTCAGACATAAATTCATATGGATTGTGGAAATCTAATTACATTGACATTTAATAATGTTGAATTAGTGAGAAATAGTTTAATTAAGTATAAAAAATCATGAAATTCCTTTACAAGACTATCAAACATCTTCACAAGACATTGATAAACACATTTTATTTAGTGTAGAAGGGTCCAAGACCTAGTGTGGATGCATGAAATGCCTCAAAACACTAGATTAAGGCCTTATTAATTCTATTTAATTTCATGTCAAGCAAAGGGTCCTTTTTTGTACAACACATTTAGCCCCCACTTTAGTGAGAGGATGAACCTATTTCAAACTACACTAACATAGCCATTCAAGAGAGATCCACATGTATGTCAAGCCCCCAAGATACAAAATCATCCAATAGCAAGATAAAAATAAAGATAAGGTGGAAACGATCTACTCACTCTAGGCTGACAAAACTTCTTGGTTGTTCGTTAGGTGAGAAAGGCCAAATGTATACTCACTCTAGGGCCACAAAACTAGTTTTCCATGAGGTGAGAAAGCCCAAAAAGGTAAGATACATACACTAGTTGGTATGGACTTACAAACACAAAGGTGGATATGGGGAAAAGTCATGCCACTATGTGGGCTTCCTGCTCAACCATGTTAAAATTATACCTTCTTGATAACTTTAATAAGGTGCCACAAAGAAAAATGATTTTTGAGCTCCATGAGGTAAGAAAAACTTCATATGCAAGACACTCATAGACATTGTTAATGCAAGATAGTGTAAGGATTGTTCAAAGGGATTTATTTTTTGTTTGTGCAAGGTCTCATCTTAGGGGAAAATGTGCTTAATGTCTCCAAGAGAGGATAAATGCAAAAGAAGTATCACACTCTTGGAGGGAATCAAACCCAATGACTCTACCAAGAAAAGAATACATTTCAAGAAGAAAGAAATCACATAGTGAAACATGAGTGGTGATGTATGCCCCCACTTTAAAGTAGTTGTGAGCACCATTATTGAGATCAGTTGCTTTAAAGTAGAAGAAGATAGACATGAGAGCTTACTCGGAAAGTCCTATGCCAAGTCATAGGTTTCCAATAAGCTATGTCATAAGAGAGAGAAGTATGTCATATGCGAGCCAACTTAAGGCATGCCGTCCACATCCCAAGCTTGCTCGTATGTGTTCATGAAAGGTTAACGACTAGCCAAAGGAGGCAACCACAAGTGACATACAAGGACAAGGCTATTGAACCCTTTTCCCCCACTTAGTGTAGGAAAAATGTGAGCTAAATGGATTGATGTATGCTAGAGTGAAAATCAAGAGCAATTAAAGGAATTAGATGCCCCCCATAGGGAAGTATACCAAACTCCTGAGAATGCTGTATTTTACAACTCAAAGGATGACATTCATTAGTGGTGAGAGTATGAACTCTATGATATGCATAGAATGAAATCTTGGAAGAGCATTTCTTTCGAGTTCTGGGAGGGAGGGTGATCAAGTGATCTTGGAGGAGGCTTGATAAGATACCCTCTGGATCAATGGGAGAAGGTGTTGTTGTGGTTTGGTTCAAAGGTACATCTTGCTTAGTAGTAAATGTCATACTTTCACAAGTGTCTCTAGATTGTGAGATTTTATTATTTCCATTATAGGAAGGTATAAAATCTAACAAATTCAAATCATGAGCATTTTGCAAGATAACATTGACATTAAGCGAAGGTGTAGTTATGTGTTACATACTAGATGAAGTATGATGGAAAATACCACTAAATGTTAAGGATGATTTAGAAGGGTGTTGTGTGATAGAGTTGATGTTGAGTGAAGGTGTGGTGATATTTTTCAAAGGACAATAACCAAGACCATGAGTTTTTTGCTATGTGTTAGGCTCGATAGGGTTGCAGATACCTTGTTCATGAGCACCACATCATTTTCCACTATACCCAAGTTGTTTCAGGAGGTCATAACCTTTTCCATAAAGCATCTTCATTGATTTTGGATCGAGTGAAGATTCATTATTGTGGTCATCAAAGGTTGTTGTGTATTTTTTGTCATCGTTTAAAGTGGTTGAGGTGGATGGTTTCAAAAGGTTGTCCGAATTTTGTGTTGACATGATGGTTGTTTGTCCTTATGTCTCATCTATCTTTTGTGTGAATATGTATTCACCCATAAATGAAGGTGTGAATTATAAGGATCCCCAATTGTCACCAAATAATTTAGATGGAAATTCCTCATTGTTGCATTCAATTTCTATGTTGGATGTTGGAGTTAATATTTTCAAAGGACTTGTAGTTCCTTTTTCAAGCTGCAAGCAACCTTCAGGCTCAGGATCTGCTTCAATTTAATAAATGTTATTCTTATAGACATATTTCATTATACAATGAAGAGTTGAAGGTATTGCATTCATCTCATGAATCCATGATCTACCTAAAAGAAGATTGGACAAAAGATCATAAGGCATGACATGAATAGGAGTTTGCAAAGTAACCACCCCAACCGTAATAGGTAAAGTGATTATACTAAGTGGTTGCTTTGTTGTATTATCAAATCCTTGAATAGAGATAGAATCAAGTATTATTTGTGACCTATCAATGTTTAATTTATCAAGGAGACTCACACTACACATATTAAGGGAAAAACCATTATCTATGAGAGTGAATTTGATACCTGTGCGATGGAATTCAGCAATGATCATAAAGGCATCATTTGTTTTACACAACTCCAAAGGAGGGAGCTCATGTTGATGGAAGGTAATGTCAATATTATTTGTATGGATGAGAGCTAATACATCATTCAGAGTTCTACCATAAGGAATTGTGATTTGGTTTAATGTAGATTGAAGAATATTGTGATAAGTTGGTGAGGTCTGAAGTAAATCCCAAAGGGAAATTTTGGAAAGAGTATTCTTTAATTTTTCAATAAGGTCATACTCCTTTGTACGTGGGAGGTAATGAGGAGCACTAGGAAGATTGGGTAAAGGTAAGGATGGTGGGGTTGGTTGCGGTGGTTGTAGATTATTTTGAGTGTTATATTTATGAGCAATAGTATCATTACTAGATTTTTGTGATACATTAGCGTTAGGGGGATAGAGGGTGTGTCGGGGTTGATTAGAGGGATGAAAGGGATGGGATGGTGGGTAAAGGATGAGTTTAGGTTTATGGGAAGGATGAAGAAGATGTGAAGGTGGGTAAAGGGTGTGGTGAGGTTGAATATTGTTAACATCCCATACCAAGTGATATTTTTCATTATCTTTGAAAAGAATATTATCTTGGGTCACAATATCCTCCTAGACGGAGAGTTCGTAGGAGAATAACAAACCACATGTTCATGAAAATTAAGGTTTGGTTCATCCAAAATAACATCATTGCCACTAAGGGGGTTATTAATGGTTGAATGCATTTGATAATTGATAGTGGGGGGATTAGGGGAAGATTCTATTGGATTGTTTGTTTTTTCTAAAGTCTCATTCTCTTCCATATTTTTTACCATACAAGGAGAGCTTGTAAGATGTTCATCTAAGGTGGAAATTTGTAGAGTAGCTTCATCACAAGCAGGAGAGGCATCAAGAGAAGGACCATTATGAGTTTCAAATAGATCTTCCCAAATGGGAGGAGCATTAGGGAAGGGAGGATCAAGGGTGTCTATGATTTTATGTTCTTATTTGCTAACATCATCCAAAGGGGAATAAGGAAAGGGACAATCAAGACTCTCAAAAATTTTAACTTCTTTCACCAAGATACCTTCTATTAGAACTGTGAAATTTTATGGTTGTCTATACTCATAAGTTTCCAAAGAAGCCCATGCCATGAGTATAAAATTGATATAATTTGCTTTGCATAACATATTCACCTATGTTCTAGTTAGTCTTTATCATTTGGTCTTATAAAATTTACCTGAACTTGAGAATTTGAATGTAAAAATCATATCAGCATGAGATGATGCGGGTCTCCCTGATCCATAAGTCATTTTATACTAACACATATTTTTTCAGTATATCGGCAAGAGGTCAAGAATGTCATACCGATAAAATCTCATTTGAGGATACACATCAGGAAGATGCAGTTCACAGTCTCAAATGACAAATAGATTCTATCAGTGAGATAATAATCATCAGGGTGATAGTGAGAAGTCATATCAAGCTTATATATGTCTTACCGCTCGAAGCACAAGGAAATATGTCGGCTAGACTAGCGCTATCAAAGTAAAATTCCTAAATTCAATAGGAGACATTCATCCAGTCTTGTCGATGAAGCAAAGGAGTATTTTGTACATAGAATAATGCTACCGAGATGAGTTCAAGATGTCCCACTGACCCTCCATGACACACAAAAAAAATTATATTGGTAAGGGACTTGGCGATATGTTTGGAGGGAATGATCATCAAAAAGACATGATTCATGGTCTCGCCAATGAAGAAATGCATCAGTGAGATGGACTTCAGCAAAGAGAGATAAGAAGGTCATACCGAGTGTAGTTCCATTGATAGGAAAACCATTATGTCTTAGTGATCGGAATTGATGAAGAAAACATACTGGTACGATTGGCTTGGGGATCTTATCGATAAAGAACAAAGGAAATATCTCGGCAAGATACATATCTCTGGAGTAAGCTGAAGACTGTCTACTCGACCTACTAAGTCACAGTGATAGGTTTGTATTGGTGGGAGTTATAGCGATATACTTGACACCAAATGGATAACTCTCGAGGAGACTCATAATGCCAGTGAAACTATAGGACATCTTAGCTATATATGATCTATTGATAGTGAAGATACAAGTGAATCAAAATAACTATCAAGGAGAGTCAGAGTGTCGAGGAAACTACAAGATGTCTTAGTGGGTGTTTAATGAACATTGGTAAAATCCTAAATAAAAGGATCACCCAAGATTTGAAAATGTCTTGCTAACAATATTACATGATGTGACAGTGAGATTTTCAAAAAACTTGCTACACTCATGTTTCAGCTAAAAAATTAATGGCGCCATGAAGTATAAGTAATTTCATGAATTAAGGAAAATTCAATTGAAAAAATTATTGTAGAATTGACAGCAGAGGAAGTAGAGGGACGAACGAAGAATCAGGGCATTCTTTCAACTCAAAAGTTTCGAGCAAAATACAGTAAGTTCTTTGTACCTTAATTTCTACAATTTTGAAGAATGGAAGCCACTAGTTCAGGAAAATCAAAGAGTAGAAAACATGGGGAAAGTTGTCAATCTAGAGGGAAAAAATAAAAAATTGAAGTTGAGCCAGAGGGTACTGAGTGAAAGCTAAGTCAAGATCTTATCGACCAATTACCTAGCTCTAGACCTAAAGCCAGATGATCTACAAAACTTAGGGTAGAAGTGGATAAATTAGATGACAAGTGTAAGCTCATAGGAGATATTTGGACTCCAATAAGAGGTTATGAACTATTTAGCTTTCATTACTATCAGAGGAATCATTTTGAACCAGTATGTAACCCATGGAAGCTCAATCTAGGAAAGTTGGTTTTCCCTAATTCATTTGTCAATGTAGAATTGGTGAGATTGTTGGCTGCCCATTATAATTCGAAACTCAAAGCTATATGTGACCCATCTGGGAAACCACCAATACACATATCAGAAGATGCAATAGGTGAGGTTTTCAATTTGGAAGGGGCATGTAACGAAAAATCATATGTGAAGAATTAGAAAAGGAATTCGAGAGGATGGACACAATTTATAAAGGTTGGAGATTTCCCTTGCACAAAATTAGACACAGAAGAAAACCAATTCTGCTAGAAGATAGTGAAGGGCCCATGTTCCATGTTGATCTTTTTGAGTCCTATATGAAATACACTTATTTCTCGGTAGGTCAAGTATTTGGAATGGAAGTCCCCGAGTATATGACAATTGTGCCCATGATAATTTCAGTAGATATTTAGTATCACAACTCCAGACCTTTTGATTATGCCTCATACATTTTCAAGGGGCTTGATTCTGGGTTGATGACAGTAAAAAGTGGAGCCTCTATCTTACATCTTAGGAATTATTCATTGTTGATGCATATAGTGTTGTATTTTGGACAAGAGTTAGGGTTGTGGCCTTAGGAGATGAAAATTTCACAATTTGACAAGGAAGGCATGTCATTACCTGTTCAATTATGGACTGTTGTTTGGGACAACAGGTTTGCTAATTCTAGTTTTGTACACTTTGAGGAGTATTTTGTAAAGACATTGTACAAATTCTATAATCATCCATGTGCTTATTCTTTATCTAATGAGATAAAGAGGTTTCTCAGGCCTAAGTATTTCAATGGGCCAATTAGTCACAATTGGGGGGATTGGTCTTGCTTGGAGGATACCACCATGATTAGGGTTTATGGATTTGAGGATGCCCCATTCATTTTTCCTAAAACAGTTCCAGACATGATTGCATACCTGGAAATTGTCAGGCAAATGGACTTTTCTAGCATCATGAATTTGAGTTCTTTTGGAAAGAAGGATTTTATGCCCAATACACTATGCTTCAGTGATTTTACAATATTGGTGAAGGAAGGGTACAACTTGATTCTTGATAAGCTACTGCAATACAACATGAAAAGAGGACCACCAAGAAAGAATTTTGATCTAGAAGGATATATCAATTTTTCTAAACAAATGATAAAATTTGGAGGGTATCAACATGTGCCCTATCAATTTGATTATATGATTGGGAACTTGGAAGCAGAAGAAGCAGAAATGGTGGTTGAAGAATAAAATCAAGGGTTGCAAGATACAAAGCTATTATCTTCTGGGGAAGAGACATCTGGGACTAATGTGCCACAAGGTCTACCTAATAAGATGTCAAGATTGAGAACTTAGGATTATGCATGCCCTGCCAGGAAATTGAGTGTTGAAGAGAGTATAGATACAAATTCAAGGAACATAGAGTACAAGTCTATTGTGGAAGATAATGAATTTGTAAATTCTCCAGAATTTAAGGAATTTCTATACAAACAAAAGGGAAAAGAGATAAGAGAAATGGTTGACAATGTCACACCAGGTAATGAAGACCGGTTATTCAATGATCTAAAAATGAGTGTGGAAAGAGAGATGGCAGGTATGACCCCTGAAAAGGGAAGGAAAATATTAGAAAGTGATGGTGTTATGATTTTTGCAGGGTTAGATCTCAATTTCCTTTAGTCTTTGATAGTTTCTTGAAGAATAGTAATGCTACACACACGCTCAGCCCAGAAAAGGTGACAAAAGTATATGCAGGGTCAAAATTCAATCCAGATGAAGGGTCATTAATAATTTAGGCCTTGTATCCACCTCATAGGAAATCAATTGTTATTGATACTGAGAAGGAATTTGGGAATGTTATGAATCTAAAGGTTGGGGAGGTTGATCCTATGGCAATAGTAGATATTGGGATCAATGTAGCAAAATTGAACAAAGCCCAAATACATATGTTGATCAAAGAAAAAGAAATGTACAAAATGAACAATGAGAGAATGCTGAGAGAAAATGACCACCTAAGAGATTTGTTAGGAGTTACAATGGGATCAACCAAGCTTCTCACCCATGGTGAAAGTTCACAAGCAAAAGATCATTGGGAAGGATCAAGTGCATATTCTCAAGGGAAATATGACATGCTTATGGCAATAATCAAGAAAAGACAAGTCAGTCTAACAACTTGGTTGAATAAGCTCTAGGGAGTTCACTCACATAATTTTGCTGCATTACAAAAGCATGAGAGAATGGATGGTAGGATTTTGGAGAAGATCTAGAAAATGAAGCAAAGGGATGCTCCTGATAATGTGGCAATTGAGGCTGCAAATCATCTCATGAACAAGCATAGAGACTTCCTTGAAGAATTGTGAGGGGATGCACAGGGATTAATTGATGCCACTAAAAAGGGATTAGCTACACTCTTCGATGATAGAGGAATATTAAAAGAAATGACTAGGTGGAAAGGTGAAAGTGAGTCAATATTGCAAGAAGTTTTGAAGACAGCTACCGTGAAAGATACAACACTGGATGAAGCATGTGAATAGAATGAAAAGATGGTGAAAATGGAGATCACGATCAGGAATGCATTAGGAGATGCAGATACGCATGAGTGCTAGGACTACTTGGACCACTTGTCAAAGATTCATTTATGGCTTAACAGAGCCTAATTACCTATTTTAATTTATTGTTGTTTTAATAGAAGACATTCCTAAAAGGACACATCCTTTTAGATAGTTGATGTATAAATATTCATTTTGGGTAGCAAAAGGGGGGGGGAAATAGGAAAAAGGATTCAGTAGATTGCAATATTCATAATCATGAGACTATGATGAATGTTTGAAATTATGGAGATATCAATGAAAATCATTTGATGTGGTGGCATATTTCTGGTATCAGTTGTTTGTTGTGCTAATTGATAGTATTGTTGAAGTTGTCTCCAAGGTTGATATTTTCTAGTTATTTAAATTGATATAACAAGTGTATATTCAATTTATCAGTGCACACTTGTTGTATCTATATGGATTGATTAACTGGTTCTTTCAAGGAAAGATTAAATCCTTTTAGTCAATCATAGTAATTAGGGAATCTCATTTGGATCATTAAGAAGAAATTTGTAATAATTTTCTTGCATGTTTATACAAGTTGTAAACTCAAATTTATATTACAAACAATTAGAATATCTACCAAAAAGAAGTTACTCATTTTAGATCTTTCATCTGACTTTGTACACCTAGTAAGGCACTAGTCTCTATCACTCCACCATCTAGTTTTATTCATTTTTCACATCTGTTAACTGAACATATTAGTTTTAGCCTTGATATTGCTTATACAATCTATACCAAAATAAAACTCATTTAGCCACTACTACCTACCATTGAATGGGTAAATTACTTTAAAGAATAAACATAAGTCAAGTCTGCCTCATTCATATAGGTATACCCACCTAGGTCTAATAGCACTTGAAGAGAAGAAGGTTCAAATCATTTGGCCTTGTTTGTTACCCTGAAACATATCAAGAGATTGGCAACCCCTTGAGGTATTTTTCCTACGTTTTGAGAGCTAAAACCTTCATCACAAATAAGAGAGGTATTGGGAGAAGAACAAGTATGTGTGTTATGATTTTCTACACCTCCATTCACACCAATGGGCAATGTAAGATTAAGGATTGTACCAATAGTTTGATCATGTTTCTTAAAGTACACATTGTGGTAATAAAAATTGAACTCATAAGAGGGAACATTGTACTTATACAATCCACTATTAACAAAATAAAAGCCACATCTTTTGAAGGAAAACATGCTATGATGAAAAGGAAAGAAAGTACAATGAAATGACTTAAAAGCAAATGCAAGTTTCAGTGTCAAAGTAAGCTAATTTTCTGTTTACACAATGCAACAATCTAAAAATGAAATGTTGTGAATGCGAAACTAAAATGAAACAATGCATGAAATGAACTAATTTAGGTGAAATCTAGTGAAATGTATGCTACAAAAATGTAACTGACATATATATACAAGTTAAGACATCAAACAAAATCCTGAAAATAAATTTATGAGTTATGTACAATGTTGTTTCAGGGGTCCAAAGGGATTGATTCGCCCAAGGTGGCGAATGAATCCTAGTATGGAATTTTTTCAAAAAAATTAGAATTTTTTATCTGATTTTAATGTTTTCAGAATGCTAATATGCAGACCTAAGTTAAGGATGTAGAATTCTATAACTTTGTAATGATTAAAGATGCAACAATGCAACCTATTATGCACTTTTTATGAAGGAAAAATTTAACACCTTACATGCAAATGAATCATGCAAACCCTAACGTAAGCTAGATCTATTATGAAAGACTCCAAAATCAGATAAGAAAGTGTTTGAAAGTTAGGTTCACCAAAATGAAACATAGATTTTTGGGACCCTATGGACTTCTCTTGCACTCTTAGGGTTTTTCACCTGAAAGGAAAGAGATAGGGCCAAAAATGCTTATGATTTACTCAAATTAGGATATTTGTGATGTTGTATGAGCTAAATGAGATGATATGAATGTAGCTATATAAACTAATTGATTGATTAAACATGCAAAACCTAAGAAATATGACTTGTTTGAAAACAAATTGTGTTAAATGCAAGAATGAACTAGAAACTTAAGAGAATGATAACAAAAATTGATGAGACTAAATAGAGTGAACCTGGAGGTAGATTGATGTTACTGGAAGGTTCTGGAATGTCTCAGAAAACATTGTTGATGGCTACTAGGACTGATTCACCAAAGATGGCGAATCCGTCCTACTTATAGTGAAAACTTCTAGAAATAGGTTTCTAAATGCTAAGAGGTGAATTATGATAAAATAATTTTTTAGGCCTATAGGTGGGACTAATTCACCATGCATGGAAAATAATTCCTCTTTCAAGATTCTACAAAGTCAATACTTGATTTTGTAGGTCTAGATCTACATTTTTGTCTTCTATGTAGGTGTTTGCTTTCGAAACTATTGGATTCAGTTCTGGAAATGACTTTTTGTTGATTCTTTGACTTGAATGATGAAGTGATGACTTGAATGACTTTACAACTTGATCTCCAATGATTTCCAAGCTTCCAAGAGTCCTAAATTTGCAAACAAACAAGACAAAAGAGAGATATGTTGAATGTTAGGGCATGGGGGTTTGCCTTAGTCAAATTCCTTTTAGGTAATTAAACCAAAGTGATGAAACGAAGTAATGAAACATGAAAAAATGGAATTAATTATCTTGTCATTATAATTTATCTTGAAATTCTGCAGCAATACATGAAGATTCAGCCCATGAATGCTTTAGAAAGCTAACTTGATGACTTCTAATGAAGAAACCCTAAATTGCTTGACCTGGATGAGAAGATAGATGATGAATTAATGATGGGAGATGTGAAAATGATTTGTTAGATGTAAAATAAAGATAAAAAAATTTATTTATAGAAAATTGTGCCTTAGTACCTGATAATACCTCATCAGAGGTCGACATGTAATGAAAATAAACTTTAAATTTCACTTGTTCCTACTCAAAGGTCAAAATGGGGCCTAGTTAGGACTCATTCACCACACATGGTGAATGGGTCGCACTTGGATGGGACTGATTTTCCATGCATGGTGAATGGGTCCCACAGGGGCCATTTCAACAACTCAGAAGCTAGGGGATAAGGAAATAAGGTTTAAATTGCAACTTTGTTGGGTATTTGATCAATTAAAGCCTCAAGATGCACAATATGGGTCATTAGGGACCTATTAGTGATGATGTAAATGTTAAATAAGGCTTGGGACACATAAATCAATGTGCAAGTGTGATTAAATGCACTTTACAACACTAAAATTAGGTCCACATAGCCTAGAAAGGCACAAAAACCAATGTGAATGTGCAAGACACATTACAACACTAGTTATCATTAAGTTTACATTAAGAACCTTCTAGATTGATGTAATAATGATATTAAACACATTTTATAATGTTGAATTAGGGAGAAATAGGTTAATTAAGTCTAGAAAAGTGTGAAAGTCCTTTACAAGACATTGATAAACACATTTTATTTAGTGTAGTAGGGTCCAAGACCTAGTGTGGATGCATGAAATGCTTGAAAACACTAGATTAATGCCTTATAAAGTCTAGTTAATCTCATGTCAAGCAAAGGGTCCTTTTTTCTATGGCACACCTTTGAACCCTCTATTTCTTTACCCACCCTCACAATGACCACAAACTCAAAACAAACCTGAACTTATCCTTTACCCACCTAAGCATAATTTTTTGTTGCAATTGAGTTCTAATACCATTGATCATACATATAACACTAGAAACAATCCACAACCAAGAAAAAAACCTTCAATATCCCTCCCATTGCCTAACCTTATATTTCTTGATCCTCCTCATTTTCCTTCTCATAATGAAAAGGAGTACAATCTTGTTGAACAACTAAAGAATACACCTACTAAGATATCATTATGGGACCTTATTCAAGCCTCCACTCATTATCACAACATGATTCAAAGTTCTTTACAACAAGTTCCTACCCCTTCTAATGCACAACTGAATGACATATCACCCTTGATTCACAAAGTGAATGCTAACATTATTTTCCACCAAAGTGAGCTCCCTCCTTTGGAAGTGCAAAAAAAAAATGAAGCTTTCATAATAATATCTCGATATAAAAGGACAAGCATAAAGAGAATCCTCATTGACAATGGCTCAACCCTTAATGTGTGTAGTGTGACCCTTTTGATAGGCTTGGTGTGGATAAATAAAAAATTCAACTTGACTCTTTATCTATTAAGGTATTTGACAATGTAGGAAAACAATTGCTTGGTGCGATCACTTTTCCTATTATAGCTAGAAAGGCCACATTAGAGACACTAATCCGTGTTATTCCTCACAATCTTTCATATAATCTCCTTTTGGGTAGACAGTGGATTCATGCAATGAATGGGGTGCATTCTACTCTTCATTTTATAATGAAGTATTTCTATGACAACATATTGTACACAATAAAAGCTAACCCTAACCCAAATAGTTGTTTGAGCATCGAGAAAGGAACAAAAAATCCTTTGAAAAAATTACCACCAACTACACAAGTAGAATCTATGCAACAAAAAGATAAAGAAAAATATATTTAGGAAATCACATAGTTATTAGAAGATGATTGGGATCCCTTAGAAATTGAACCAACATTCATCGGAGAATACAAAATCATAAAAAAAGAAGCTAAAAAGGGAAAAGGAAAAGTGGTAATGCCAACATAAAATTTGGAAGACCCTTCAAAATCATCAACCTCAACCACTTTAGAACAAAAGACAAAAATTACACAACAAACTTTGATGAACTTAATTATGAGCAACCATTGAATCCAAAAAAGATGAAAAATATTTATGGAAAATGTTATGAAATGATGAAACAACTTGGTTATAGTGGAAAAGGATGTGGTGCTAGAGAATAAGGTATATGTGTCACTATAGAGCCTCACATGCAAGACAAGACTAGTGGTCTTGGTTATTGTCCCTTAAAATAAACAAACAAGCCTTCACTTAATATCAACAATATTATAAAAGATTCCTCTAAGCTGACTTTAACATTAGTGCATCCTAAATTGATAAAAACTAGTGGTCTTGATTGTTATCCTTTGCAAGAAATGAAACAAACAAAAAAATATTCACTTCATGTCAATTCCATCACACAAAACACTAATGATTCGAATTCGTTAGATTTTACAGGGTATGTGTAGGATCATCATGGAAAAAACAGGCCCTTAAGTGGCAAAAAATTTAGAAAAATCAATGTTAGGCAACTTGATGTAAAAATTTGAATAAGTTATCTATATTATTTCAAAAATATGTAAGAATAGAATCTGTAGCAAATTGAATTTAGTTTCTAAACTACTAGGTTTATTTAAGAAAATAAAATCTATTTGGTAAAAATTTGAAATTTCAATGCAGAGTACTTAAATTTGAGGGAAAAAATAAGTAGGTTTCTCGACCACCCTTTTTTTTTTTTTTTGGATGCGGGAAGCACGACCCATATAAACTACAGCTGGTAAACTTTTAACGTGACCGGTGGTGCTGGCGCGACACGCCCTCTGGTACCACGGGGGTGGGGGAGACTAGACCTCATGACCAACCTCCTGCAACAGGAAAGATTTAGCCAACCGAGCTAGGGCCCCAACCCTTCTGTCTGACCACCCTAACCATAATAAAATGATAATATTTTTTTATAAGATTTTGTATATACATATATGACTCATGTCCAGATGTGATGCATATTTTTTTGTATTTTTTTTCCAAGTAAATAATTAATTATGATTTTTTTATTACAACTTTTAAAAAACATAAAAACTTGTACGTCTAACCACCTTAACTTGGTCAAAACTTCATGAAATGTAATTTTTCTTTTTCTAATCCCATAGTATGTGAAGCATAGAATGTGACACATGTTTTAAATTCAAAATACGTGATACCGTTTGAAAGCTATAGATGTTTTTCAATCAACCTATTGATTAGGACTTTAGTCATAATTCTAATAGAAAATGAATAATAATTATTTATTAAATTCAAAGTGAAACATAATCTATATTAGCGGAAATCTGAGAATCTTCTCTAAAAACCCTTTTCATTTCATCAATTTTGTGTTAAGAAAAAGTCATCAGCCACATACCCTACAAATACCCATAATATTGCCACTTTTTGGCCCATCATGATCCTGCACATACCTTACACCTTCCTTCAAAAGGGAGTACAAAATCTTGCAATCTAAAGAGTCTTGTGTAAGTATGACACTTACTACTAAGAAAGAGATATCTTTTCCATAAAATAAAGCAACATCTTCTACTTATGATCAAGATAGTATCTTATCAAGACTCCTCCAAGATCGTTTGATAGCCCTCCCTACAAGAACACAAAATAAATTTTATTACAAGAATTGATTTTGTTTGTATCATAGAGTTCATGGTCATTCTAGTAATGAACATAAGGCTTTGTGTAATAAAATTCAACATCTTATAGAGTGTGGTGCTCTTCCTTATGTCAGGGCACCTAATTCCTCTAATTGATACTAATTTTCACTCTACCATGTTTCTCATCAAGCATCTTGGCTCATCGTTGTTCTACACTAAGAGGGGGAAAGGAATTAAATAGCCTTGTTCTCATATGCCACTTTTTGTTGTCTCTTTTGGCTAGTCAATGACCTTTCATGTATATATAAGAGCAACCTTGGGATGTGAATGACATGCCTTAAGTTGGCTCACATATGACGCATTGAGCTATACATTTTGGGGGCTGTGGACATAGAAAAAGTAACCCTTCTACTTTTTCTTCTTGTTTAGGCCCTCCTTGTGATTTTGGCTTGATTTTTCCTTTATTTAATGATGTGAGGTGATTTACACATCCACATTAGGTCTTGGACCCTAGAAAAATGAATAAAATACATGTCTGGGTATGTGTAGGATCATGATGGGAAAAAAGTGGCAATATGATGGGTATGTGTAGGGTATCTAGCTAATGACCTTTTTTTTACCCAAAATTGATGAAACAAAAAGGGTTTTTCAAGGACATTCTCAGCTTTCAACCAATATAAATTATGCTTTAATTTGAATTTAAAAAATAATTATTATTCATTTTCTATTTGAATTACGACTAAAGTCCTGATTGATAAGTTGATTGAAAAACATCTATAGCTTTCAAATGGTATCACATTTTTTGAATCTGAAACATATGTCACATTTTATGCTTCACATACTATATGATTAAAAAAAACTAAATTTCATGAAGTTTTGACCAAGTTAAGGTGGTCATACATACAAGTTTTTATATTTTTTTAAATTTGTAGAAAAAAATTCATAATTAATTATTTACTTGGAAAAAAAGTACAAAAAAATATGGATCACATTGGGACATGAGTCCTCTACTTATATCTAAAATCTTATAAAAAAATATTATCATTTTATTATGGTTAGGGTGGTCAGACAAACACCTACTTATTTTTTTGCTAAAATTGAAGTACTATTGCATTGAAATTTCAAATTTTCACAAAATAGATTTTCTTTTTAAAAGAAACCTATAGTTTAGAAACTACAATCAATTTTCTATAGATTCTATTCTTACATATTTTTGAAATTATATAGATAACTTATTCAAATTATTATATCAAGTTGCCTAACTCTAATTTTTCTAAATTTTTTGCCACTTAAGGGTTTGTTGTTTCCATGATTATACTACACATAGTCATCTTCTAAAGGTGTTGTAAAGTGTTGTAAAATACTTTAACACTTTTCTAGACTAATGGACCTATTCTTCCCCTAATTCAATGTTATAAAATATATCTAATTGCATCTTCACATTAATCTAGAAGGCTTGTAAATTATACCCAATTCTAATCTAATGTTGTAATGTGTTTTACACATTCAAATTGGATGTTGTTCCCTTCTAGGCTACATAGACCTAATTTTAATGATGTAAAGAGTATTTAAACACACTTTCACATTGAACTTTGTGGACCTATCCCTAATTCCCCTTTGCATCATCATTAATAGGCCCCTATGGCCCCATATTGTGCATCCCAAGGCATAATTTGATCAAAGACCTAATAAAATCAACATAAAAACTAAAAAAAATCATTCCTTGACAATCTAGCTAGAAAAAGAGCCCCTGTGGGACTAAGTCACCCATCTGGGTGAATCAGTCCTATTTAGGTGGGACTAAGTCACCCAGCTTGGTGACTTAGACCCATTTGGGCTATTTTCGAGGTTTGAGTTGGAAAAATTGGATTTTAAGTTTATTTCTCCTTATCATCCTTGAGGATCAAATTAATGAGAATTTTAGGAGGATTTCCTATAAATACAAGCTTCTAAACCCTAATTAATAACCTAGTCATCTCATTCATTGATAGATTTTGACCCATTTTTCGATGACCGTCCATCAGAATTTCGATGGTTGTTCATCGCTATTATTGTGTTAGAATTTTGATAGCTGTTCATCGCTATTATTCAATGATTCATCATCCATCATCTCTCTCAAGTCAAGCAAGCTAGGGTTTTAGCATTCTAAGTTATCAAGATAGCTTTCTCAGACATTCAAATGCATATACTTCCTCCATTGTTATGGAAATTAAACATCTATCATCATGGAAATTTTATAACTCCATTATTTCATGCTTCATTACCTTGTTTTTTTATTTTGGTTTAATTAGCTTAAAAGGGGTTTGACCAATGCAAACCCCCATGCCCTAACATTCAACATTTCTCTCTTTTATTGTGTGTTTGTAGTTTTAGGCACTTTTAAGGTTTGGAAATAATTGAAGGATAAGTTAAAAACTTATTGAAGATATCTCCTTGTTGGCTAGGTCAAAATATCCATAAAAATTCACTTACAGTGCTAAAAATTAGAGTTTTGGAGGCGAACACCTAGAGAAACAAAAAGTGCAGATGGAGAGCTTCCATTTCCATTTTTGGATTTTTTAGAAAAGCCAAAGTGGATTAAGTCACCATCAGTGTTGACTTAGTCCCATTGTACCTATTTTTTATAAGTTTCTATAGATTTGGATACCCATTTGGCTGAAATGGGCCTCAGTGCAGTTTTCTAGATTTGGGACTAAGTCACCCAGAATGGTAAAAGTGTCCCATTAGGCCAAAATTTTAGAGTCAGTAGCATTTCTAGTCTCTATTCCAGTCTACAACACATTTCCAAGTGCATGCTTTCTATTTCATTTCCTTGTTATATTTCATTTTCCTTTCTATTCATCTTTCTAGGTGTTTTTGCATACTACACTATGTTTCCAAACAATGTTCATTTCTTTAGTTTTCATTTAGTAATCAATATCACTTACAAATTTTCTACATTTAGATCATTTCATTTAGACATATTTCATCCATATTTACATTATTCTTGAGTGGGGACATTGCACATTTTGGCCTACCTCTCTCCTTTTAGGTGAAAAACCCTAGAAGTGTTAGGGAGCTTTGTGGTCCCAAAATCTTTGTCCACATTTTGGTGAACCTACTTTTCAAATACCTTCTTGTCTAATTTAGGAGTTTGTCATCCTAAAATTCACATTACATTGCATTTTTCATTAGTTAAATTGCATTCTAGGGTTTCAACTTTTGCATTAGTGAAAGTGAAGATAGGTTCAATGTTTTGCATCTTAAATCATTGATTTTTTTTTAAATTATGCATTTGCATCTTAGATCTGCATCATACAACACAAAAAACATCAAAATCAACCAAAAAAGTCTTAAAATTTTGAAAAAATCACCAATGAGACTCATTCACCACCTTGGGCGATTTAGTCCCTTTACGCCCCTAAAACTACCATTTACATAACTAAAAACCCCTTTTTAAGCTTTTTTTTCTGCCCTTACCTATCTGTATAAGTTGGCTAAATTTTTGTAACATGCATTTCACTAAATCTAGCTTAATTTGGATCTTTTCATGCATTTCTTAATTTCAAATTTGTATTCCCACATTGTTGCATAGCATAATTAGTCAAATATCATCTAAAAATTGAATTTCATTTTAAGGATTTACATTGCATTTTGAGTTTGCATAGATTGTTATTTAAAACATGTTAGTATCTATTCTTTCCACATTTGCAAAGAAAAATTTAGTTAATAAGCATGCTAGTCTTTCATTCAATGCATTCCCTAGTTATGATACTCTCCTAGCACAAGAGAATGATGATGTTAATGCTTGCCTTAAACATACACCCCATACTATCTCTCCTATTTGTTTGGATGATGTGATAGAAGAAAATAAAAACATAGATAACCATGATGATCATAATTGGTCTTCTTCCAATACCTCTCCTTTTAGTGACAAAGGTATCCTGGCAAAAGAGGATATAATCATTGAAAATCATGAAGATCTTACTAGTCCTTCTCCTCATCCCTTTTGGGAAGATATTACAACACAAGACAATATAATTGAAAATGATGAGGATTATAGATTGGTTTTAGATAATCAAATCTTTAAGGTCTATAACAACCCTCTTTATGACTTGTCCCCTATCCTATTTTTTAATATATTAGGGATAAAAGACATTAACTCATAAATGATCATGATAATCATACTTGTTCTTCTCCTAGTATCTCTCATAGCTATGAAGATGATACTTTGATGTTGGAAAACACAATGGATAAGAGTCATGAAAAACCTAGTTGTCCCCCTTCACCTAAGGTGACCCTTATTGAGCAAGATAATTCAACCATTTATCATTCCCCTACTTGTGATGAAGTCATTTTAGAAGAACCAATCCATGAATGTGAAGCACATTTTATATTTAGTTCTTCTAAAAAATCTCCTCCTTCATGATGCTAGAAAATGGCAACAATAGTAGTGTTTCTTCCTTAGATAATGATAAAAAGGAGATTCTATATTTCCCTCTATTAGAGATACATCAAACCAAGACTGCTAAGGTTATGAATGCGCAAGTGTCCACTAGATCACCGTTGACTACTGGAACTCCTACATATCCCGTGGGACATCCTAAGAATCTTGTAATCCTTTACCCACCATCACACAACAAAAAACTCACAACAAATCCGAACTTATACTTTACCCACCTAAGAATAATGTGTCACACCAACCAAGTCATAATATCATTTCTCATACATATAACACTAGAAATAATTTGCAACCACAACAACCCACCCAAACACCATTACCTTTTCTTAATGCCATTTTTCCTCAAGATCCTTGATTAACTTCGCATACTAAGGAGTATGATCTTGTGAACAATTTAAGAATACTCTTGCAAAGATATCCCTATGGGATTTAATTCAAAATTCCCCTAACTATCACACTATGCTTCAAACGGCCTTACAAAAAGTTCCTATCCCTTCTAATGTGCAACCAACTGACATAAAAACCCTAATTCAAGGATTGAATATTGACATTTTTTTCCACCAAAGTGAACTCCCCCCATTGGAAGTGCAAAAAACAAAGGTTTCTTTTATAATAATATCTCAATATAAAAGAATAGGGATAAAGTGAACCCTTGTTGACAATGGCCCCACCCTTAATGTGTGTAGTGTAAATATTTTGGATAGGCTACATGTTGATAAATCATAAATTCAACTTGATTCCTTGTCTATCCTTGAATTTGAAAATGTAGGAAAACAACTGCTTGTTGTGATCACTTTTGCTATTAGAGTTGGGGAGGCCACATTGGATATAGTAATCCATGTTATGCCTAATTATCTTTCATATAATCTCATTTTAGGTAGACCATGGATTCATTCAAATAGTTGTTTTAACATTGAGAAAAACAAAGTGAATCATTTAAAAACATTAACACCAACCACACAAGTAGAGCCTATACAACAAAAACACACAACACAACACATTGAGGAATTCATGAAGCTATTAGATGATGATTGGAGTTCCTTATATTTCACACCAACATTAATGGGAGAATACAATATCATAACAAAATACTCTGCACATGTAAAGGAAAAATTAGTAATTTCAACACAAAACTTAGAAGACCCTTCAAAATCATCCACCTCAACCACTTTAGAACATAAGAAAACAAATTACACAACAAACTTTGAAGAAATCAACAACAAACAACCACCCAATCCAAAAGAAATGAAAAAGCTTTATGGACAAGGTTTTAATCTTATGAAACAACTTGGCTATAGTGGAAAAGACTATGGTGCTAGAGAACAAGGCATCTATGTCCCCATAGGTCCTCACACACAAGAAACAACTCATGGTCTTGGTTATTGTCCTTTGATAGAAATCACCAAGCCTTCACTCAACATCAACATTACCACAAAAAATCCTTCTAAGATGACTATAACATTAGTGCATCTTAAACTGATAAACACTATTGGTCTTGATTGTTCTTCTTTTCCTAAAATGAAATTAAAAAATACATCCTCACTTAATGTAAATGTTATCTTGCAAAACACTAATGATTTGAGTTCATTAGATTTTACACCCTCCTATAAAGGAGAGAACAAAATATCGCAATCTATAGAGTCTTGCATACATATGACAACTAATACTAAGCAAGAGGTATCTTTATCACAAACTACAAGACCACCTTCTACCATTGATCAAGAGGGTATCTTTTCAATACTCAGGATCCAAGATCACTTGATAACCCTTCCTCCAAGAACTTGAAAGAAATTTTATTACATGGCTTCATTTTGTGCCTATCACAGAGTTCATGGTCATTCTACTAATGAATGTAAGGCTTTGAGTAGTAAAATCCAACATCTTAAGGAGTTTGGTGTTCTTCCTTATATGGGGGAACCTAATTCTTCTAATTGATACTGATTTTCACTCTAGCATTCATTTTATCAATAATTTTAGCTCACCCTTGTCCTCCACTAAGTGGGGAGAATGGGTTTGATAGCCTTTTCCTCATATTTCACTTGTCGTTACTTCCTTTGGCTAGTTGTTAACCTTTCATGATCATCTAAGAGAAATCTTGGGATGTTGAAAACATGCCTTAAGTTGGTTCGCATGTGACATACTACCTTTTTCATGATATAGCTTATCAAAAACATATGACTTGGCATAGGGATTTCCAAATAAGCTCTCATATCTTCTTCTACTTTAAAGCAATTGCTCATAGTAATGGTGTTAGCAATTCCTTTAAAGTGGGGTCATACATTGACACTCACATTTCATTGTGTGATTTTCTTTTTCTTGCGATTTCCTCTCTTGGAAACATCAGGTACAATGTTGCCTAGGACGAGACATTGCACTTGGCCTCTCTTGGAAACAAGATGAGACCATTTTTACTTTTCCTCTCTTAGAGACATTAAGCACGATGTTACTTAAGATGAGACCTTGTGCGCACTAAGCAAAATCCCTTTGAACATTCCTTGCACTATTTTTTAGTTACAATGTCTATGAGATTCAAGCATACAAATTTTTGCTTACTTCATATAGCTCGAAGATCATTTTTGTATGGCACCTTATCAAAGTTATCAGAAGGTATAACTTTGGTATGGTTGAGTGAGAAGCCCATTCTAAGGCATGAATTTCCCCATATCCACTTCCATAAGTGTGAGCACATATCATTTGTATGTGTTTCACATTTTTAGACTTCTTACCCAGTGGATAGCCAAGAGTTCCGTTTCCTAAGAGTGAGTATGCATTTTTTGAAAAACAACCTAGATCTGATCCACAAAGTGTTGGACAAACGGTTGAAGCTTGATCCGCCCTTTCATTTTCACTCTTCTCTTCCTTGTAGTTGTTGCCATTGCATGATTGTGTATCTTGTTTTGCTATGAATCATTCACCCTGTGCATGTCCTTTTGCACTTATGTTGGTTTGACTTAGGATCTTGAATCCTAGGGCTTGACTTCCTCCTTCATCTTTGTTATCCTAGACCATCTGCATTGGTATGATTTGACTCTTCTTGAATGTCTACCTTAGCATGAGTTTGAAGCAAGTTCATCCTCTCACTAAAGTGGGGGCTAAATGTGGACACGGAAAAAGTAACCCTTCTACTTTTTCTTCTTGTTTAGGCCCTCCTTGTCATTTTGGCTCGATTTTTCCTTCATTTAATGATGCGAGGTGTTTTACACATCCATATTAGGTCTTGGGCCCTAGAAAAATGAATAAAATACATGTCTTGTAAAGGTGTTGTAAAGTGTTGTAAGAGACTTTCACAATTTTCTAGACTAATGGAACTATTCTTCCCCTAATTTAATGTTATAAAATGTATTTAATTACATCTTCACATTAATATAGTAGGCTTATAAATTAAACCTAATTCTAATGTCATGTTATAATGTTGTTTACACATTCACATTGGATGGTGTGCCCTTGTAGGCTAAGCGGACCTCATTTTAATGATGTAAATTGTATTTAATTGCACTTTCACATTGAAATTTGTGTCCCTAGCCCTAATTTCCCTTTACATCATCCTTAATAGGCCCCTATGGCCCCATATTGTGCATCTTGAGGCATAATTTGATCAAAGACCTAATAAAATCAACATAAAAACTAAAAATTTGCATTCCCCTACAATCCAGCTGGTAAAAGAATTCTTGTGGGACTAAGTCACCCATCTGGGAAAATTAGTCCCATCTAGGTGGAACTAAGTCATCCAACTTGGTGACTTACTCACATTTGGGCTATTTTTTAGGTTCAAATGGGAAAAATTGGATTTTAAGTTTATTTCTCCTTCATGTCGGCCTTGAGGATCAAATTAACGAGAATTTTAGGAGGATTTCCTATAAATACAAGCTTGTAAACCCTTATTCATAACCCAATCATTTCATTCATCATTCATCATCTCTCTCAAGTCAAGCAAGCTATGGTATTAGCATTCTAAGTCATCAAGATAGCTTTCTCAGACATTCAAGGGTAGATTCTTCCTCCATTGTTGAAAAAATTCAAGATATATCATCATGGAAAGTTTCTAACACCATTATTTCATGCTTCATTACATTATTTTTTCATTTTGGTTTAATTACCTAAAAAGGGGTTTCACCAAGGCAAAGCCCCATGCCCTAACATTCAACATTTATTTCTCTTTCATTGTGTGTTTGTAGATTTAGGCACTTTGAAGGTTTGGAAATCATTGAAGGATAAGTTACAAACATATTGAAGATATCTCCTTGAACATTGGATAGGTCAAAATATCCACAAAAATTCACTTACAGTGCTAGAAATTAGAGTTTTAGAGGCGGACACCTAGAGAAATGGAAAGTGTAGACGGAGAGAGCTTCTATCTCCACTTTTGGATTTTCAAAAAAGCCAAAGTGGACTAACTCACCATAAGTGGTGAATTAGTCCCACTGTACCTATTTTTCAAAATTTTCTATAGATTTGGATACCCATTTAACTAAAACAGGCCCTATTGTATTTTTCCAAATCTGGGACTAAGTCGCCCAGAATGGAGTAAGTATCCTAGTAGGCCAAAATTTTAGAATCAACATTTCTAGTCTCTATTCTAGTTTTCAACATCTTTCTAGGTGCATTCTTTCTATTTTATTTCCTTGTTCTTTTTCATTTGCATTTCTATTCATCTTTCTAGGTGCTTTTGCATACTACACTGTGTTTTCAAACAAGGTGCATTTTTTTATTTTTCATTTAGTAATCAATATCTTTTACCAATTTTCTACAACTAGATAATTTCATTTAGACATATTTCATCCATAATTGCATTATTCTTGAGTGGGGACATTGCACATTTTGGCCTACCTCTCTCCTTTTAGGTGAAAACTCCTAGAAGTATTACAGAGCGTTGTGGTGGCAAAATCTTTGTCCAAAGTGGCAACCACTTCTCTTTTCATGACATATATTATTGGAAACATATGACTTCGAAAATGGTTTTTCAAATAAGATATAATGTCTTCTTCTATTTTAAATCAATTTATCACCATAATGGTATTAGCAACCACTTTAAAGTGGGGCCATACATCGACACTTGTGTTTCGCTATGCAATTTTCTTTCTTCTTGCAATGCATCCTCTTCTTGGTGGTGGCATCATGCTTGATATCCTTTGAGATCATGATATTTCTTTTACTTATCCTCTCTTGGAGACATTAGGTATGATGTTCCCTAAGAAGAGACCTTACATGAACTAAGCAAAATCCCTTTAAATGCACCTTATAGTATGTTACATTTACAAAAATTACATTATATGGCCACCTTAGATAATACACTTTTCTTTCTTGTGAAGCCATATTTTTTGTTCATGATTTCCAATCACACAAAGCTTTAATTTCCTCATGAAGCTCAAAGTTCATTATTGTGTGGTGCCTTATCAATGTTATTAGGAGGTATAACTTTGGTATGGTTTGATGGGAAGCTCATCCAAGGCATGAATTTCCAATAGCCACTTGCATGTGTGTGTGAGCGCATGCTAGCCACATGTGTATGTGTCTCACCTTCTTGGATTTCTCACTGAGTGAATAGCCTAAAGTTCCATTTCCTTAGAGTGAGCATACATTTTTTTGAAAACCAGCTTAGATTTGATCCACATCATGTTGGAAAAATAGTTTAGGCTTGATCCAGCTATTCCTATTTTTTCTTGTTTTTGTTTTTCCTTTCTTTTATTGACATTGCATGTTTATTTATCTTCTTTTGTTGCATATCATACACCTTTTCTGTGCCCTTTCGTGCTTATGTTGGTTTGGTTTAGGATCTTGGATCCAGGGGGCTTGGCTACCTCCTTTTATCTTTTTCTTCCCTTTTCATCCGCATTGGTATGCTAAGACCCCTCTTGAATGTCTACTTTAGTGTGAGTTTGAAGGAACTTCATCAGGACTCTCACTAAAGTGGGGGCTAAATGTAACAATGAAAAATGTATCTCTTTTTCTTGCTTGATTTGGGCATGATTAATGTAAAAATGAACTTAAGGCCACCTCGATCTAGTGTTGTGATGTGTTTTACACATTCACATTAGGTTTTGGGCCCTTTTTAAGCTAAATAAACCTAACTTTTCCCTAATTTAATGTTGTAAAATGCATGCATTTACACCTTCAAATTAAATTTAGGACCCTTGGACCTAATGTTGCCTTAATCTAGTGTTGTAATGTGTTGTGCACATTCACATTCGATTTAAGGGCCCTTTTAAGCGAAATAGACCTAATTTGACATTAATTTAATGTTGTAAAGTATATTTATTCACACTTTCACATTGACTTTAAAGCCCTCTTTCATTTATGACCTTAATATCATAATTAATAATTCCCTAAGACCCTATATTGTGCATCTTAAGGCATATTTTAACCAAGATCCTGACATAAACACCAGCTAAACTTAATTTCTTAACACCCCGACACTTTCTCCACATAAAGAGGCCTTGTGGAACCCATACACCACCTTGGGCATATGCGTCTCACCTAGGTGGGACCCATATGCCATAGATGGAATATGAGTCCCATTTGGCCCCATTTTAGGGTTTGGAGTTGTAAATCTAGGTTTTAAGTTGAAATTTCATGAATGTCGGGCTGTGGGAACTGATGAAACCCCCCAAAATTACTTTGGTTCCATTTTAAATTTTGCAAAATTTGGTTTAATCCCTTGTCTTGGGATTATGGTTATGTTCCTCATCATTTTTTTAAGGGTTTGTGTTGTCAAAAACCTTCCAAATTAACCTTTGATTATGAAAATCCTAAGTGGCATTCTATTTTGTTGTTGACCTTCTAATATAGGTTCCCAGTTGTCTAAGTTGTGACTCATGCTATCAAGTTTTTTCTTTTATTGGCTCCTAAGTCCTAATGGTACCAATTGATTCCCTTGGCCTTTTTAAATGTTTTCACTATTTTTCAAGGTCAAAATCTTTCATGAAAGTTTTCCTAAGTCTATGTTTAGGTTTTAATATTTCCTAGGGTCTTAATCCATGTATTCATGTCCTCGACCATTATTTTCCTAGTAATGGCCCTCTTTTGAAAACTAACATTTGCGGCATGTGTAGATTTTTGGTTATGTATTGATCATTTGATCTTAGTAGGAAAATCATAACTATTCCTTGCACCCCTAATTTTTTTCATTTTTCATTAAAATAATCAAGTGGGCTAGCAAGTGGTTTCCATGTGTCACGATCAGCGGTGGGTCAATTTCTTAAAAAGGGTTAATAGGCAGAGCTTTGAATAAAATTGAAGACTAATATCTCAACATGTGTCTTCATTTGGTCCATTCCCCATTGCCCCATTTGTTCTATGTATTGTTAAGTAATTACATGTGCTAACAGGTGCAGGATAGATGCCATCTATATTTCATGGGCCCAATATCCTTTTGTGATCTATGAGCGGTATCAAAAGGAGATCTATGGTGGTCGTTGGGTGATTTTTTGTCATCTTGGCCACTCCCCACTACCTCGTTTGATTTTATTATTTATTTAAAGAATGTCACGCGTTAGCAAGTGGATTGATACTCGTTGCTTCATGGAGGGACCTACTAGGCTTTAGAGATGGTGAATGCTTTACAAGGAAAGATATTAATGATTGATGGTGGGTGATGTGGGTCAATCTTGACTGCTCCCCACCCTCCTATGGGGGGCCCACTTGTACCTCTTGTTTCTCAGTGGTTGATCAGGTGACTACCACGTGGAATATCTTAATGGTTTGGATGGACTTTAGTGGAGATAAATTACTGGTAAATTTGGTCAATACAACATGAAGACTAAAACAATGCCATATTAGAACTAGTTTCTTTTGGCATGTGTTCAAGATTTGGGATATGCTTTTGATTGTGGTTGATAATTTTGTCAGATGTTGGTACACACGGGAAGGTGAAATTGAACTAAGGTAGAGTACAAGCTGATATTTTGAGATTAAATCATGATCATTCCCTACTGTTTCCTTGTGATGAGTTGCGAGTGGATTAATTCCCATGGGTGAATGGGTAAACATGAGATGATGGGATTTATCTAATCATAAGTATGTGACTAAATGAGTAGATAGAGTGGATATCTATCCAGTTGGGATTTTTTTATTAGGAAAAGAAATCAAGCACATGTAATTAGCTTTTTCATAATTAATTACCCTGATGGTAATTTTTCATTGATTTATCTCAATCTGTGATTGATGGTCAAGGTTCAAAACTCAAGCTACTTATTATTAGCTTGCACATACAAGCTTTCCTCAAGTATTAATGGATGGCACACTTACATTTCTCAATATAATGAGGATCGATAGCCATATTTTCTTCACAGTTTGCTAAAAATTGAGCTTAATTCCATGAAATGGTTAGCAAAGAGAGTTTCTTTAGGTTACAGAGGTATTATGATAAACCTTTCCTTGGGTATGTATGTACTCATACCTACTTTTTTTAATTATGGTGATATTATTTTATGGGTTTTAGAAGCCTAGGGTGGTGAGGGTTTATAGTCTACAATTTCTTTATAAGTTAATGGTAACTGTGGATACTTGAGTTGTCTACTCATCAAGAGTCTTTTAAAGCATAAACCTATGAAGGTCTTTTTGCAAATTCAGAGTCTCCTTGTTCTCATCCTAATCATTGAGAAAATGAGTAATCCAAATGAGTCTATCAAGCTAGTCTGAAGGTCTAGGAGACAAGCTATTTGAGTCCAAAGACAATGCTCCTGAGAAAGAGGTTGAGATACTAGGAGCTCCTAATACACAAAAAGAGAAGAAAGTACACAAGAAATATAAGAAGATTGTTTTTAGGAGCACGTATAATTTGAGAGGAAGGACCATTTCAAAAGAATTGGCCAGTTTAAAGGGATGGAATTGGTTGAGCCTGTGAAGAAAAAAAAAGAAAAGAAGAAAGTATCATAAGGCCTACTTGGGGAAACACAATTCTCCCATTGAAGTTTCAAACAACCCTTCGGATGGTGGAGGTGATACTGACCTAGAGTACAACCATTATCTTTTTTTGTTGGTGTCATTTGAAGACTCTAACAAGGGAGGAGTGATGGTTCCTCAAATTTCATCATGAACAAGGAGCGGGCTAGCATACTTTGATGTTGATGACTTAGAGTAGCGTCCTCACCCTATTTTTGAATTTGATGACACCATTACCACAACATTAGGATTGTTCTCTTCAACATTTTCATAGGTTTTTTTCTTTAATGATGATATGGTAATATTTTTGAATTGTATGAAGGAGAGGTATTGGACTCCATAGCTTCGATGGCAAATATGCCTTTTTCAAGTATTATATGAGTTTTTGTCATTGGTACTGATGGAGAATCTTCTTTGGTCTATGTGAATGAGGGATTATGGGGTTGTTTCAATGACAAATTATTCCTTTTGGAAAGTTGACTCGTCTTCTTCAATGAACCATGTGGAGTTTTGTCTTCCCCTATTCTACAATGATTAATTGTAACTATTTTAGGAATATCTCAAATTCAGGTGAAATTAGCTTTCAAATGAAAATGAAAGGTAATTGTAATTCATCCTATTTATTGTTGCTCCCTTATTCTATAAAAGGTATTTTAGGGCTGATTACAAAAAAAAAAATTGGGTAGTGAGTTATTGAGTGGTTGGTCACATAGGGATTATAAACAACAATGAATAGTTTGGTGATAAGTATTCAGTTCGAGTCTATCAAATATGCTTATGTAATATTAATGGTAATACTGGAAATATAGAATGGTAATAGTGCATGTTCAACACCATTTACTCTCCTATTTGCTTGTTTTATAGATTATGAATAAAATAATCAAGGTTATCTTATTTGTCTTTGTCAATTTCAGATGGATGTGTGGTTCTATATTTGTTTATTAATTAAAAGAATTAATGTAAACACTTGAATATGGTTATGAATTTATATTAGTCCAAGTGCTAGGATGTTAGTAAGAAGTAAAGGTTAGAATATAATGTTGAAATACTGTAATGTGGTATTTCACGGCTTCATATAATGTCATGTGTGAAAACTACTATCAAATTATGTGGGTATTAACTTTGTTCTGAGGATAAGACACTGGACTAAGATAAGTAGTTATGTTGCATTGTATTGATTAACTTAGCCACTACCCATTCATTCAATCAAATTTTATAAAAATGAGTTACAATGATATGTAGTTTTACCATTCTCATGCTCCAGAAGTGAACTATGCTCGAGAAGCATCCAACTTGTCATGACATGTTTTACTAGCTAATCCTCCATATGTGAATCATCTATGTATATCATGGTTTTATTGATATAAATGACACAAGAATATTGTTGTAACACTGGTAGGATTACCCTCCTAGGTTTCACAGAGCTCGAAGTGAAGAAGTAAGGGCTTCATAGTCCTTACTTGTGTGTTGGCCAATCCTTACCCTTGCTAATTATTGATTTTTGGTAGATTCATAGGTGATCAGTAAGATTAAGTTTGGTTCATAAAAATAACTAAAAAAAATGGTGACTTTTCTAGGGAATGACCTAAGAAAATTATGATAGAAGATCATCATACCTTAAAGAGTCAAATAGTTGTTAGAGAATTATATTGCCAAGCCTAGCGCTATGTCAATAAGTCAATCCTCTGAGATGTTCAAGGAGTTTGTTATGTCTCATTTGAAGATTTGCAAATGTTGTCAAGATCTATTACAATTCCATGAATAATCTTAGAATTTCTCACCATATGTGGGTGGCAACTCTGAAGATCTTTTCTCCAATGTGAATTACTTGAGAGACTCTAGTAAAATAGAATGAATAGTTGTTGGAGACCAAATAAGAAAGTATAAAGGACTTATGTAAGCTTAAAGTGGAAGCAACTTGTGAAAGAAACTTCATATTCTTGAAGTTTATTCCTCTATAAGGGAGGTGGAAATTCTATGCAAAGAACTTGATGAAGATGTGAAGAAAGTTTTAGATCTACAAAGTTTTCCAGTCAAAAGCATAATTTGGAAAAACTATGGTATATTTAGGTATTTTCCCCTGTTTTGGGTTTTCAAGAAATAATAAATCTATGTGAAAACCATATTGAAATGATTTGGTGAAAATTGTGTTTCCCTAGTATGTGAATTAAGCCAAAATAGAGGGAATGGTAGTCATTTTACATACTTCTAAGGTGAAATTTGTAGTATCTAGGTTGGGTTGAAGAAGTATGTTTATCTTTGGACTCTTCCTTTTTTAGAAAGATTCAAAGCATGAATGTGTTTGAGCTATACATTTTAAAATCATAAAGAAATGAGGTTGTAGACAATCAACTTTGAAGTTGATATTTAAAGATTGAATAGGGATAAAAGAGAGATGTATTATCTGCCTCTATCACCTTGTAGAACATCAAGTAAAAATATGCAAGGAATGCAATTCATATCATGCCATCAAAGGAAATTCTCTGTCAAGAGATATAGGTCATTAAGTTTTAATGGTATTCAGGGTTTCTCTAACAAGATTCTCAATGATATTAGGAAACATTTTTCCTAAATTTATAGGGAAAAATTCTAAGTTAGCTTCAAAACATATGAATGTATTCATAGATTTGATGGGTGATTTTGAGATAAATCATGAGGATGTTGTCGTGAATTTTTTTTCCCATTCTTTAAAGGAAGATTATATAGACTAGTTCTCATATTTACCAGTGTGTTCTATAGCTTCATGGGATGAATTCATGATAGGATTTTTGGAACAATTTGGTGAAGCGATTAGTCCAAATGTGATAAGAAAAAGATTTATGGAAATCCATAAGGATGAAGAAGAGTCGGTCCCTACTTTTAACCTCAGATTCGTAAAAGTAATAAAAAGTATTCTTGAACACCTAAGACCTAGTGATGTAGAATGTTTGATTGCGTATCTAGGTGGATTTGATAATGAGATGAGTTATTTGATAAGAGATAAGGAGCCCAAAACATTATAGCAGGCATATCACACTGATATGGATATTGAAAACACAAGGAAATACTCAACGATGAGGGGATAAAAGATGTAAGTGTTTGTTGTCCTAGTGCACATCATATAAATGGAATAGATAAGGACTAGAGGAATGATCAAGGTAATGATGTTTTTGGTGCCTTATCTTGTTCACATTCACAACAGATTAATCATGAATAAATTCAAGATGGACTTCAACAACATTTAAGTAATAATTATCAAGTGTTGTTAGTTCAAAGAATATCAAAAATGAAGAGGCATGAGAGGGGATTATTGTATGAATTATTAGCAAGTGTGGACACTAATTTTGGGTGTCCAAGATGCTCTTTCTCTTCTAGGGTTTTTCACCTAGAAGGAGAGAAGTGGACCCAAAATGCTAATGTATTCACTCAAGATTAATGTTATGATGGATTGAATGTATCTAAATATGATGTCTAAATGCAATAAACTAAAATAAATATGATTTATTGATGCTAAACCTAAGAAATGCAAAGTGCTGGAAAACATACTGTGATATGCAGAATGGTAAAATGAATGCAATAAAGAACAAAATGAAGATGCCAAACATAAAATATGCACCTAGAAATTGTTGAAGAGTAGAATGGATATTGCAGAGAACTATGGAATTCTGGAAAATCTGATTTTTGAGCCAACTGGGACACTTGCGCCAAGCTGGGTGACTTAGTCCCAAATCAGGGAAACTACCTAGAAAGCTATTTCTGCTAGATGGGTATCTGAAATTGTACAAATCTAAGAAAAATTAGTGTAGTGGGACTAAGTCACCACTATGGGTGACTTAGTCCACTTTGGATTTTCTACAAATTAGAAGGTAGAAATGAGAGCCCATAGTCTACACTCTATTTTCTGACAAAGATCCAAATCCAACTCTGTAGAATTACTTGTAAAATAGAAGATACCTTTATTTCTAATGGGGGTTTTTCCTTTTTCAAACCCCTAGTTTTAATTTAAACTTTGAAAGAGATAAAATCTACATAAAACCTAAGCCCTAAGTGTTTCTAAGACTAGGAAGTCTAAAAATAAGATGCATCCCTATTCTAATGTGCAAGAATAAGATTTATCAATGGATTTAGAACAACACAAGACTCATCCTAAGAGACATTGAATCACATTAGAAATGAATCTAAATGACATGCAAACCTTCCTTAGGCTGAAAATAGAGAGAAAATGGAAGATGGAATCACTTTGAAAATAAGCTTTCAGGCTTGATTTGATGGCTAGTTGCATCTCCTCAACCAAGATTTCTCCATGATTCTCCATTGGAATCACTGATCAACCCTTTGCAATGTAATATCTTGGATAAAAAGTGAGCTTGATGACCTGCAAAAACCCTAGTTTAATTCCCTAAAGCTTCAACTTTGTTGTAGAAAGACTAAAGAATCTTCTTGTGAAAGATATTTAGCTCTTGACTTTTGATTTTGCTTTGTTAAAATGACTTAATGTTATAAAAAATGACCTAAAAACATGTATTTATAGGAATTAACATTGAATTATTCATTATTTTAACTTCATAGGCCAACATCCCACAAGTATTTGAATTAAATCGATGATTTTCCCACTCAAAAGTGGAAAATTCTTCAAAAGGGACTAAGTCCCGACCTTGGGTGACTTAGTCCCACCAGGGATTTTTGAGGTGGGTTTCATGAAATTTCAGTGGTTTAAATGTTGCTTGTTAGGATTTGTATTATTTGTGAGTGGAATATGACTTAAAGTCCAAAATAATGAGCATTAGGGGCCTATAAATGTAGTTTTTAAGGGGTGATTGATGCAAGGGTGTCTAAAATAGGACCAAATTAATCGTTAAATTATCTCTTTCTTCAAGAGTATACAGTTTTTGGTGAGACATTAAACCCCACTTTAGCACCCATATGACTCTAGGTACATATGTAAGCTAAAGGACTCTAAACACTATGCTTTACTATAAAAAGATACTCATTCAAAAGATGGGAGAATGAAGCCGCCAATGTAGTTATCTGCAGAACCACAATATTAGGAACCACATCCTTTAACAAAAATTCATTAATTATCCAAAAATCCTTTTTTATAACTTCTATAAATCAAATTTGAGGCTATATGTATGCCCCCTTGATTTCGCTTGCTTTACAGAGGTGGAATCAAGGTAGCCATCTAGCCACATTGAATAAGAAACATCATATCATGGGACATTTCCAAGTACCATGCCACATAACGATAGATAATTGATGATGTTGAGTGCATAATAATGATTCCAATGCATCAAACAACATCAAAAACAAAGTTACCTAGCACTTGTTATGGTGTTTTCAATAAAAAGCACTTTATTAACTCTTAAAATGGGAAAAACCCTAATGTGATACATTAGAGTAAAAAGAATGGAAATGGTTAAAAGAGGTGAAAGTGAAGTTTTTTTTCACTTACTATTTCATTTTACCATCTTGTAGCTTGATAGTGACAAGAGAGATGGAAAAATACCAAGTAGACGAGATTACAGACCTGCACAATTGGAAGCTCTCTGGGACCAGGTGGCACATGACAAGCATAAGCACGAGGTGAGTGGATTCTGCTACCTATGTTATGTTTTTATGTAATTATTTAAATATTTTTATGCATATCTAGGTTAATTTAGGATCTTGAAAAAAAAAAATTCAAAGTGTCCCCTTTTTTTGTGAAGTGTCCCATTTGTTCACAAAGTGTCCTTTTTATTTGCAAAGTGTCCCACTTTTTCGTGAATTGTCCCATTTCTTTGCAAAGTGTTCCAAAAGGGTTCTAAAGTGTCTAGGGCCTTTATGAAAGAACACTAGAACTTTAGTACACTTGCATGATGAATATTAAAGATATTAGATGTTTTTTAGAGAATATTTGTGTGATTTTAACAGGTACCCACCCAATCGCAGTAGCGACTAGGGGTTAGATAGTTGAGCTTCTTGAGAGATTTAGCCCCATCACTATCAGCAGAGGAGATAGAGCAACTTCATGCTATGGGAATCTATTAGGTGTACCTCATGCCTCCCATGAGGTACCATGATGCTATGTTGATGGCTCTCTATGAGTGTTGGGACATGGATACATGCACATTCCATCTGTTGACAGGGGAGATGATGATCACCTTAGAGGACATACACTGTATTCTCTACATTCTGAATCAGGGAGAGCAGGTATGTTTCCAGAGAGACCGCACCTTCCATGAGTATAAGGCCAATTTACAGTGATGGAACCTACAAATGTTTTTTTATGTTCCATCTCAAATTCTTGTTACATTTGAAAGATGGGATGATATCTAAGGGCTTAGGGTTCTACTAGTCATCACTATTGAAGGGTTATTGTATTGGCTTGGAATCCTTCCTTATGAAACCCTTGGCTCTAGACACTTGAAAATGATCTATTTTGTTGTTGACTTCCTATTGCCCATTGCCTGTCACATTAAAAAAATTTATGTCGTTCATAGTCCTCAGGTAACCAGATCCCCATACCTACATCTGAGTTTCCTATTTTTATAAGGTTAAGTAAAGAGCCTTTTTGGCCTTTACATCCTTTGCATTTTATGGCTTAATAGATTTTGATCCTTTTCTTTCATATGGTCCTAGAGGGTCCCCTTCATTACAACAACTTATGAGCACGCACTTAGAATATTTCACTTAAGTCTCGTCGGCCATCTATCTTTATTGCTAATCGTAGATTACTTCTAGAGTGTATGTTTGAAATTGGCGATGAGTGATGAATGGTATTTATTTAGTTTCACTCATCACAGACAGCTTCTAGAGCTCTTGATATCAATGCACAATGAGCAGTGTTCCTTGTATTGTGAAGGATCACCTATGCTAATGGCTTTTGAGCCTTGAATATTGTAATAGTAATAAGTGATGGTCTCTAGTCTTATGTTCTTGTCTTCATCACTCATCGTGAATGGTTGTGAAATGGTAAATTTCCAATAGTGATGAGCGATATGATGAGTGTCCCATGCATCACATATAATTGATAAGTTTTGAGTGCTAAGTTCTATATTAGTGATTCGTGATACATGTATTAAAGGTCACTACGGGAATCTTTCATTGCTAATTTATTACAAATTGTATAAGGAGAATTAGTGAAGAGCGATGGCCTGATGCTTTTGTATTTTATCGCTCATTGTGCATTCATTCCAAAGCTTAAGTTTCATAATAGTAATGAGTGATGGAATTCTCTACTAGGTTTCTTTCACTAATCTCATAAGATCTTATCTACGATGTCTTTTGTACCATTGATTTTCATACAAGTGTACATATCTTAACCTGATCTCTTCACTGTATCTCCTATCGCTGATAGGATTCAAGGTGCAAGGTTTAAATTAGCAATGTGCAATGGGAAAATGAATGTGAATGAGGATGGGACATAGATCTAAGGGATAAGATTTCATCGCATGGATTCTTGGATCATTGATGGAGTTGGTGAAGGATGAGATGCATCAGTGATAGGTAACGGCTATTGCTGGAAAGGGCAATGTGGCAGAATCCTGGGGATATTGTATAAAGCAAAAAGGAAAGTAGCAAGGAGAATGGATAAATGTTGATGTGGCTTTAAAACATTTCTTAATTAGTTTTTTATATCTTGCATTTTTTGAATTACAAAAATGGTAAGGCTCGCTTGTTACATCTGCTTTTTCCAATTTGCCTCTAATTTTCCTCTTTTAACCTCCAATGATTTTGATTTTTTTGCATTTACTTCTTGCAAAAAATCAAATATTACAAATGATGTTCCTTTACATGATTTAATTTTTATATTAAAAAACCATAAAAATATATTTTGCTTATCATCCATTTAGGAAAAAAAAATTGATGACCTAAGGTCATCAGTTGGTTTCCAAAGGCAATCAGCACAAGAAAATCTCTAAAGAACTTAATAAGTAAAATACGGTTAACCCTAATGGGGCCCTACGCATGATATGTTTTTTTATTTTCTATAAAAATCGAAAGAAAAATTATAAGCCATAGGCTTATATTGGCCTAGGAAAAGGTAAGGAATTTGAAAAATAAAAATATGTGATAAAAATAGCATGGGCTTGTTGTAGGGTGAAAACCCTAATACACAAAAAGGGCTCCAAAACATTCACTTTCTGGTCATTTGCATCAACCTTTGGTGAAGGAAGACACTATGCCTATGTGTGCCACCATGGGGTGATTTAGGGTTTGATATCTGAGCCTCGATTGAGCCTTTTCTCTTTGAAACTTTGATGCATTCAGCCTTATGCACTTAGTGGTAAGTCGCTGACTATGTTTCTTGTGCTTTCCTTGGCTTTTCGATTAGGAACAAACCCTTAAAGTTTGCGGCTATTATTGTATATTGATGCACTTTTCTCTTTTTTGTGTGTCGACTCCCTTTGTTATTCTTTTGTAACCACCATTAGAGACTTTGTTTGAGCATTTTGAAGCTCAAGTTGTAGGCATAGTTGTGTTTCTCCACCTTGATACAGAAGGTAAGCTTCACTATTTCTCCATTCATGAGCATTTCCCTTTTAAATAGAGCTTATCCAAGCTTTGTCTTGCAAAATATATGATCATTGTGAAGAAGATATTGGAGGCCATTGTATAGGCAGTGACCTCACTATGTGTTCTTCTTTTTGTCGAATGAAGACATATGGGGCTTGGCCCACAATGTGCAAATGGTATTATTGTCAAATACAAAAAAAATCAAATGAATGTTCTTTACTTTGTGGGTTTTTTAGAACCCTTCATGGCCACGGGCCTGTAGCATTCATTACATTGTTTTGAAAATATTTCTATGTTATTAGGGTTTGAACCCTTTTTTTGCACTTTGATTTTGAAACCCCTAAATGGGTATTATGTCTTCTAAAAGTAAAACCTTGGCCTCTCCAGGCCATGAGCATGAGAACATACATTTGGGTTTTCACCATTTTTATGAACTTGAAGTGGCTCATTTCATTTTTGCATTCTTGGAAACAACATCATGAAAAAATTCAATGGGGTTTGCTCTAACCCAATTTAGCATCATGTAATTAAATTTTCTGAAATCATGGCTTTATACTTAGGTTTTCTGTAGCATGAATACATGAAAAATTATTTCATTTTTATGCTCCTATCACTGTTGTATCTTCATTAAGAAGATGCAAATTTAGTTCTCATGCATTCAATGATCATTATTTGCTTTATGTTTCTTTAGCTTGCAATGCATAATATAAGCTCCACTCACTTGTCACCCTTAAATAATTTATCAAGAAAACTTATGCACCTTTGATTACACTTCTTGGATGCTACTGTTATGTTGTTTGCATTCACTTGATTGCATTCATTAGATGCACTTGAAAACTTTAGAATGTACTTCAGCTTCACATTTTAAACTGAGACAACATCTTTTGTCTTTGATCAGCTTAGGGCATTAAAAATACTAAAATAGTACACATTTCCTCTATAATCTCATTTTTTAATGATGTTTTGGATTGCATTTTTACATTCTGGAAACACTCTTTGTAATAGATTTGATTTACTTCAATGATGCTTTTCAATGTTTCATCTGTAACCATTTGTCATGACTTTACTGCATTCCATGCTTCAAAACATGGACATTTCCCTTCTTTTTTACAATATTATTCTTTAATTTGTGTTTCATATAAACATTGAATCATTGAATCAGACTTTCTTCTCATAATGATGACAACAAAATACTGAAACAAGCTCAAAGTTTGCAAATTACCTTCATAAGATATATTGTATTTTTTCCCCAACACTTGATTCCTTGCATTTAATTTACCATGCCATTTTGCACTCATTCTCTACCTTTAGTAGATTTCTTGTAGACACTTGTCACTTTGTCACTGATGGAGCCAACTTCTCTTCTATACTCTTCATGCATTTTTATCTTTTGAACAACATGATGATGTGGATTTATCATTGCATAGAAGATTTTGAAATAGAAGCACTTGATAATGATGTTCTAGAGCTTCTCCATTTCCTTCAGTTATAATTGATGATTTTCAAACAAGGCATTATGTATGCCTATTCACTATTAGCTTATGAGATCATGCACTTGAGTAGTTGATCACTCATGATTTTCAATTCATTGCACTTTGAGAGTTGATTGTCCTAAATGGTCAACTATTTGAGTCCTTTTGGAACTTTATGATGCACTCATTTGATGGATGTCTTTCCTTGAGAATTTTGGATATGTTTCTTTCTCAATCCCTCTTTAGATGCTTGAGGGATAACATGTCAGGTCTCAATCCCTCTTTAGATGCTTATGGGAGCCCATTTTACACCACATGCTTTATGATATTCCAACTAGATCAATAGCATGACTTTTCCTATACTAACACATGGAAACAAACAATGTTAGATTAAAACAATATATTATTATGATGTTTCCTCCTTGGCTTATATCACACTTCTTGCTCTTGAAAACTTTAGTTGTTTCAATGTATCAATAGCAACATTCAAAATTATTGTTGATGATTCATATAGGAATGTTCATAATCAAATCTCTAACAACTTTTAACATCTCTTGTAGGTCTATTAGGAGCTCGAGAACAAACGATGGTGCACAATTCCAAAATCAACTGAAGACAACAGGAAATGAGGATTGTGTTCCTTCTTATGTGTCTTTCTTTTCTTTAATCTTCAGTAGTGTAGAATGCTCCTTTTGATACACTATCATAGCTACTCCCACGACTTGTGTGGGACACTTGGTTCTTATTATCCAATGAATACAATTACAACATTTGTGAAATACTTATTCAATTATGTACTTTTTCCCTTTGCAAAAATAATGTTTGGAATAGTGTAAATGAATATCAAAATGAAATAATTTCTTTCTACATTCCATGCAATACTTAATGTTGCAATTGATAACAAACAACTAAACACGTTGCATCTGAAAATTTCACCAATAAACTCAAACACTGGAAATGGTTAAACATCTATAGAGGTAAATTGAAATTCTTCACTTTAAAATGAATCTTGAATGAACTAGCTCTGTCAAATTGAGTTGCAGTGAAAATTTGATAACACTTTTGGTGACTTATGCTAGATGCTTTCCTGCTAAGCATCAAGCTGGTTTCCTTATGCAAATCCATTAGGCATGGAGTCACTTCTCCCCTCTCCAAAACTTAGAAAACTAATGAATTAGAATTGAAAAATACTCCAAACAACAACACCAAGCAAAACACAAACCAAAACAACAGTAACCAACAGGCGCTAATGGCTAGAGAAACATCTACAACAACACTTATGAAAGAAAAATAAGAGAAAAATTTTCTTCAAAAGCACTTATTATTAGTAGCTAATGTAGTATAATACAAAATGGTACCTTAAGCTTCAAAAGCAATGATTCAAATGAATCCCATTAACTGGGATTGGCAACATTTCTCCATTCAACATAGAGAGCTGGAATGAATTACACTCCTTGCATTCTATTATGACAAATGGGCCTTCCTAGATTGCATCAAATTTAGTATGCATCCACAAATTACTCTTTTTCTCATCCCATTTGAGGATGAAGTCACCGACAACAAACTCTCTTATTTTTTTGTTTTGTCAAAGGAGCTCTTCATTTGAGTTTGATGAACTTCAAGTTTTCTCCATGCTTCTCTTTTGGTCTCTTCTAGTTCCATCAATTCTACAAGTCTCACCTCCATGGGCCCTTCTTCCAATAGTTCAAGCTCCTTGATAAAGCTCAGAGTAGGTAGCTCAATAGATATGGGAAACTTGGCCTCTTTGCCATATGTAAGAACATATGCGAAACAACCAATGGCCTTCTTGGGAGTTATCCTATCAACCCAAAGGGACAATTTCATCTTCTCATGCCAAACTTTATGATCTGCATTAAATAGTCTTTTTGATGATTCTAATCATATTTTTATTAGTTGATTCTACTTGCCCATTACCTTGTGGGTAATAGTTATATGAGGTGCTTAAAAAGATATCATTCTTCACAAACCAATCAAAAATATTTAAACCAATGAATGCCAAATCGTTATCATATACGATAGAATCTAGAATACCAAACCTTGACACTAAGTCTTGATAAAAATTTAGAATGGAGGCCTCATTTTCCTATTTTAGAGCAGCAACCTCTATCCACTTAGTGAAATAGTCCATGGCTGTTAAAATCCACTTGTGGCCAACACTCAAAGGTGGGTTAATTGGCCCAATAAAATAAATCCCCCACTTAGCAAAGGTTGTTCAACCTATATAGGATTTAAAGGAAATGCTGCAAACTTTTGTTTACCTACAAATAGTGCACATTTCTCACATTTCCTTACCTAGGCAAAAACATCTCTAAAAATATCAGATCAATAATAACCAGCTTTCATTATTTTAAGGTTTGTGGTCTTTGCTATAGAGTGAGCTCTTGAAAAACCACCATCTAATTCCTTTAACAACTTATCTATTTGGTTAGGCTCAGTGCACCTCATCAATACACCTTGAAAATCTCAACTAAATAGAACACCATCCACAATAGTATAAGGAATAGCTTGTAACTTGAAATATCTTCTCTTGGCTTTATCAAGCCTTTAGGACACTCATCAGTCTACAAGTAGTTGATAACTTGTTGCACCCAATTTGTGCTAGGAGCTAGAATTGTAGCTTGCTCTTTGTCACTTAGCACCATTGCAATGTTTGTATCTTCCTCTTTGTAGTTTTTTTCACTTTCAACAAACTGTTCATACAATCCTTTTCATCTAACCAACTTAGTGACCTTAAGTCAACATCAAATTCCATTACCCTTGTTATCCAACCAACCCTCCTATCATTCATGCCTTTGTTAAGCAAAATTTCCTTTATGGTTGGATGAGCAACCAACAAGTGAATCTTGTTATTGACAACATGTTCCTTAACTTCTTAAGACTCCTAACTACTGAAAACACATGTTTCTCTACAAAGTATTATTTAACTTCATAATCATGTAGTACCTAGCTGAAAAAATTTGTTGGCTACTCTAGACCTTCGTCATTTTGCTGACATAACATGGCAGAAATAGTGTCAACTTCCCCCAAAGAATACACAATAAAATCTTTGCTATAATTTGGGTTAATAAGGGCTAGGGTAGTAGAAATAGCTTCTCTTATTTGCTCAAAACTCCTTTTACTGTCTTTGGTCCATTGGAAAGGAACATTCATTTTCAACATTACCATGAGATGTAATAAAGTTGTAATGTTAGGTATGAACCTTCTTATAAAATTTATCCTTCCAAGGAAACTCTATAACTCCTTATGAGCTAGAATGACAATTCTAGGATGGCTAAAACTCACTTTGGGTCAATAGAAATTCCATGCTTAGAAACAATATGGCCGAGAAGCTTACCTTCATGGATAGAAAATATATATTTCTTAGGATTGAGAGAGACTCCATACTCCCTGCATCTCTAAAATATTTGTCTCAAATGCTCAAGGTGTTCATCAACATTCTTTGAAAACTCTATAATGTCATCTAAATAGAAAAGAACAATTATGTTCATAAGGCCATGAAAGGACATGTCCATTGCTCTTTGGAATGTTTCTCCCCCATTGGATAAGCCAAAAGGAATCTTCCTCTAAGCCATAGTTCCCCATTTAGTTGTAAATGTTGTCTTATATTGATCTTCTTCTTTAACCATAATCTAATTATATCTTGAATACCCATCAAGCAAAGAGAATCTTCAGAACTAGACAAAACTTGCAAAAAAATTTCCATTGAGGGAAGCAGATAATGATCTTTAAGGGATGCCTTATTCAAGTCTCTAATGTCAACACAAAGTATAATTTCCCCATTCTTCTTCCTAATTGGAACTAGGTTTGAGACCTAGGAAGTATGTTTAATGGGGAAAATTATTACTTTCAATAAACTTACTGAGCTCAACTTTCATCAAATGTTCTAGCTTAGGATTTAATGGTCTCTACTTTTGTCTTACGGGCTTTGCATTAATCTCCAACTCTATGGTATGCTAGGCTAATTCAGGGTCAAAACCATTTAAGTCCTTCTATTCCCAAGAAAATATATCATTAAATTCTTGACATAAAGCAACAAATGCTTGTTGTTCCTTTTTAGTGCATACCTTTCATAACTTGAGGAGCTTACCTTTGAATATCTTGATTGCTTCATAGTTTTCTTGTATGATAGTCATGTCGCCCTTCTCTTTCCTTGCTTGATCATTAGAGTTGAAAACTGACTCCAATGTCACTAACACTTTTGGCATCTTTTTTTATTGTAATTGTATAATTTTTTCATCGTACTATTTTTTCCATTTTGATTGGCTCTCTTCTGCAATTTTTACTTTAGCTATCAAGAAGTTTACAATTTGTTCATCATTGTCAAATACTTTCCAACTTAAATTATTGTCACGTATTGGAGATCTAACCACAACTTTCACATAATCCAACCTTTCTATGTTATGTACCTCTTTAGGAATATAAAATTGGGACCCTAAGGCAGCAAGCCTATCTACATGCTTATTCTGAACTCTGGGAATAGAGAGCAAGTTAAATGCAACAAAATATTCAATTAGATCCCACACTCGATACTTATATTTTTTGAGTGTATCATTTTTCATAGCATTTAAATTTCTAACCTAGTTCACAATTAATTTAGAATCACCATGAACTTGCAAACATTTAATACTTCTTTTCTAGACCCACTCTAGACCATGGATGAGGGCTTCATAATCTATTGTATTGTTTGTATAGCTGAATGAAAATCTAAAGGCTAAATACTATATATCTCCATCTAGTGAAACCAACATTGCTCCTCTGTCTACCCTGTTTTGCACCTTGAACCATCAAAGTACAACTTTGAAAGTTGGTTCTCCTATTGCTTGGGCTGAATTTTGTCCTTGACTAGGTTAGGGATTCGCACATTAGGTTCATGAACTACATAGACTCCTAACTCAACCTCTTCAGTATGTCTAGAAGGATCAAAGTCTTGGTTTTCAACAAGCCAATCATCCAAGTTTTCCTCCTCACTGGATAAATGAGGATTACAAGCCACAGATGGACTCTCTAACGCATGAGTGATTAGTGGGTTTCTACTTGTAGAGCTAGTGTTGTATGACTCAATATAGACTTTATCTATTGGCTCAGATTTAATGGTCAATGGTGAATGTTTTACTCCTCTATTCTATTGTACACCTTTTATTTCTGAGCTATTGGTGAGAACCATTATGCTCTTCTCTGCATTTGAAACATTTAAAGATGAAAACTTAGACAAAGCATTTTGTGACATCTCCTTTTTTTCCAGGGATATGAAGTGCATCCATAATGGATAGGCTAATCGTAGCCTTCTTTAAATGCTCTACTACATTGAAAGATACAGGGTTTACCTTTTGTAGACTAGTAGATGCAGCCGTATCACTTGCTCTTTATTGTTCTCTCTATAGAATATGCACCTTCGAGTGCATTACCAGGACAATTTGTGATGAAATGGCCTGATTTTGGCCTCTTATAGCTTGCTGCTTTAAATTTGCAACTCATTGTTCTACACTTACAACTTTCTAGTCAACATGTATTGATCTTCTTTTTTCCCTTATGTTTGTTGTAATAGATGAAACTTACTAGTTCAAGCCTTGATAATGATTAATTCCACAAAAATTATCACTCTTTCAATTCATCAAAGTTATTTCAAAACTACTTCACTACTCTCCATCTCCACTTGATAAGTTTTCTTGGCCAATATAACTGCTTTGTACAATAAGAGCCTAATTTTCCATTATGTTCATGCATTCAGCCTGATTGTGAGGCTAATTACAAGGGTAACACCACTCTTGCTCTTGGTCCCAGTTGTTTTGAGGTACAAGCTCTCTTGAAGGGCTAGGAATATTAGGATCATAATGTCTGAAAGGCCTAGGGTTAAGCTTCCTTTTTGATAATCATTTTGAAAAAGTCCTCTATTTTGCTGACTTGGTTGAAAATGGATTGGGTTAGGCCTTTATTCTCAAACAACCTATTTTTTAAGGCTTAAAAACTCATTTTTGAAGGTCTTTCCTAGATATTGCAGCATACTTTTAATCCCTTGACACTCCCTATTTCACTCAGGGGTGACATTTACCTGGTTAGTAGCTTGATAACCTATTATTGGTACAACAGGTATAGAGGCTATAGGTAGCAGATTTATAGGTGACTAAATATTAGGAAATATATGCATGGGAAGTCTAGGAGAAATCTTACCCACTTGAATAAGATAGTTTTTAGCCCTTATGGAAATTTCATAAGCATTGGGAAATATAAAACCCCCCATTGACTGAATCATAATTGAAATCTCATGGTTTAGGGATTTTAGATAAAAAAGAAAGGCATGCTCAGGTGAGGGTTTGACAATCAAGGGAATTCTATCCCAAGTTCACTAAAAATGGTAATTGAAATTAGTTAGGTGCTCATGTGGAGCACGCTTGATGGTGCTCAACTACTCTAATAAAGAGAGGTGGTTTAACTTGTCTACAAATTGTCTATGTAGACCATCACCAAGCTGGTCCCAAGTGGCTATTGAATTAGTTGGTAGTACCCTAAACCATTGTAGAGATTTTTCCTTTTAATGAGGCAAACAACAATCTCAGGGCCGCACTCTCCTTCATTATATTGTGCACTAAACAACGTGTAGATACATCTCAAATATGCTCGATTGGGGTAGTCTAATCCTCACTGGTAAAGTATGGCATCCATTTCAAAGGAGCTACTAGAATATCATCATGTCTCACTAATAGCAATGAGCTGCCTCCATTGAATGGTGCAAATAAAAATTTCCTTGCCATCAAACATTATTGGGATATTGGAGTGGTGCTCCTAATTATAGAGATTATGGGGCTGAGCTCTAGAGGAGTGGATTTAGCTCTTCTTGGTGTATCAAAAGTCATCAAATTTTTGGCTCTCCTTCTTGGTGGGGAGAGCTGCAAGTACTTAAATGGAATTAGGATTGATCTGGTCTAGATTCTTCTCATAAGTGTTCTGCACTAGATATACAATCAAACTAGAATTAGGAGTTGCCAGGTATACTTTTTAAGACCTCTATAGGAAGAAAATATTGCTACATATACTAGACAAAAATTTACAATCTTGAAAAACTTTAAAGACTAAGCTCTAGAGTCCCACTGGGTGTGCCAAAAAAATTTTGGTAATCAGGATTGCACCCTCCAAGCAAGTTGCACTTGTCTATCATGTTGCAACATGGAAACACTCTCTAGTTTGTGGGTAAAACAATTGCGGAGAGTGAATCTCCAAAGTGGGTTGGTTCCCTTCTAACTAATCATCTAATTTGAGCACCTTTAGCGGAAAAGGGAGGAGGAAGAAAACTGTAAATTAACACCTACAACTTAAGATGGTAAGCTAAATGTTGAGATTCTAATGAAACTTAACTCACAACACTTCCTTCACAACAATTAACTCTCACAATTCACCACAATGCATTCAGCTCATTAGTGTTTTGCATAAAGACTCTTGAAAACAAAATACAATGTGCAACCTAAACTTACTGCAGACCTTAACAATAACCCACAACATGATAAAGAAGGATTCGAGAGTCTAAATCACAACAAAATCACACTATTACTGTGAGCCCATGACAAGAAAGGGAAAAGGAGAAATATACCACTTTATTGTAAATGGGGGAATAAGACATCAAAATATGATACCAAAATGAATTTACAAAGCTCTGAAAGTAGCTAAGAGAGCAAGAACCTGAAAAAATTCTGAACTATGAGAAAATCAAGTTTTCTTAGATTTATAGCCAAGATATGAACTATAGTGCCAAAAATAGTAAAAATTAGGTTGTTGTCCCTCCAAAAGGCAACTTTTTATGCATTTTTGAGCTCCCTTAAAAATCCTAAGAAATAGCTTCCAAAATAGCTCCAAATGGCATCAAAATTTGGAAACTTTCTATGGGTATGTGTAGGATCATGATGGGCCAAAAAGTGGCAATATGATGGGTATGTGGTTGATGACTATTTTTTTACCCAAATTTGATGAAAAAAAAAGGGTTTTTAAAGGAGATTCTTAGCTTTCCACTGATATAAATTATCCTTTACTTTGAATTTAATAAGTAATTATTATTCATTTTCTATTCAAATTATGACTAAAGTCCTTATTGATAGGCTGATTGAAAAACATCTATAAGTTTCAAACTGTATCACATTTTTTGAATCCAAAATATGTGTCACATTCTATGTTTCACATACTATAGGATTAATAAAAGAAAAATTGAATTTCATGAAGTTTTGACCAGGTTAAGGTGGTCAGACATACGGGTTTTTTATATTTTTTTAAAAATGTAATAAAAAATTCATAATTAATTATTTACTTAGAAACAAATTACAAAAAAATATGTATCACATCAGGGCATGAGTTCTCTACTTATATCTAAAATCTTATAAAAAAATATTATCATTTTATTGTGATTAGGGTGGTCAGACAGACACCTACTTATTTTTTCCCTGAAATTTAAGTACCACTGCATTGAAATTTCAAATGTTCACCAAATAGATTTAAAAAAAAAAAAAAACCTAGTAGTTTAGAAACTACATTCAATTTTATATGAATTCTATTCTTACATATTTTTGAAATAATATAGATAACTTATTCAAATTTTTATGTCAAGTTGTCTAACTGATTTTTCTGAATTTTTTGCCACTTAAGGACCTATTTTTTCAATGATGATCCTGCACATACCCCTATCATCCAAAGGTTGATCCAAAAAGGCCTCAAAATCAGGCACTAACTACTAGAAATTGAAATTAGAAACTTCACTTTGGCATCTCCTTTATGAATTCGCCCAAGTTTGAACTCAAGAATAGAAAGTTTTAGTGCGAACTGAAATGCATTTTTAACTACATTTTAAATAACAACTAATCAAGCAATTTATAGAAACATTGCTCTATCAATGTTTTATAGCTTGTAGTTTTTAAATAACAAAAAATGGTAAGCCTCCCTTGCTACATCTAAATTTTCCAATTTTCCTTTGATTTTCCTCTTTTGACCTCCAACTATTTTTATTTTTTTTGCATTTACTTCTTGCAAAAATTCAAATATTACAAATGATGCTCCTTTACATAATTTTATTTTTATATAAAAAATCATAAAAATATATTTGGCTTATCATCCATTTAGGCAAAAAAAAATTGACGACCTTACATCAGCTGGTTTCCAAAGGCAATCAGCACAAGAAAATCTCTAAGCACTTAAGAAGGAAAATAGGGTTAACCCTAATGGGGCCTTACGCATAATATGTGTTTTTATTTTCTATAAATATAAAAAGAAAAATTATAAGCCATAGGCTTATATCGGCCTAGGCAAAGGAAACACATTTGAAAAATAAAAATATGTGAGGGTATGTGTAGGATCATGATGGGCCAAAAACTGGCAATATGATGGGTATGTGTAGGGTATGTGGTTGATGGCTTTTTTTTTACCCAAAATTGATGAAATGAAAAGGGTTTTTATAGAATATTCTTAGCTTTCCACCAATATAAATTATTCTTTAATTTGAATTTAATAAATAAATATTATTCATTTTCTATTTGAATTATGACTAAAGTCCTGATTGATAGGCTGATTGAAAAACATCTATAGATTTCCAACGGTATCACATTTTTTGAATCCAAAACATGTGTCACATTCTATGTTTCACATACTATGGGATTAAAAGAATAAAAATTGAATTTCATGAAGTTTTGACCAAGCTAAGGTGGTCAGACATATGAGTTTTTTATATTTTTAAAAAGTTGTACTTAAAAAAATCATAATTAATTATTTACTGGGAAAAAAATTACAAAAAAATATGCATCACATCTGGACATGAGTTCTTTACTTATATATAAAATCTTTAATTTGTTTTTTTATCATTTTATTGTGGTTAGGGTGGTCAAACAGACACCTACTTATTTTTTCCCTGAAATTTAATTGTTACTACATTAAAATTTCAAATTTTCACCAAATATATATATATATATATATATATATATATATATTTTAAATAAACCTAGTAGTTTAGAAATTACATTCAATTTGCTACAGATTCTATTCTTACATATTTTTGGAATAATATAGATAACTTATTCAAATTTTTGTCATGTTGCCTAACTCTGATTTTTTTGAATTTTTCACACTTAAGGGCCTGTTTTTTCCATGATGATCCTGCACACACCTGTGATAAAAATCACATGGGCCAATTATAGGGAGAAAAAACTAATACACAAAAAAGGCTCCAAAACATTCACTTTCTAGTCATTTGCATTGGCCTTTGGTGAAGGAAGATACTCTACATATGTGTGACACCATGAGGAGATTTAGGGTTTGATATCTCAGCCTCCATCAAGCCTTTTCTCTTTGAATCTTCAATGCATTTGGCCTTTTACACTTAGTGGTAATTCATTCACTATGTTTCTTGTGCTTTTCTTGGCTTTTCAATTAGGAAAAATGCCTTAAAGGCCACAATTGTTATTGTATATTGATGCACTTTGTTCCTTTTTGTGTGTTGACTCCCTTTGTTATTCTTTTGTAACCATTGTTGGAGACATTGTTCGAGCATTTTGAAGCAAAGGTCGTGGGAATAGTTGTGTTTCTCTACCTTGATACATAAGGTAAGATTCACTATTTCTCCATTCATGAGCATTTCCCTTTAAAATAGAGCTTATCCAAGCTTTGTCTTGCAAAATATATGATCATTGTGAAGAAAATATTGAAGGCCATTGTACAGTTAGTGACCTCATTGTGTGTTCTCCTTCCTTTTTTCAAATGAAGACTTATGGGTCTTGGCCCACAATGTGTAAATGGTATTATTGTCAAATGAAAAAAAAATTCAAATGAATCTTCTTTACTTTGTGGGTTTTCAAAACCCTTCACGGCCATGGCCCTGTAGCATTCATTACATTGTTTTGAAAACATTTTTGTGTTATTAGGGTTTGAACCCTTGTTTTGCATTTTGATTTTGAAATCCCTAAATGGGTATTATGGCTTCTAAAATAAAAACCTTGGCCTCTCCTTGTCATAGGCATGAGAACATACATTTGGGTTTTCACCATTTTTATGAACTTGAAGTGGTGCATTTCATTTCTGTATTCTTGGAAACATCATGAAAAAATTCAATGGGGTTTGCTCTAACCTGAGTTAGCATCATGTAATTGCATTTTTTGAAATCATGGCTTTATACTTAGGCTTTTTGTAGCATTAATACATGAAAAATTATTTCATTTTTATGCTTCTATCACTATTGTAGCTTCATTAAGAATATGTAGATTTACTTCTCATGCATTCAATGATCATTATTTATTTTTATTTCTTTATCATGCATTGCAGAATAGAAGCTCCATTCACTTGTCACCTTGGAATAACCTATCAAGAAAACTTCATGCAGCTTTGATTACACTTCTTGGATGCTATTGTTATGTTGTTTGCATTCACTTGATTGCATTCATCAAATGCACTTGAAAATTTCAAAATGTATATCAGCTTCACATTTTAAAATGAGACATCTTTTGTCTTTCATCACCTTAGAGCATTGAAAATATTGATATAATACACATTTCCTTTGCAACCTCATTTGTTAATGATGTTGTTTTGGACTGCATTTTGACATTCTAGAAACACTCTTTGTATCATATTTGATTTACTTCAATGATGATTTTCAGTGTTTCATTTGTAACCATTTTTCATGACTTCAATGCATTTCATGCTTCAAAACATGCACATTTCACTTCTTTTTTATTGTCTTATTCTTTAATTTGTGTTTCATATAAACATTGAATCATGGAATCCTAGAATTTTTTCTTATAATGATGACACTAAAATACTAAAACAAGCTCAAAACTTGCAAAGTACCTTCATAAGACATATTGTATTTGTTCCCCAACACTTGATGCCTTGCATTTAATTCCCCATGTTATTTTATATTCATTCTCTGCCTTTAGTAGATTACTTGCAAAAACTTGTCACTTTAGCACTGATGGAGCCAACTTCTCTTTTGTACTCTTCATGCATTTTTATCTTTTGAACAACAACATGATGATGTGAAGTTATCATTGAATAGAATATTTTGATATAGAAGAACTTGATTATGATGTTCTAGAGCTTTTCCATTTTCTTTAGCTGTAATTGATGATTTTCAAAAAAGGAATTATGTATGCTTGTTCACTATCAAATTATGAGATCATGCACTTGAGTAGTTGATCACTCATGATTTTCAAGTCATTGTACTTTGAGAGTTGATTGTCTTGAATGGTTAACTATTTGAGTCATTTTGGAACATTATGATGTACTCATTTGATTGATGATCTAGGATGATCCAGAAGAGCCTAAATTTTTCAAAGTCTCAAAATCTCTTATAACCAGCGTCATTATGTAGAGCTCACTGACATGAACTTGACACAACTCAAATAGGCTCAAAAGGAGTCTATATGCAAAAGTTGTGAGTAGTCAAAGTTCTGGTCAATTGACAAATCAAAGGGCTCATAAAAAGGGAAAAATTTTGAAGTCGTCAAAGGTGGTCAAATGGGGTGTCGTCATGAAGAGCTCACCGAGAGATTTTTGACGCAATTTGTTTTGTTGAAAATGGAGTCCATTTGCACAAGATACACGTGGTCAAAGTTGGCAACATACATTGACTAGTCAATGCCTCGTCATCAGTTCAGTCAGCACAACGACCAATCATCCCTTGACACTCGGCGTCATCTCACCACTCCACATGGCAGGGCATTATTGGAAAAAGGTGGCATAAATATGGATTAAACAATATTGTTAAAAAAAAAACATGTATGGTTTAAAAATTAAAAGAAGAAAGGAGGATTTTGTGGGATTTTATCCCTTAAAATCCTCTTTCCTTCCCCATAAAACAAGGAGAAAAATAAAACCCATAAGCTTATATTTCAACAAATTAACCCCTTTAACCACCTTTCTCATATTTCAACCAATTATGATATTTTAAGGAGCTTAAAATAATTGGTTACATATTTTTTATGATTTAAAAGGGGGGTTTAGAATATTTCAAGGATTATCTTGTAAGGCACAAATTATAAGAGTCATTATTTTTTTTAAAGGATTTTAAAAGGGCCTTTTAATATTATTTTATAAGCCTGAAATTATAAGGGCCAATTATTTTAACGGGTGTATTATTTTTAGGGGATTTATTGTTGTACTTGGGGATTTTGAAAGATTTACATATGTAAACAAGAGATATACAATATTTACAAAATAATATGGTTAAAGCCATATTATAAAATAAATTTGTATGAAAAGGGGTCTCATTTCCTTGTAAGGGGGAGAATTCTCTTGGAGAGAAAAATAGAGATTATAAATTATTGGAAAAGGTGGAGAGTTAGAGTTTTTTTTGAGAGAAAATTACAAGGTGTTTGCATACACCAAAAATTGTAAAAGAGTGAGAGATTGTGGAGAGATTATTGCAAGTTCTTGGAGCTTGGGTATTGTAACAAAGCATAATTTTGCTTGGCGATATCAATAAAGTGGTCCCAACATTGAGAAGCAGACTCGGAGATGTAGTCCACAATGGATGAACTCTATTATCAATCTGTACATTATGGTCCTTCTATTTCTCTATCTCATTCTTCACTCTTCTGTCTCAATTTATCTCTAGTTCAATTTAGTTTATTTTTCAATAATTTATTTTAAAGTGTACCTTATTGTAATTTCAATAGTTAAAAAGCATAATCATGCACTTTTGCATTAGATCGGGAAATTACTGTAATTAGATTTAATTTACAAGTTAATTTGTAAACCTCTAATTATGAATCAAGTGGCATTAGAGTATTTTAACAAGAAATTTGCAAGTGGTGAATATTAACCAGGTTGAGATTGAAGCAAGGAGAAGGTGCACTTGAAGAATTTAATCCTAAGATTAGAAAATGAAGGACTTTTCCACAAGTAGAGATGGAAGCTGAACAAATTCCTACAGAGCTTGATGAGAAAGCTTTCCAAAAAGCATTTCTTGAAATGAAGGCTATGGTGGAAGTTCTTTTCAAAGAGAGGCAAGAATGAAAAAAGAGAAAGGAAGACAATGATAGAAAGAAGAAGGAACTTGAATCCATATTGAAAGATGAGAAAGGTAAAGGAGTAGGAGGTGGTGGTGACCCTCCTGAACCTCCATCCCTATCCTCTTCATCCTCATCATCCTCTTCTTCTTCTTCGTCTAACTCTTCTAAAAAGAAATAACCTGTGCAAACACCTTTGTTAAAACTGGATGTTAAATTTGAGTTTCCTATATATAACAGTGAGTTGGATGCAGAAAAATTGGATAACTGGATTAAGCAGATCGAAGTGTATTGTAGGGTTCAAAAAATCTTGGATGATTCTTCCAAAATCTAGCTAGCTACCCTTAGAATGGGAGGCACTACATTGGTTTAGTGGGAGAGTAAGATTCAAGATGATCTTGCTACTCAGTAAAATTATTTCATCTTGGTATGAATTTACTTCTGCTTTAAAGAAATAGTTTTATCCTTTGGCTTATATGCAACAAGCTGTTATGGATTGGAAAAATCTAAGATAGGGTAAAGGACAAACAATGCAAGAGTATACATAGGTGTTTAGGAAGAAAGCACTTACTCTTGGCATTCCTCTTTATACACAAGAAACTTTATTAAAGTATATAGGTGGTTTCCATTATCATTTGAAACATACAATCATAATGTTTAATCCATCTAAATTTGATGAAGTGTGTGTACAAGAAACCCATATTGAGGAAAGTGAAAGGAACACAAGTTTCAATTCAAAGAAGGAATTCATTCCTCCAACTGAAGGCAATAATAAGGGTAAGGAGAGGAAAGCAGCTACTGTGAAGAAAGAGGAAGGTGAAAAGCCCACTTGTTCACATTGTCAAAAGAAAGGGCACGAAGATGAAAAGTGTTGGAAATTGCATATGGAATTAAAAAAAAAGTGGTTTAAGGATCATAAAGGAAAGCAAAAGGCCGTAGTTGTCATTCAGGATCTTGGATCAGATTCTGATGATGAAACAAAGATAATAGTTGTGGGTTTGAAAGGTAAATCTTTTGTTGGTAATGATTCTATCACTGATGTTTCATGTGCTTCTACTTCTAAAAATTGTGTTGTTCTTGAAGATAGCAAAAGATGTGAATTGTTTCATACAAAGGTGATTTCTAAGAACACTAAGATTGATACACTGATAGATAGTGGGTCCCAACTTAATCTAATTTTAGAAGAAGTTGTTGAACAGTTGGGATTGAAAACAAAGCCACATAAGAAACCTTATCCATTAGGTTGGGTGTGCAATGATAACAAATTGGGGGTAACTAAGCAATTTAATTTAAGATTTGCAATAATATCTAAGTTTATAGATGAGGTTGAATTTGATGTGGTTCCACTTGATATATGTGGGATTGTGTTGGGTAGCCCATACTTATATGATAGGAAACAAATCTTCTACAAGGAAAATAATTAGTATCATCTGTTTAAGGAAGGAATTGAATACATTATGCATTCTCATCTAATTAGGACTGATAAATCTTTTGTGAAAACGAGACAATTGAAAAGGGTAGTTAATGCAAGCAATAATTTGGCACTTATGTTTGTACCACAAGAAGTGTCATTGCATAAAAATATATCTGATTCTAAGGTTGTTCTAGTTATGAAAGAAAAGTATGATGTTGGTACATTCTTTTTCTCATCTGCAAATTCAATTTTGTTATTCAACCTTCTACTTTTCAATAGTGTATGGTTGGTAGCAACAACATTGAATGTGGATGTGTATATGACTAATCTACTTAACAATAGCAGTGCAGTTTTAATTGTTGTTATGATGAGTCAGATGTATAGGTTCTAGAAAGGATGAACAAATGATACTGGGTAAGTCGGGCAACATTACCCTAGCTCAATTTGTACATAAATAGACCTTTGGGAGGTCCAAAAGCTTCTCAATGGTGAGGAATGATCCAGGAGGATCCAAAAGAACCTAAAATTTTCATAGTCTCAAAATCTCTATAACCAGCGTCATTATGTAGAGCTTGTTGATACGAACTTGACACAACTCGAATGGGCTCAAAAGGAGTTTTTATGCAAAAGTTGTGAGCAATCAAAGTTCTGGTCAACCAACAAATCAGAGGGCTCAAAAAAAGGGAAAAATTTTGAAGTCGTTAAAGGTGGTTAAATGGGGTTTCATGATGAAGAGCTCATCGAGAGCTTTCTAATGCAACTCATTTTGTCAAAAATCAAGTCCATTTGCACAAGATACAAGCGGTCAAAGTTGGCAATATATGTTGACCAATCAATGCCTCATCATCAGTCCAGTCAGCACAACAACCAATCAGCCCTTGACACTCAACATCATCTCACCTCTCCATGTGGTAGGCCATTATTGGAAAAAGGTGGCATAAATATGGATTAAACCAGATTGTTAAAAAAAAACACGTATGGTTTAAAAATTAAAAGAAGAAAGGAGGATTTGCTAGGATTTTATCCCTCAAAATCCTCTTTCCTTCCCAATAAAACAAGGAGAAAAATAAAACCCATAAACTTATATTTCAACAAATTAAACCCTTTAACCACCTTTCTCATATTTCAACCAATTATGATATTTTAAGGAGCTTAAAATAATTGGTTACATATTTTTATGATTTAAAAGGAGGGGTTAGAATATTTCAAGGATTATCTTATAAGGCTCAAATTATAAGAGTCGTTATTTTTTAAAGGGATTTTAAAAGGTCCTTTTAATATTATTTTGTAAGCCCAAAATTATAAGGGCCATTTATTTAAACAGGTGTATTATTTTTAGGGGATTTATTGTTGTAATTGGGGATTTTGAAAGATTTACATATGTGAATGGGAGATATGCAATATTTGCAAAATAATATGGTTAAAGCCATATTATCAAATAAATTTGTATAAAAAGGGGTCTTATTTCCTTGTAAGGGGGAGAATTCTCTTGGAGAGAAAAATAGAGATTAGAAATTATTGGAAAAGGTGGAGAGTTAGATTTTTTTTTAGAGAAAATTACAAGGTGTTTGCATACACCAAAAATTGTAAAAGAGTGAGAGATTATGGAGAGATTATTGTAGGTTCTTAGAGCTTGGGTATTGTAACAAAGCATATTTTTTCTTGGTGATATCAATAAAGTGATCTCAGCATTGAGAAGTGGACTTAGAGATGTAGTCTGCATTGGAAAAACTTCGTTATCAATTTGTGCATTGTGATCCTTCTATTTCTTTGTCTCATTCTTCTCTCTTCCATCTCAATTTCTCTCTAGTTCAATTCAGTTCATCTTTCAATAATTAATTTTAAACTATACCTTATTGTAATTTCAATAGTTAAAAAGCATAATCACACAATTCTACATTAGATTAGGAAATTACTATAATTAGATTTAATTTACAAGTTAATTTGTAAACCTCTAATTATGGATCAATTGATGTTTTTCCTTGAGCATTTTGGATCTGTTTCTTTCTCAATCCCTCCTTAGATGCTTGAGGGATAGCATGCTGGGTCTCAACCCTTATGGGAGCCCGTTTTATAACACATGATTTATGATATTCCAACTAGATTGGTTGCATGACTTGTCCTATACCTACACATGGAAATAAACAATGTTACATTAAAACAATATATTATTACATATGGTGTTTCCTCATTGGATTTTGTCACACTTCTTGCTCTTGAAAACTTTAGCTATTTCAATGTATCACTAGCAACATTCTACCTTATTGTTGATTATTCATATAGGAATATTAATAATCAGAGCTCTAACAGCTTTTAACATCTCTTGTAGGTCTATTAGTAGCTTGGGAACAAAGGATGGTGCATTATTCTAGAATGAACTGAATACAACAGGAAATGATTATTATGTTCCTTCTTATGTTTCTTTCTTTTATTTAATCTTTAGTAGTGTAGAATGTTCCTTTTGATACACTATCTCAACTACTCCCATAGCTTGTGTGGGACACTTGGTTCTTATTATCCAATGAATACAATTATAGCATTTGTGAAATACTTGTTCAATTTTGTACTTTTTCCCTTTGTAAAAACAATGTTTGGAACATTGTAAATGAATATCAAAATGAAAGCATTTCTTTCTATATTACATGCAATACTTAATGCTACAATTGATACAAAAACAACTAAATAAATTCCATCTTAAAATTCCACCAATAAACTCAAACAATTGCAATGGTTAAACATTCACAGAGGTAAATTGAAATTCTTCACTTTAAAATGAATCTTGAATGAGCCAACTCTGTCAAATTGAGTTGCAGTGAAAATTTGATAATAGTTACTAAAGGCTTAAAAACAATGTTCATGATTGCCATAGATGAAATTTTAAATGCTTTAAGATTGAAAACCCATATTCAAAGTTGAGCTCCTAAGTTATCAACTCACTTGCATGAGGAGTTCTTGAATCATTTATTTGTGCATGCTCCAAATTGTCTATTTAATGCAGATTGCTTTCTATTCAATTTAACCATCTTTCCAGTCTATAGTGAATGTGAGGTGTGGGTTAGTGAAGAATTTTTTCAATTGTGCTCTCTATTGTTCATGCTCTAGTCTATTTAGGAACTCCTTTTCTAGAACTCGTTGCAATTTTATAGGTTTGTAGGTGTGTTTACCTGTAGCTTTGATTCCAAGTCTTTTAGATTGACAATTTCTAGTTCTGTGAGATGGGAATTACCAGTGTGCCAATTTAGCCAGTTAGGAGGTCTAGCCAACTTAATGTTTTTGAGTATTTTGAGGATATGTCTATATCTGAGAAATAAAACCAATCATCCCTTGAGGTTTCAAAGGGTAAGAGGAGGGATCGAGGTCACAAGAAGAAAGCAATTGTTTAGAGTACATACAACTTGAGAAACAAGACCATTCTAGAAGAAATTATCAAGTTTAAGGGCAAGGACCTGGCTCAGCCAGCGAAGTAGGCCAAGAGAAAAAAAAAAGAGTAATAGGGCCTACTTGGGAAAACATAATTCTCCTATTACACTCTTTGATAGTCCTTAGGATGTTGAAGGTGACACTGACTCGGGATATGGTTAGTATCTTCTCTTTCTGGTGCCATGTGGAAGCTCTAATGATGATACAGTAATGGTTCCTCCAATTCCATCACAAACAAGGAGTGGTCAAGCATTCTCTGATGTTGACGACTCTGAATAGAGTCTTCTTGTTTTTTCTTTTTATGAAACCATGGTCCTTGCATAGGAGGTATGTTTTTCAATACGACCGTGGTTTTGTCTTTTACTCTTCCATGCTGATGTGGAGGTCCTCCAGCTCATATGATACATAATATTTTTGTTCAACGTGGACATGGAAACCATGACTAACAATATCCTCTACATGTGTTTTTTCTTTTGTCCTCCCTTGTTCTCAAATGATTGCATAAAACCTCCTAGGGATTTTTACAAAAAAATGGTTGAAATTAGGTTGTTAAATGAGATGAAATGAAATTGTAGCTCAACTGGATGCTTGTTGCTCCCCTATTTATAAAGTGGATTTCATGGCTTAAGTGAGAGAGTATAGAAAATTTTGAGCCCAAGAAAGGTCTAGGTGAAATGTATGCCTAGAGAGAAAATAGAATGTAAATAGATAAGTTAGTGAATATATTAGAATTCATTCTAGGGCATAAGTCATACTATATGATGATCTTAAAATAGTTTTACAAAGCAATATTAGTAATGAAAGAAAATAATAGTTCTATATTATTGCTCTCCTATGTATTTTCTTACAAATTATGAATGAAATTGTTAATTATAATTTCATTTGTCTTCTGTCATTTGTATTGAATGAATGGGTTTGTTTGTGCTTCAATTCAATGAGTTGATTTAATGCTGAAATGAGGCCATTGGTTTGTGGGAAAAGGATATAGGATTTGGTAAGGAAGCAATGTTTTAAAACATAGAGAGTTGGATTCCACAAAGTAGCATGCTAATAGTCCCTTGATTATTGATGTTCAAATATAGTTGTATTACTGATTGATTACAAAATATGATTCCATTATTCCCTCATATTAGGCACTAGCTTTTTTGTTAGTTTATCTTATGCTTGACTGAGCTAGTAATGAATCTAGCTAGAGTTTTAAAATGGGAATAAATTCATAGCATACTTTAAACTATACTGCACCAACCTTCAGTATCAGCGTATTCCATGAAACAAATAGAAATTTCATTAGAGGTCTACCAAGCCTTATATGATGTTGGTTTCTTGATGAATACATCTATGTATGGAAATGCTCTTGATCAAGAAGAGATATTATGAACATGAGTAGGATTAACCTCTTGGGTCTCATAGAGCCCGAAGAGAAGAAGTGAGGTTCTAAATGATTCACTTAAGTTTTGGTCAATCCTCAACCTTGCTGATAATTGAGTTCTAGAAGTTCATAGGTAAGAATTGAGATTAAGTTTAGTTCTTAAAAAAATAACCAACATACAATACTATCTAGATGGTCCAGTTCATGATTATTCAGTGAGGGAAAATTTATTTGTTGATGCTATTATACTCATGAGTGTGAGTGGTTAGATGGATCATGATGTATACTATAGTACTAGTTCTTGTCCCTAATGGGATGGTAGCACACAACAAGGGAGGACTAGTCCATATGATTCGAGGTATGGTAGAGCATCGTATAGTGTAAATTTGGGCTCAATGTATCTTGGCACATTTGTATTATGATCTTGGGCAACTTTTACTCTGAGATGTGGATAATATGGTGCACTATACACTTCTCCAGGTGTGGTGCCTCAAGAATATTACTATACAATGTTGCTAACATGTGGTTTTCATTGATGTCAACACTATTTCCATCAATGTCTTCAAGGCTATATATGTTGAGGATATTGATAAAATTGTAATAAAATAAGTTGTAGGTTGTTAGTGGTGAAGTGAAGTTAAGTCTATTGGTTAGCTCAATGCGTTAATGATTAGAGGTTGTGGATTAAACATTTTTTTTTCAAGTATATCTAGTTTATCCATGTTAAGTTCCAAATATCCACATGAAGATTTGATCGAGTTATGAGTAGTTGTGTTCTGACAGTCATTTTGTTGCTTCAGTTGGTGTTCCTGAATGAAGATGATGTGATTCTAGTAAGTTTAGTTGTTGTAAATGCTTCTCTGGTGATTCATGATGTTTGTGGATTTTTCTAAATTGTTCTCTATCTATGTTGCACATCCTCATTGATCATTGTGCTTGAGATTAGAGATTTTCTCTTGCGTGTTCATTTTCTTCGCCAACAGGGTGTTGTAGCATGTTGTGGATCTTCGAGGAAATTTTTTTGAAGGTTTTCTGTGTTTGAGGATTTTGTTTTGGGTCTTCATGATTTTGTTCCTAACATTGGTCGATTCCCATTGAAAATTATTTATTGTTTTGGGCTGACAGTTTGCATATGTCTTATTATTTTGTTGAGAGTGAAATGTAGTAATGTAATCTCATGTTGCAGATACATATAAGTGATTGTTTATTCCATTTGAAGGAACACATGTATGAGATGTGTGAATAATGTCCTAATCATTCAAAGGCAGAAGCAGAGTGTGAAGAAGAGTGAACAAAGTGTGAATAAGTGTTCATGTGCTTAACTAAAACTATGATCAAGCATTAGAAAATGCTATTTTCTTAGTTCAAAATCCTATGGATGTAATCTGAATGTTTCTGTAAGATAGTGTGTCTTCTTTTGGGAAGTAAGCCTTTCTATATTTGGGAAATGAGCTCTAGGAAGTGTTCCTGAATGCAAGTGCATTCCCCATTTATTTTTCTTTATACTTTTAACAGGGTATAATCTTGTGGACAAACCTCTAGCGTGGTTTTTCCCCTAATAGGGTTTCCACATAAAAAAATATTGGTGTTATGTGTATTTTTGATGTGTTGATGGTTTATACTTTCATGGTCATTTATCATATCTTAGAACAAGGTTAATAATTTTGATAAGTTTAAATTTCTATGACAACTTACTCACCCCCCCTCTCAGTTGTCTACCCTTGTGTTGCCAACAATTTGTATCAGAGCAGGTTCCTCAAAGGAAGTTTGATACCTTGAGGTAATTTGGGATGGCAACATACAAGAAGAATATTCTGAGATTTGATGGAACAAATTATTCCTTATAGAAGGCTCGAATGGGGGGTCATCTAAGATGCATTATTGAACCCTTCTGGAATATTGCATGGCATAGATATGTTATCCCATACAATGGCCCTTCTACTGCTGCTGAGATTAAGGATGCCAAGTATAATATCAGGGCTAAGGAAGCATTGTTAAGTGCTCTGACTAATTCAAAGATGAAAATTTTTATGGATCTGAAGACTGGTTATGAGTTCTAGAAAAAACTGTAAACTTTGTATGAAGGTGATGCACATGTGAAGGTTGCTAAGCTGCAAAGCCTGAAAGGGATATATGAAATGTTGAGAATGGGTGATGATGAGAACATTACTTCTTTCATGCAAAGAGTGAATGAAATTGTGTGTAGTATCAGATGTGTTGGTGGAACATTGGATGAATAAAAAATTGTTACCAAAGTGGTTAGATCCTTTCCTGTTGAATACAAAGCCAAAGCTACAGCTATTGAGGAGATCCAGACTATGAAAAATGTAACTAGAGACATGTTTATTAGTAAGCTTACAAATTTTGAGTTAAGTGAGTTTGGTGATGCTCTTCCTAAGATAGAATCTACATTCAAAGCTACTACCTCCATAAAGGATAAGCAAAGATATGATCCAAGAGAAAGTTCTTCTAGAAAGATATTCAAGTATGAGGAGGAAATGAGAGAGATTGAGGAAGAGGAGAGAAAACTAGATGAGCTTGAAGAACTTATTGTCAAAAGGGAAGCTAAAGGAGAAGGTAAGTATAAATGGAAATTACCTATTAAATTTTTTTCTTGCAATAAGATAGGTCATTTTTCATCAAGGTGTCTAGAAAGAGTTCCTAATCCAAGACCTAATAATCCTAGATTCCAAAGAAAGTGTTATTATGCTACTGATGAAGGTGTGATAGATGATGAACTTGATAAAGGGAATGTAAGTGAAGATAAATGGGTATTTATTGCTATCAAGGAAAATTATCCTATACCTACTGAATCTACTAGTTGCTCAAATGTGGAGAAAGCTCTAGCATCCATAGTTGAAGAAAAAGATGAATGGGTGATTGATAGTGGATGCTCTCATTGCATGATAGGTGATAAAAGAAAATTTGTGAACCTAGAAAAGTATGATGGTGGTGTTGTAATATTTGGTGATGACAAAGCTGGTGTAATCTGTGGTAGAGGATCCATTTCTCTTGATGGTAAGAATAATGCTAATGATGTTCTATATGTGGAAGGTTTGAAGCACAATCTCTTAAGTGCTGGACAGATGGTTGACAAGAGATACAATCTTCAATTCAAGAATGGAAAATGCTGAATATTGGGGAGTTCCAGAAATGTGATTGCTTCAGGTACAAAAACAAAAGGTAACATCTTTTACCTAAATGCTACTGGTAAAAGTTGTCTGATTGCTCAAATTGATGAAAATTTGTTGTGGCATAGCAGAATGTGTCATATAAACTTTGACAATATTATCAAGATAAGTGATGAGCTTAAAATATGCGCATAGTTTGGATATTATGATGAACTTTTAATATTTTTACTTTTGTTATTTGTGGTGGTTTAAACTCTATTGAAACCTTTTATTGGGATATCCTGTAGCAAAATATTTTCATATTCCTGCAGCCTATTGTGTTGACTTGACTACATTTATTACCCGTTGACTCCCTAAATGACTGGTATATCACATACAGTTTTTGAATGATGGAATAGATTTAAATGTGTGATTAATGAACAGATATTGTGTATGTGCCATATGCCTTTTCTTTCACATATGTTACCTTTTGTTTCACAAGTTGTTGAAGAAGTATGATCGAGTCAAGCACAGCCAATCTCAGCCTTGCAGTAAAGTCTATTTCCTGCACGACTTCGAGGAAGCTCTGGCGAAGACTGTTTGACCAAAACCATTGGGAAATATTTTTAATGACAGTCAATCTGGAAAGACTGGAGCGCTAGATTCTCTCTGGATCGGGTTGAACACATAAATTCATTTATGAATTTTGTTCCTTGATTCTGGGATACACTTTACTTCCACATCTTTCTTTGATAGGGTTGGTTAGTTAGTTTCTCTCCTGATTTTAAATAAAGTACTCCTCCTGCGCGAGTGAGAAAGGAGATGATAGTTAGAGTAAGATAGAAGCATAGTGATAAAAAGTTAACAGATACCATGTAAGAGTCAGTATGATAATGAAAAGCAGAATCTGTTTGACAAGAGATGGAGTTTGTTGTTAGTTTCTATATCAACAAAGCAAAGTATACCATTATGTTTTCATGAATAAAGTTTGATGAAGTTATGAGTTCAACACCTATGTAATCAGTAGATGCTTGCTAAGGGGGCCCACTTAGTAAGTATTTGTAGTTAGTTAGTTAGTTGTTCTTTTCTGTTGATCATCAGTTACCTTTCATCTTTGAAGTTTTCATAGAAACTTAGTCTTGTATTGCTCCTATAGCATAGGGAATCCATCCCTATGCCTGTTCCTACAACATAAGGCCAGTTCACAGTTTGTGTTTCAGTCGTAGCTATTATGGTTTTTGTTTTAATCAAATCATAGTTGAGTTAAAAAAACTTTGCATTACCTTCCTATAGCGTAGATAGAATTCCTTTCAAGTATTTATTTCTGTTAAGTTTTGACCGAAACTAGTTCTTAGTGCATATATTGTGCTGCGCCATTTAAAGTATACGTCCCCTAGTTTGACAAGTAAATGAACATCCATAGAGAGATATTAGTCACCTATTGGAATGTCCAATTCCTAGGAAAGGTTTTACTGTGATTTTCATATCCTTTTGTGGGCGCGACCATTTTTGGCGCCGTTGTCGTGGATGGCGTCAAGCTAAGGATTTTTTAGAAGTCATTTTTAGTATTAGTTTAGTTTGTTAGTCAAAAAATTTCAAAATCATTCAAACCACCATTCATCGTATTGCATGCATAGAAGAAGAAGAGACGCACTGGGAAGGTTCCTCCCTGAAAAACTTGTTTGTTGAGGTACCATTTAACCCAGGGCATGTGCAGGATCATGGTATGCCAAACAGGCCCTTAAGTGGCAAAAAATTCAAAAAAATCAGTGTTAGGCAACTTGACGTAAATATTTGAATAAGTTATCTATATTATTTCAAAAATATGTAAGAATAGAATTTGTATAAAATTGAATGTAGTTTCTAAAATACTAGGTTTATTTAAAAATAAATAGAATCTATTTGGTGAAAATTTGAAATTTCAATGCAGTAGTACTTAAATTTCAGGCAAAAAATAAGAAGTAGGTGTATGTCTGACCACCCTAACCATAATAAAATGATAATATTTTTTTGTAAGATTTTTATATATAAGTAGAGGACTCATGTTCGGATGTGATGCATATTTTTTTGTAATTTTTTTCCAAGTAAATAATTAATTATGAATTTTTATTACAACTTTTAGAAAATATAAAACTTCGTCAATTGACCACCTTAACTTGGTCAAAATTCATGAAATTTAATTTTTCTTTTTAATCCTATAGTATGTAAAGCATAGAATGTGGCATGTTTTGGATTCAAAAATATGATACCGTTTGAAAGTTATAGATGTTTTCAATCAGCCTAGTGATCAGACTTTAGTCGTAATTCTAATAGAAAATGAATAATAATTATTTATTAAATTCAAATTAAATCATAATTTATATTTTTGGAAAGCTGGGAATCTCCTCTAAAAACCCTTTTCATTTCATTAATTTTGGGTGAAAAAAAGTCGTCAGCCACATACCCTACAAATATTGCCACTTTTTGGCATACCATGATCCTGCACATACCCCCCAGCTGATGAAGAACCTGAGAAAAATCCATTCGCTCTGTTATTCCAGCAACCAAATATGGAAAATAATCTACCTAATCCACCTCTAGCATTTGAGTTTCCCATTGTTCCCTAGCGAGATACTGACAATCTTAAAAATATTCCCTCTTCATTGCTTCCCAAGTTTTATGGCCTAGTTACGGAGGACCCAGAAACTTTTCTATTTGAGTTTGATATCCTCTGTCACAGTTATGACTACAACTCAAATGCTCATAAGCTGAAGTTATTTCCTTCCACCTTGAAGGAGGGAGCTCTCAGATGTTTCTTGAGTCTAGGAAGAGGTGTTGTTGATAGTTGGGCAGCCATGCAAATGAAATTCCTTGAGAGGTATAAAGAATATTGCAAGAGTGTCAGTAAAGGTGATGACATATTCCGAATTCAGCAGAAGGAGGATGAAATTCTAGAAGATTATATTTCAAGGTTCTTGTTTTCACTAAAAAGGAACTCAAACCATACTCTTAATGAAGACTCTCAGAAATTACTCTTTCTAAGGGGAATCAGTGATGCCTGTATAGACGCCCTAGACCTGATGGGAGGAGGTGATATAACCCAACTGTCTTAGGATGATATAAAGAAAATATATCTTAACTACTCTCGAGCAATAGTTAAGAAAGGTTGAGTTCATCACGCTACAGTGGGGAAGTCTTCTTCTGGTGGAGTTTCTCAGATGGAGATAACAAATTTGTTGTCTGACTTCAAGCAGGACATCATTAATAATATGGCTACACAACTGGACACTATGCAAGCTTGGAAGAAACATGAGGAAGTTGAGGTAGTTTTGGCCAAGTTCTATCCATACTGCAGACAGAAAAAGCGTGACTGCGGATACAAGATGGTGGCTAATTTGGAAGCTAAGCAACTACCTACTGACTTCAAGCCAGTAGAAGGTGATGATGATCAAGTGTTCTTTGTTGCACAAAGGAGACCATGGGCCCAAAGACAAGGTATGCCTCAAGATCCTTTAACTTTTGGTAATCCTTATTCTAACTATAATAACCAATGGCAACCTACATATGGACCACCACCACCCTGGAATCCACCTCAACCAAGTTGGCCTAATTATTAGACCCCATAATGGCAATCTCCTCAAGGAGGTTGGTAGCAGCCACAAGGACAATGGACCCCACCTTCAGGTAATTGGCAACAGAATCCTCAATGGAGAGGTCCTCAGCAATGGCAAAACTAGTCCCCTAGATTCCTACAGCTTCCACAGCCACAACCACAAGCCCTCATGCCACCTCCTATAGCAACTACCACAAATACTGGACCTCCAAAACAAATGCTTATGCTTGCCCAGCCATTGCCAAATCCCAATAATAAGCAACAGCAGCAGCCACAACAGCCTACGTATCTTGCCGAAGCCAACCAATATCAAGCTTATGCCTTAAATGTTAATGATATCCAATTGAGGTCTGGAACCACTTTACCTGCTCCAAAACTGCCTCTAATTACTAAAATATGAGATTCTCCCCTTGAAGAATCTACTACACCTGTTGTTCCTACTGAGAATATGCCTATACCTGATACAGTTTTTAATGAGCCTATTTTGCAAAGCCAAGACAAACCACCTTTTCCTCAGAGGTTGAAAAGTATTGCATTTAAATCCATAGAAGAACCCACTTTTGACATTCTGGATCAGCTCAAAAATGTACAAATTCAAATCCCCTTATTTCAAGCTATTAAAGATGTTCCCATTTTTGGAAAAACTATTAAAGAGACATGTTTGAAAAAGCCTAGATGGAAGAAAAATGATCCCCGAAAAATTCATGTCTTAGGAAAATTGGCTGATATAATGTTGGGAAATGTAGTCATCCCAAAGTATATTGACCCTGGAAGTCCTGTAGTGCAGATACATATAAATGGCCAAATTGTAAAAAATATTTTGATTGACTTAGGTGCTGCCATTAATTTCATGGAAAAGCATACTATGGACTCCTTGAACATTTCAAACATTAGGTTTACACCTACAGTTCTGTAGCTTGCAGATAGCTCCACAGTTAAACTTGATGGAATGGTGGAAGATGTAATTGTCACTCTTGAATCTTAGGAGTATCCAGCTGATTTCACAATATTATTAGTTAATGAAACTTTAGGAGGGTATCTAGTTATCCTTGGTAGAATATGGTTAGCAACTGCTGATGCTTTTATAGGATGTTGTTATGGAGATATGACCATTTTTGATGGACAGTCCACAAAAAAATTAGCTTTGTATCTTCCTGCTAGACCTCAACCAGATTTGTCCCAACCTGTTTGGCCAGATGTGGGGGAAGAAACTGAAGAAGCCAATTCATTGGCTCAATTAATGATGCTTCAAAATGATCGATTCTCACAACTTCAGAATGAGGATGCTTTGCTTTTTCAAATTTTGCAATTTAACTCTGATACAGATAGTTCATCTTATCCAAATGGCAGCTATCTACAATGTTTCCTATAGTAACCAAATTCTGAGAGTTCACTGCCTAAACTTCCAACAATTTTTCATAATTTGCTTCCACAAGAGGTACAAACATCACCTGTAGATTCTATGAGTAATCTCACTAAGCAGATAGAATTATCTCTAGGTCACTGTTTGAATATCAATAGCAAGCTGTCACAGTCTCAACAGGCTGCCTTATTAAAAATGCTACAAGATCAGCATAAATATTTTGTATGGGAATATGGGGACATGCAAGGAATAGATCCTCGAGTTTGTACTCATAGAATCTATATCAAATAAGATTGTTTGCCAGTTAGGCAACCTCAAAGAAGAGAAAATCTAGCACTTAAAGAAATAGTTAAAAATGAACTTCAAAAGTTGCTTGATGCTGGTTTTATTTATTCAATCTCTGACAGTTAATGGGTTTCTCCATTAATTATTGTCCCCAATAAAGGTGGAAAATGGAGAGTGTGTGTAGGTTACAGAGAGTTGAACAATGCCACTAAAAAATATCACTTTCCACTACCCTTTGTAGACTAAGTACTAGACTCACTATCTGGCAAAAGATATTTTTCCTTTTTGGATGGTTACAGTGAGTACAATCAGATAAAAATTGCCCCTGAAGATCAAGATAAGACCACTTTTACCTGTCCATTGGGAACATTTGCTTACTCAGTCTTGCCTTTTGGTCTATGCAATGCGTCAGCAACATTTCAAAGAGCAATAATTAGTATCTTTGCTGATATATCTCATGACTGTATGGAGATTTATATGGATTATTTCACTACCTATGGAGTCACATTTGAAGAAGCACTGGTGAATTTAGAAAAAGTATTAAAAAGGTGCAGAGAGAAAAATTTGTCTCTAAATAGTGAAAAATGTTTTCTAATGATGGAAGAAGGTATTGTTCTAGGCCATCATATTTCAAAGAATGGAATTCAGGTCAACCCTACTAAAATTGAAGTTATTCTGAATTTACAAACTCCTGCAAAACAAAAGGATGTCAGATGTTTCCTTGGCCATGCAGGGTATTTTATAAGGTTTATAAAAGATTTCAATAAAATTTACAGCCCACTTTATACTTTGTTAACTAAGGATTCTCAATTCGAGTGAACAGAGGCCTATGAAAAATCATTTCTGCAATTAAAAGACTTGCTTACTAAAGCCCATGTTCTTCAAGGTCCAAAATGGAATTTTCCTTTTCATATACATGCTGATGCCTCTGATTTTGGTATAGGAGCAGTCTTAAGTCAAAAAGAAAATTCAATTGAGCATGCTATCTACTTTATCAGCAAGAACCTTCCAGGTCTTGAGCTCAACTATATTGTTATAGAAAAGGAGTTGCTCACAATAGTGTATGCTTTGAATAAATTTTGGCATTATGTCACAGGTTATCAGATATTCATCCATACTGATCATGCAACAATCAAGTATCTGATGAACAAACCTGCCATTTCTGGTAGATTAGCAAGATGGCTCTCGTTGTTACAAGAATTTGACATTACAATCATTGATAAACCAGGAAGAGCTAATGTTGTAGCTGACTTTTTATCAAGACTTCACTTAGCTGTACCTATTGAACACGAGGTCATTGATGATAGGTTCCTAGATGAACACTTGTTTTCTATTGTTGCACATACACCATGGTATACAGACATTGCCAATTATCTAGCAGCAAGCAGAATACCAGCCCACTTTTCTCCAAAAGAAAATAAATTGTTAATAGAGAAAAGTTTTAACTTTTCATGGATTGCAAATTGTTTATTTTATATTGGACCTGATCAAGTGATGTGAAGATGTGTAAGAGAAGATGAGACTTATGATATCTTGTATGCTTGCCATGATGAACCATGTGGGAGACATTTTTCAGGAAAGAGAACATCAATGAAGATTCTTACAACAGGGTACTACTGGCCAATATTACACAAGGATGTTGTGGCCTATATAAGGAAATGTGACCGATGTCAGCATATGGGAAGACCAACCAAGTCAAATGAAATGCCACTATACCCACATGTAATAGTCACCCCTTTTGATAAATGGGGAATGGATTTTGTGGGACCAATTGATCCACCATCAAATAGCAAGTCATACATTCTAGTTTGCACAGACTATGTAACAAAGTGGGTTGAGGTAAAAGCTATGACTCATGCTCGAGATAACAAGGTTGTTGAATTTTTGTATGAACAAATTTTCACTAGATTTGGAGTTCCCAGAGAGCTTGTAACTGATCAAGGAGCTCTGTTCACATCGAATCTAATCACGGCACTAATGAATGACTATAAAATCAAATATAGGAAGTCCATCCCCTATCACCCTCAAGCCAATGGTCAGGTGGAGGTAACAAACAGGGAAATTGAGGTGATCCTAACAAAGACAGTGTAGCTCCATAGAAAAGATTAGATCAATAGACTTCCTGAAGCAGTTTGGGCCTACATAACTACATGGAAGACAACAACTAGGTTTACACCTTTTGAGCTACTTTATGGGAAAGCAGCCATGTTGCCCATAGAATTTGAGCACAAAACCTTGAGGATAGCTCTTGAACTCAATATGGAAATATCTAAAGCACAGAAGGACCGTCTCCTACAGCTAAATGCTTTGGACGAAATGAGAAAAGCTGCCCTGCAGCATACAGAAGCAATCCAACAACAACGGAAGAAATGGCATGATCAACACATCAAAACCAAGCAATTTTTTACTGGTGATTGGGCTCTATTATATGATTCCAGATATCAAGAAAACCAAGGTAAGCTCACAACATAATGACTTGGCCCCTATGAAGTTGAGAATGTGTTCGACAACGGAGTTGTACAGCTGGTGACAATTGATCTAGTTCATTTCAAATTGCTAGTTAATGGCCACTGACTCCGGTTGTACCATAAACTAGTCTCAAAAGAAGAATTCATGCAATAGTTCATTTAGGTTCCTCTCACTACTCTTCCTGTAGCCGAAGGCTTTAGCCTTTCTCTTACAGCTTCACCGTAATTTTGAAAAATATGCTCATAATAAAGGTTTTCTTTTTTAAAGGAAACCCTTTTTTCTCCATTCTCATTTATCGCCCCATCTCACTTCTTTATCTTCCATCCATCCATCCCATCCATCCATTCCATTCATTCATCTCATCCGCCCACATCACCCATCCACTTCATCCATCCACATCACCCTTAATTATGATATCATTCCCAACTGTCAACTCATGCAGATGCCATCATCTTTCTTCACACATACATGCAATTATCAAAGGTACGCCATATCTTTTGTTATCGCATATTTGATTTATTTTATTCTATTCATTTACTGCTATGATAGTACCAGTCATTATTACCTGATCTCTGCCTATTCTTTAGTACATGTGAGGACACATGTCATACTCTAAGTAGGGGGCGGGGTAATCCACCTTTTAAAACCTATCTTTTTGTCGCTGCCATAACTATGCAAATAACCTTTCTTTATTATTTTTCGGGTACTTTCCAAATATGATTGCATGTCCTTTTTATTGCATGTTTTTCTTGTAAACTACGATTAAAACTGCTTGTTCAAAAAGTTCATTTTTGGAAAAGAAAGAAATGTGATGACATGACAGAAGAAAAACCAGAACAGAAAGGGAAACAAAAAATTTGAATTTTCAGCAAGGAATTGAGTTTAGCTATGGGAAAACTATGAACATGGGTGGTCAGCTGGTGCGACATGTGCCTGTAGCTCATGAATTATTAGTGAAAAATCCTCAAATAGTCCATGCATTCAACCTATGTGGATAGTTAAACTACTTCTTGAGTTTAAATGTTTTTGATGAGGAGGCTGTTGGAGAATTTTTGAGAACCCTTTCTGAAGGGGAAGCTACTGTGTGGGGTCTAACGGTTGTTGCAACTGAAGACATAATTGCTAAAGTAACCAGGCTTCCAGCCGTTGGAGAAATTTTTTCTTCAGATGCTGTCGCTGCAAGGGCTGAGTTTTCAATGCCCATTGATGGACCTTTGGAAGTCTCTAAGCAAGGATGCAAGTGGGTATCATTGCCTCCTCCTTATTCAGAATACACCGCTTACATAATTAGGTATTTAACCTGTGAAGGTCGTTTCTCCTACCTGCATTCTTATTATTTCAAATTATTAAGTCATATGAGGCATGGGTTAGTTATAAATGTTTCGAATTTCCTGTTAAAATTTATGGAACAAAGTGCCCACGAAACCCAACAAGGGAAGATAATTCTGTTGCTCATCATGACCTTATCAAATTACTAATTGAACACTCTTTGAGAGATGTCTCACCTCTTTCCTAGCAACAATTCATTGCCCAAAAGAGCTTGCAAATTCTACAACCCCCTAGGGTACTTGCCCCACCGCCTCAGAAAAAGAAGAAAGAAATTGCATCTACCAATAGAATAGGGCAAGGGTCATCTACTCTTGTAGCACTTGGTCCTGTAGCTCCCCCACCGAAATCCTCTGCTTGGGTACAAACTAGGTCTGCCACTAGGAGAGAGAAGGGAAAAACAAAGGCAGGTGAGTCGTCTGGCGTAGAACAAACCCCAGAGTCTGACCCTCATTCTCGGAAAAGGCAATGCTCTTCTCTTGCAACACCTTCCCCTGTAGTCATCTCTCCTACAGCAACACCTATTGCTAACACCAGTTCACCATCATTATCTGGTAGGGCAGAGCCCTCTAAGCAGACTAGAAAGAGGAAGGCTACCAAAACACCTCCTGCAGCCGCACCAGTGCCAAGAAGAGTTTCCACAAGGAAACAATGTAAGACTTCCTCTTCTTCACCTCAACTAGAGGTTATTGTAATTTCAGAAGGGTTTGTAGGGTTTGAATTTGATGTTTCTCAGAATGTGTCCGAAAATGCTGCACAAAGTTCATTCGTTCCTGAAGAGGAACAAGTTGAGACAAAAGAAATGGAGCAAGGGTTACCAAGTCTTGATGACTTGGCTACCACTGCTATGCAGTTCTCGGAGGAAGCACAGTCTTCTCCACTGCAGCAACAAGAATTCATCTTGCAGTAAGAGCAGGAACAGACTGAACAATTGAATGTGCCTAGTGAAGCTATATTTTTCCCTACAATTTGTAAAGCCATTGTTGTTTATAAGAAGACGTTTTTGATTGAGTTTTTGGAATATGTCAAAGCTAACTGGGAAATAGTTACATTGCAAACCCTGACTTTTTAGCACCTAGCCCAGACTAACATGCAACAAAGTCTATGGGAAGTAGAAAGGAAGAAACTGAAAAAGGAAATTGAAAGTCAGAAACATGAAATTTCTGAGTTAAAAGCAAAAATGGATGAAATGTTAAAAGTAACTGGTCAGATTATGGAATGTAGACCACCACCTAGAGTTTATGCTTTGTGCCTTAAGGAACAATTCTTATGGTTCCAACTAATGAGAATTTCCAGAAATCAAGATCCTATACTTCACACTGCTAAAGAATTTTACGATGCATACCAGGCAGCCCCTAATTGGTTAAGAAATTTTGTGTGAATTTTATTTACATGGCTTTTTAATTCCATCTGAAATAGAATGGAACCCTCTTCTATATATTGGTGATATCTATTTGAGATCATTTATGTCATGGGCAGCAAATGAAGCAAATTATGGCAGACAATGGGAAATATATGAGGAGGCTGAGAAAAATGAGCCTGTTCCATTATGCTCTCAAAGTTCAAACCCCCATGCAATGTTGAAAACCTGGTTTACTCTGACGTATGGCATTCATAATAGTACAGCCAGAGAGAAAATATTTGATCTCAGGAAACAGGTATATGATGAATTTTAGGAACAGTCATATTCATTTTGGAGACTGGCATACACCAGAAGTGAGAAAAGGTGGGAAAGATTAATTTTTGGGCTAAGAAGATTTGAACCTCGCAGTCCCCTAAATTTCACAACAACTCTTAAACAATCAAGCAGATATATACAATTGGGACTTCAAAAGAGATTTGAACTGTGGTTGCCATTGACATTCAGACCTCCTGTGCTAATGTGGCCCCTTTATCCTTATCAGGCTACCAATCTTAATGATGATTCAGAAGCTCTTAGGTATGAGAGGTGGCAGAATTTCAGAGGATTTTATTACAGGTTTGGAACACCGTTTTAGATTCATGCCGCAACCACTTATTTCAGAGAAACTACTAGGAAAGTTAATGTTGGAGGACCAGCATTGGGCTAAGTAGGGGGCAGAATGATGAGCTTAAAATGTGCTCATAGTTTGGATATTATGATGAACTTTTAATATCTTTACTTTTGTTATTCGTGGTTGTTTAAACTCTATTGAAACCTTTTATTGGGATATCCTGTAGCAAAATATTTTCATATTCTTGCAGCCTATTGTGTTGACTTGACTACATTTATTACCCCGTTGACTCCCTAAATGACTGGTATATCGCATACAATTTTTGAATAATGGAATAGATTTAAATGTGTGATTAATGAACGGATATTGTGTATGTGCCATACGCCTTTTCTTTCGCATCTGTTACCTTTTTTTTTGCAGGTTGTTGAAGAAGTATGATCGAGTCAAGCGCAGTTGATCTCGGCCTTGGAGTAAAGTCTATTTCCTGCATGACTTCGAGGAAGCTCTGGCGAAGACTCTTTGACCAAAACCGTTGGGAAATATTTTTAATGACAGTTAATCTAGAAAGAGTGGAGCGCTAGATTCTCTTCGGATCGGGTTGAATGCATAAATTCATTTATGAATTTTGTTCCTTTATTCTGGGATACACTTTATTTCCACATCTTTCTTTGATAGGGTTAGTTAGTTAGTTGCTCTCCTAATTTTAAATAAAGTATTCCTCCTATGCGAGTGAGAAAGGAGATGATAGTTAGAGTAAGATAGAAGCATAGTGATAAAAATTTAACAGATACCATGTAAGAGTCAGTATGATAATGAAAAGCAGAATCTGTTTGACAAGAGACAGAGTTTGTTGTTAGTTTCTATATCAACAAAGCAATGTATACCATTCTATTTTCATGAATAAAGTTTGATGAAGTTCTGAGTTCAGCACCTGCATAATCAGTAGATGCTTGCTAAGGGGGCCCACTTTGTAAGTATCTGTAGCTAGTTAGTTAGTTGTTCTTTTCTATTGATCATCAATTAGCTTTCATCTTTGAAGTTTTTATACAAACTCAGTCTTGTATTGCTCCTGCAGCATAGGGAATCCATCCCTGTGCATGTTCCTGCAGCATAAGGCTAGTTCACAGTTTGTGTTTCAGTCGTAGCTATTATGGTTTCTGTTTTAATCAAATCATAGAGTTAAAATAAATTTGCATTACCTTCCTATAGCATAGATAGAATTCCTTTCAAGTATTTATTTCTATTAAGTTTTGACCGAAACTAGTTCTTAGTGCATATATTGTGTTGCGCCATTTAAAGTATATGTCCCCTGGTTTGACAAGTAAATGAATGTCCATAGAGAGATATTAGTCACTTGTTGGAATGTCTAATTCCCAAGAAAGGTGTTACTATGATTTTCATATCCTTTTGTGGGCATGACCAATAAGTTCTACTTAGGTAGTGAGAGATCTTCCTAAGTTGGTAAAGCTTACTAATACTATATGCAAGGAATGTCAGTTAGGGAAGCAAACTAGAATTTCATTTTGGAGAAAACAAAATTGTTCAAATAAAGTGTTGGAGCTTGTTCATACTAATTTGTGTGGTCCTTCTAGAGTTAGAAGTTTACAATGAGATGTTGGTATGTTTGTTGTTGTACCAAAATATTGACCTATTAATGCCCAATACAACTGCCAGAGTTAACGAATCCACGAGAGGAAGTTAGTCCATGTCATGAATCCCATGGGGAGTGTTGACCATCTGCCAACAAATTCCCCCTTTGGAATTGATGGCAACACTTAGTGAAAAATGACAAAGTGTTGAAACTGGTAAGTACACTACAAAAATTTAGAATACTGCTCCCCCTAAGGATGTCAAGCCATTTTTCACTGCACTCTCTCCCCCTTTGACATCAATAAAAAAATTGGGGAATCAAAAATTGCAAAACTGTTGAGACTTACAAAAAATTGAAGAAGTTTACAAATTTATTCTTCAGTCCACTTAAGTTTGATTCCTAGACACTTCTCAAACTCTCCAAAATTGTTATATGACCACAAAGTAGATATGACAAAGTTTTTGCTGCTTCGAGACTTACCGGATCAGGAGTGGTCATAACATCTTTAGCTTGCTTCGGAGCTTTCACTAGTATCTCAATCTTTGGACTTATTAGTCCCCTGAGTTCACATACTCTGCCAATCATCCTTTAAGTTTTAAGTTTTAGAATCTTTATTTGGTTGAGCAAAGACATTACTTGACTTTCTTGATTACAAACACTACCATTTAATGGGTCAAAAGTGTTGGAAATAGTGACCGTCTATTGTTCAATTTCTTTCACCTTCCTCTCATTTGCTTCAGTAAATTTTGACAATACCAAGCAATATTTGTACACTTTTCCTCCTTTAGACATAGTATCTTGAATATTTTTTATGCAAGTGCCTAATAGAGCTTTGTCTTTAGAAATTAGTTCATTTAGGCTACCAACTCTCTTATCCTAGAACTCCTTTTTCACTTTAACCAAAGATGATTTCTCAAAAGATTCAAAATGAGAATCTACAAAATTTATTAGCTTCATTAACTCACCAGAGGAGGAACCTAATGGGTCCACAACATGAGTAGGCATTATTTTTTGTGAAAATATAGATGCAAGCTTTAGTATTTCACTGTCCTCTATGTGATATTTCAGTATCCTCTCACTAGCTTTGGCTTGAGCAATTTTAGCAACCTTTATCATCTAAATTGGAGAGAGAGTGGATAGGTTAATTTAGATTTCATCTAACTCAAGATCTGACTCATCGTATTTCTCCAATAGAGATTCCTTCACTTCCTTTAATTTGATTTCTTGATCATTTTCTTTTTCAACTTTGGATTCTACTTCAGGATTGACTTTAGGTATTTTAGCTTCTTTAGTATGCACCTCTTTTTCTTCAACTAACATCTCAATGGTGACCTTAGTTACAATAGGTGTCTTTGTATTATCCACATTAGGAGAAGTCAGAATATCCTAAAATTCTAGAGGATCAGACTCATTGATGTTCTCCTCATTCACATTCTCTTCTTCTAATTCATTCACTTCCTCATTTCCTTGAACATTTTCAGTATTGATCTCTTCAATGTTAATCTTATCCCTTGACAAAAGTTATTCTAGAATTTCTTTAGTTTAACTGACAACAATGTCAGTTTCACCAATCATGAGTTTATTTATTCTTGTTTTTCTCTTAAATTGCCTTTTAGCTTTTTCAAGGAATAAATCCATTTCTTCAATTGTCATTTCTAAGCACAAATCGGCTAGGACTCTCTTATACTTTCTTCTTCTGATAAGGCACTCAATCTCCTAGACTCCAAAGAATTATACAAACTTGTAGGCAAACCAGACATGATTTCAATAAGAGATTTACTAAAAACATTCATATGCTTTATTGTTGCTTCTTCAAGAGTTATCTTAGCAGATTCATCAAAGGTCTCATACCAATCACATAGTGGCTTGAGATTTCCATTTTTCACTACTGCATTCTAAACTTCCTCAATAGACATACTTGTCTTGTCAAATTTTTCCTTTTTATTTGCTTCTTCTCCTTTGCTAGAATATTTTCTCTTATTCAATCTGACACCCTGTGTACCAGTAGCTTTTATCTCCCTTACTACTTGTTCTGAATCAGTTTCTTCGTCTTCATCTGTAGACACAACTTTGTAAGCTCTTGTGCTTTTATTCTTCTGACTTTTTCTGGAAGCCTTGGCTTGATTTGACTGAGTTGCAGGGGAACTTCTAGTGTGAGTAGGAGATGTTCCTGGATCAGCTAATTCTACCTTTTCTTTCTCCTTAGTTGCTTCAGCTTCTTCTCTTTGTCTCATCACTTCTTTTAGTTTATGCATATGGATGCCAAAAATCTCTACAAGATCTTCTATCTCTTTTCTTACCTTTCTAACTATCATGAGATTTTTCAATTCTAAATGAACCTACAAGCTTGTCTCTGCATAAGTACCAAACCTTTCTTCTCCCTGATGAAGTGGTAAATTTAGTAAGTGTTTTGCATACATCCTCAAAATTTTCTCATCTACTTCATAGCCCACAGGAATGATCCAAACTATTCTAGGATCAACAGCTTCCATATGGCACTGGTCAATGTCCACCATGAAGCAAATAGTATCTTTGTATTGTTCCACTATTGTGGTATTAATTACTTCTCTAGCGTGCATCTGATTCTGAAAACTTTTGAAGTATCCCCAAAGGATTATATTATGGGTCTATCGATAACCTATTCCACATAACATATTCCATATCTATACAGCTACCAACATATCATTATTCCATTTAACATTACCATCTCTCAATACCTCACCCAAGAAGTAGAAAAAAAAACATATCAACAAGTTACCATACTTGAATGCGTTCTTCTTATCCTTTCTTATTTTTCCCAAATTCTACATTAACTAGCTTCTAAGCAATTCACATAAATCATAGTATACATTCTATTTGACCATTTCATATGTTGTGTAGATAGCTATACTGGATACTAAATTCTCCTCACTTGAGTGATAAATCTTATAACCAATAACCATTGATGCAAATATCACATCTACTATGGCAATATCATCTATCGTCATTTCTCTTTTGTCCCATTTCGATTCTGTCAATTCAATAACTTTATCATTCTTCACAAATTTTGAAATTGGAAGTCTACCGAAGGAATTTAATCCTATGACTGGACATATAGCTTCTTTTGTGATTTTGAATGACACATCTAACCATATGAATTCATAATGGATACAACTCAATATATATCAAACCCATTCATCTTCTTCAAATATGGGGAATTTGGTTTTAAAATTCTAGTTTCATAATATAATGTTCTTGAATTATATGATGAGAGTACAAATCCATGAAATGAGAGGTTCCCAAATCTTCAATGTTTGCATGCACATAAGCCCTAATATCCTCAAGATGCAAGAATCCATACAATACCAATGAAATTGTAGTTAAGGGCTCTGTATCTATACATGTATACAGATGCCATTTGAACTTTGGATGTGACCTATCCTTAACTTTGACTATTAGAGGAGTAGACATGATTGCAATCACACAAATTTATAGGTTTACAATAAATAGCTTTCGGGGATGAAAACAAAATTTGATTACAGATTCTCCTTTATGCTTGAGTCTCTCCACAAATACACAATGATCACCTCAAAGCTCTCCAAACCGCTTTTCTCCAAATGCAATATGAAAAATGAGGGTTGAAACCATTCCTTTTATTTTCCACATACCTAACTCCTTTATTTTTCAATAAATGACCTTGCCCTAACTCATCTAGTTTTCTTCCTTTCAGGCACCGAGATAGATGATTCTTATGCAGATCTCCAATATTTTTCACTAATGCTTCTAACTAGTTGAACAACATCTGAAAAGTATCAACTCTTCTACTAAACATATCCAAATTCCAATATCATTTAGCTACAAGAGGGGGTTTGAGATTTTTTCTTGATTGCTCCCCCTATGCAGAGATCTAAAATTAATTCCCCGAGGAATTACCAGAAGTTTCTTTTGGTGTAGGTCCATTTCCTTCTATAGAGGTATTCTTCTTCACCCATTTCTTCTACATTTGCTTCTTGATCTCATTAGTAGTGACTTTTTCTTTTCCTTTAACATCCTATTGCATGTTCTATTTTATGGGACCTCTTTTGTTCTAGCAGAATCTGGCAATATGGCCAAATTTGTTACAGTTGTAGCACACAACATTTCTATGTCTAGACCAATTGTTCCATTGACTTTTTCTTGATTTGCATTGGTTAGAAATATGTCCAATCTATTGCATGCATAGCATCTAACATCTCTATGAAAGTTTTTCATCACAATTTTGCATTCACTTGAATTATGACCATACTTATAGCAATTAAAAAACTGACCTAAGAATGATAGTCTAATTGTATTTATTCTAATCCTACACTAAGAAGCCATATGACCAAATTTGTTGCAAACATAACAATAGCCATTAAATCTTTGAGCATTTGGTTGCCTTATTGGATCTCTTCTGGCTCCTTTCATTTAACTTCCTTGTCCGAATCTTCCTTTTCAAGAATTCCTTTGTCTAGATCTAGAACTTTCTCCTTCTTCATATCCAAGACCTCGTCTATCACCATCAGCCCTCTTCCCTTTGATTAGTTCATCAAGTTTTGGCTGAGCTTGCTTTAAACTTTTCCTTATACTCATTTGCAGTGTCAAGTTCATCTCTGAGATCACCAAGCTATTTTTCAAGCACTTCATTATTCTTTGATTGGTCCAACTCATTATCTAGTCGGCTGCATTGTTCAGACTTTTCTTTCAAAGACTGTGGAATCTTTTCTTCATTCTTCTTCTTGTCCTTAATCTCCTTGGTCATTTTCATCATGACAGATTCCATCTCTCACTTGCAACATTCTCTTTGGAAAAAATTTCACATTCTTTTGTTTTCTCCTTCAGAGCCATATTGAGTTGTTCATCTTCCATGATTTTCTTCTTCTATTTGAGATGACCACATAATTTCTTTATTTTCTCCCTTGATTCATTGATCTTGTCTTTCAATGATTGAATAAAATTTTCTGCATTCTTAAGATTTTCTTGTATTTTTCGGTTCTCAGATTTTATCGACTAAGATCATCTAGGGCCACCATAAGTTGCTATTGGTGACTACTTGTATCCATTGAGAAACACTTTCAAATATCTCCTCAAGTTGTAAGACTTCTTTTGAGGAACCTACTCTGATATCAATTGTTGGTATGTTTGTCATTGCACCAAAACATCAACCTATTAATGCTTGATACAATTGCCAGATTTGACAAATCCATGGGAGGTGGTTAGTCCATGTCATGAATCCCAAGGGGAGCACTAACCATCTAGCAAAAGAATCATTTTTTGGAAAAACAAGGACAAACAACTGAGAGGGGGAGGGTGAATCAATTGTCACAAAATAATAAACTTTTTAAACTTAACTTAATCTCAGATTTGATGAATAAGAAATTAACACATTAGAAAGACAAAGAACACCAAGAATTTTTTACATGGAGACCTTGTTAGGGGAAAAACCATGGTGGATGTTAGTCCACAATATTATACCTTGTTAAAAGTACAACGAAAACAATAAAGGGGAATGCACATGCATTTAGGCACACTACCTAGAGCTCACTACTTAATTATAGAAGGGGGTCACTACCCAACAATATAGAATAGGATTAAATCCAAATGGTATGAACTAAGAAAATAGATTCTACATAAGCCTGATTATAGTTCCAATTAAGCACAAAAATCAGCTTCACTTTTCACTCAAAATACTACACATTTCGCTCAATCTTCTTCACACTCTGCTTAGCAATCGAATGATATTTGTATATACACACATAGGAGCACACCTAGCACATGAAGCACACTTTTCACTGATGAAAAAATTGCTCTTATATATCCGCTACATGAGATTTGATTAACAACTTAGTCGGCTAGGAAAATAAAACATATTTGCAATGTTGAACCAAATTTGCAATTAAATTTTCAATGTGGATCTAAACATGTCAGCCAAAATAATGATGTGACCCAAAACAATTTTCACGAGCATACCAAAAATTCAAATTTTATTTTTCAAGGATCCACAACACATTACCACCATCATGTCGGCCAAGAACATGAAAAAACAAACATACAGAGAAAAATCTTTGACCACTAGCACATCAAACAATGTGGATGTACTACAAAGATAGAGCACAGTCTAGAGACATCCAAAAAAATCAAGAAACAATAGAGAAACAACCACACCAACTAAGATTACCAAAATCACACAAACTTCACTCAAGAACACTATTAGAGACCACAAAAATACTATTAGACCAAAACATGATCAAATCTATACACAGATCTATGAAACTTCCAGTAGATGACCTAGATACTCTAAAAATAAACTATTTAGTCCACAACAGCTGAACTTCAATGTACAAAACAAGATGCCTTCATGACCTACATAGCTCCACTGTAAACCTGGAACACTTTCTTGTACAATTTTCTCAATATCCTCGACATATACAACCTCTGATACACTAAATTCTAATAGTATTGAAATCAATGACAACCACATATCGACAACACATCCACAACATCCAACAATCTCCCCCTTTAGCATTGATGGAAACACATGATGTGAAAAATACCATCAACCCAACACACTTTCTTTCCCTTTGGTTCTGACTCATCCTCAATTTCTCTTCTCCCCTTAAAAGGGTTTTTCACATTGCACTTCTCCCCCTTTGACATCATTGGAAAAGGTAACCATGAACTTCCCATATACACAATCTAAACCGCATATCTGCACATCTGACTACACCCCCTAAGTAGCATCCAAGGAAACATCAATTCAAATTAAAATATAGCAATGTATCTCATAGATTGATGCAAGTAAATGCATCTTTTAGTTCTTAGCAGGAGGGGTAGTTACCCCTAGCATTCCTCTGAAATACTCATAAGTATCCTTAGGCAACGCCTTAGTAAAGATGTTTGCAATTTTTTCTTTGGTAGGAACATACTCCAATCTGACTTCTTTCTCATTCACTTTCTCCCTAGAGAAGTGAAACTTGATTGATATATGTTTAGTCTTAGAGTGTAGCTCCAGATTCTTTGAAATATTTATTACACTTGAATTGTCGCAGTATATGGCAATAAGCTCTTCATATATCACTCTGATATCTTTCAACATTTGTTTCATCCATATCACTTGATTACAATTATTTGCAACAACAATATATTCTACTTTAGCAGTAGATAGAGAAATGGAATTCTACTTTTTGCTCAACCAGGACACCAACTTCTTCCCTAGTAAGAAAGTACAACCACTAGTACTTTTCCTATCATCTACATCTCCAACCCAATCTGCATTAGTATATGCACTCAAAGTTGGATCATCATCCTTTGCATACTAAAGTCCAAAGTCAACTGTTCCTTTCAGATATCTAAAGATTCTCTTAATAGCAGTCACATGTGATTATTTTGGATTAGCCTAAAATCTAGCAACCATACATATAGCATTCATAATATCTAGTCTACTTTGGGTTAAATAGAGAAATCCACCAATCATTAACCTATATCTAGTTTGATTCACCTTAGGAGAATCATCATTCTGTGTTAGCTTGCATTTGGTCACCATGGGAGTACCAATAAGCTTTCATTCTTCCATCCCAAATTTCTTCAGTAGCTCTCACATATTTGGACTGAGATATGAAAATTCACTTGTCTAACTAAGTAACTGGCAATCCAAGAAAGAATTTCATCTCTCCAATCATACTCATCTCAAATTCACCCTTCATCTCATCAACAAACTTCATGCATAGATTGTCATCTCCTCTAAAAATGCTGTCATCAACAAAGACTTCTATAATTACTCTTTATCATGGTCCAATTTGAAATATAATTTGTTGTTAATAGTACCTTTAGTGAATCCAAGCTTTAGTAAGTATTTGTCCAATCTAGCATACTAGGCTCTGGGGGATTTCTTAAGTCCATATAGAGCTTTCTTCAAGTGAAAAACCATATCTTCCTTGACAGTTAGCTGAAATCCATCTAATTGTTCAATGCATACTTCTTCTTCTAGTTCTCCACTCAGAAATGTCAACTTCACATCCATTTGATAGACTTTATAGTTCATGTATGCAGCATAAGCAAGAAATAATCTAACAACTTCAATTCTAGCAACACGGGAAAAATTTTCTTCAAAATCAGCACCTTCCATTTGAGAATACCCTTTACATACCAGTCTTGCTTTATTCTAGATCACTTCACCTTGCTCATTTAGCTTGTTCTAAAACACCCATTTAGTACCAATCACATTTTTGTCTTTAGGTCTAGGAACCAGTGTCCACGTGTCATTCATTTCAATCTATGTCAGCTTCTCCTTCATAGATTCCATCTAGTGTTCATCTTGGTAGGCTTTAGTGACATTTTTAGGTTCAATCTTGGAAATTAGGCAATACTCTTCTGCAATCTTTCTTCTAGTTTTCACGTCTTTATTCTTATCTCCTATAATTTGACTTTTAGAATGATTTAGCCTTACATACCTTGGAGTTTTGGGACTTTCACAAGCTTTTGATTCTTCTTATCTTTCTTTTGCACTTACACTTGACTGTGCTTCCTAACTTACTTGATTTACTAGAATGAATGGAGGTTGCTTTACCAAAAAAATATGGAATAATCTAAAGTTGGTTCTATGTTTGAGAATTCTTTCCTTGGCTTGTATTGTCTTCATTTGAATCATAACCATAATATCTTGATGATTTGGTAGAATCCTCATCAACTCTAACATTTTCACTCTCAACCATCTTTCTCAATCTTTTTTTATAGCATCAGTAGGCCTTGCTTTTAGTAGAGTAACCTAAAAAGATTCCTTCATTTCTTCTTGCATCAAAATTTCCTATATCATCATCTCTCTTGATATAAAATTTGCTTCCAAATATCTTCAAATATTTAACAGTAGGCTTATAACCAAACCATAGCTCAAAAGGGTCTTACCAAAATTACCATTAACATTTACTCGGTTCAAAGTATACACAAAAGTGCTTACAGCTTCACTCAAATAGATCTGGGGCACATTTCCTTCTATCATCATTGCTCTAGCAACATCCAAAATTGTTATATTCTTTCTTTCTACAACTCCATTCTATTAAGGGGTTTGGAGAGCAAATAACTATATTTTGATTCTTGTTCTTCACTAAAAGAGTTGAGCTCCCTAGAAGTGAATTCACCACCTTTGTCAGATCTTAGACACTTGACTTTTAGACCTTTCTCATTCTCTACCATAGCTTTGAAACTTTTTAACTTTTCCAATGCTTCGCATTTTTCTCTTCAGAAGGAAACCCATATCATTCTAGAGTAATCATCAATAATCAACATAAAGAACCTTTCTCCATGAATACTTCTAACTTTGGAGGGACCACATAGGTCAGTATGTAGCAGCTCTAGCAAATCATTTGAATTAAATTGTTTGCTCTAGAAGGATACTCTAGTTTGTTTACCCATCTTACACTCCTTACAAATTATGTTAGTAGGCTTCACTAACTTAGGTAGATCTCTTACTACTTGAGTGGAACTTACCTTGAAAATGTTATCAAAATTTACATGACACAACCTCCTATGCCACAACCATCTTTCATCTACTTGAGCAATTAAATAACTCCCACTAGCAATATTCAAGTGAAAAATATTAACTTTTGTCTTTCTACCTATAGCAATCATATTGCTAGAACTTCATCATATCTTGCATCTTCCATAGTTGAATTGTAGATCATATCTTTTGTCCACCATCTCTCCAAAACTCAAAATATTATGCTTCAGACCCTCAACATAAAGAACATCATCAATGTTATCCTTACCACCAAGGCAAATAGAACCACTACCATGAATCACACCAGCATTATTGCCTCCAAATCTTACAACACCATCATCATACTTCTCTAGACTTACAAATTTGTTTTTATCACTAGTCATTTGATGTGAGAATCCATTGTAAATAACCCACTCATCCTTTTCTTCAACTTGGGTTGCAAGAGCTTTCTCATATTTAGTAGATTCAATACCCATAGGACAATTTTCAACGGTAGCAATGAAAACCCATTCATCTTCATTTCCATTATCTTTATCAAACTCATCATTAGTCATTCCTTCTTCAGAAAAATATCATTTATTTTGGAATCTAGACTTGTTAGGCTTAGATCTAGGAACTCTTTTAGGACATATTGATGCAAAATGACCTATTTTACTGTAAGAAAAACATTTAATAGGAAACACTCCTTCATACAAAGTTTCTAGCTTCATCCAAATCTCATGAGTTGTCTTCAATCCTACCACATTTTCCATCTCTGAATCTATCAAAGCACTCACCCAAGCTTCAATAGCATTGATATTGTTTTCAACACCTTTGATCTCATCAGCAGTGGAGGGACCATAACCTAGGGTGCAGTGAAAAATGCCTTGAAATCCTTTGGGGGGGTAGTATTCTAAATTTTGGTAGTGTACTTACCAATTTTGACACTTAGTCATTTTTCACTAAGTCTTGCCATCAATTCCAAATAGGGAGTTTGGAGCCATAACCTAGAGTGCAGTGAAAAATGCCTTGACATCCTTAGGGGGATCAATATTCTAAATTTTGGCAATGTACTTACCAGTTTTGACACTTAGTCATTTTTCACTAAGTCTTGCTATAAATATCAAAGGGGGAGTTTGTTAGAATATGGCTTCCAATGTTGTCATTGATGGAAACTAAAGTCATCTTTGTGGTCTGCAAATCTATATCTATTCATATTGACATATAAAGTGAAATATTGAGTGTTACCAGCAGAATATTTAAAGAACAGGGTACCCAGTTAGTCAATTAATCTGTTACTTCACCGGATCATCATTTTGTGTTGTGGACCCTTGGGATTGATTGTTGAGCATGTATATTATCTTATTACTAAATTTTGTGGTGTTGCATTAGTTGCAGTATGAGCTTGGAGGTCTAGTAGGATGTTTTCTCTCTACTTGCTTATTGTAGCCGACTCAGTGAATGTGGCACATTGTGGATGTGTAAAGTGAAATTATTTAAATATTTTTATGGTCAAGTATTTAATTATGGGTCCTAGCTTTATTCTAGCCGACTTATTTGTGTGGGCATCAAAATTGTTCATGTTTTGGGCTGATAGTTGATAATATTTCCAAGTTTTATTAAGGTCGACCTATAGTGACTTGATCTCTAGATGTGGATATAGATAAGAAATTCAATATATCATTTGATAGATGAAAAAGGGAAGTTTGGTTGTGTTTTGTGATCGTTAGGAACAATGATTAGGTTATTATGCATAGTTTCACTTGTGCATTAAGATTTTGTTAGTGTGTTTTTGTGCAAAGTAGAGCATAATTGTTGAATTGATTAGAAGGACCAGAGATTATTTACAGAGCTTAATTGGAACTGTAATAAAGAATTTTTGATGTTATTTCATTAGTTCATTCTTTTGGATCTATTCCAAATCATTGTAGGAAAGTGAGCCCACCCTTTTGAGCACTGAACTCTAGGTAGTGAGCCTGAATTCAAGTGCATTCCCATTTTGTACCTTTTATTTTGGGTATACTCAAACTATATTGTGGATTGGCCATCCACCATGGTTTTTCCCCTAATAGGGTTTCCATGTAAATTTTTTGGTGTTATAGTGTTTTTATTACTTTCTTTTTGTTTCTTTTGTTGAATGATTAAGTTAAATGATAGAATAATTAATTTAAATTTTTGCACAACACTAATCCGCCCCCTCTCAATTTTTCTTGTTTCCAACAAGAGAATTGTACTTCATGTTACTTATTGATGATTACTCTAGATTGATGTGGGTTACTTTCTTAAGAGAAAAATATGAAGCTCTAGAGAAATTCTAGATTTTTAACGCTATGGTTAAGACAGAGATAGGTTTGAAGATTAAATGTTTGAGATCAGATAGAGGTGGTGAATTCACTTCCCATGAGTTTAATTCTTTTTGTGAAAAACATAGGATAAAGAGACAATTAATTTCCATGTGGACCCTTCAGCAAAATGGAGTTGTGGAAAGGAAGAACAATACAATTCAAGATGTTGCTAGGACTATGATGTTGGAAGGAAATGTTTCTTGTAACGCCCGCCGTGCAAACCCCAAAGAACTCACAAAAAGGAAAATAATTTATTTATTTTTGTTTAAAACAATTGAATTAAACTTACAACACATTAATCATAATCACATAACATATTACATCACATTATCTCACTTAGTTCTCTGGGGCACGCGAGGTTACATTGCAACCACAAACGGAAATAAAAGATAAAGATAAACCATATAACCATTTACAATATAATAACCATGAATAAATGTGCTTCCATAAACCAAGAGCAATTATATTAAGATACCACATAATACAATCATATGAGTCTCATCAAATAAAATTACATTGGATCCTAACTATTACATCATTGCTATAATGTTACATTACAATATTTTGATATAATAATTACAATGAAATTCCCAAACAAGTGGGATGATTCAATTTACAATGAATACTGAATTACAAGGTGAACACAGGTGCAACTCCAACTACAGAAGAGCTGCGAACAAAGGATGCTGATGGGGAACCCAACGGGTGCGGAGCACGTTCCACCCAACCATGTGAATTAAAGATAACTCACCCCCCGTGCTCAGAGGTGCCAATGAAGTTAACTCGACCATGATTATCAAACTGACTCCATGACAACAAGGTACAACTCAAATACAAACATCGAGAATACAGTTAAATCAAGCAATGACAATTACAAGTCACCAAAGTATACTCATAAACACTAGCACAAGAATCTGAATCAACAATAAAAGTACAAAGCTAAGGAAACTGATACAACATCCAAGTCCAAAATACATTTCCAGAGGCAATAACAACAAGGTGAATAGGAAGTCTAGTGGAGAGTGTCATCGCACAGCTCTCATGGGATCTCCTGGCTCTTCCTCCAACTTGAGGCGCTGGCACCCATCTATGGATCTCCTGGCTCTTCCTCCTATTTGAGGCGCCGGCACCATAGGGTAGCTCGTGCAAAGCCAATAACCTCTCATGAAGACGAGATTATGACTTTGCCAACCACGACCTTCTCAATCTATCATTAGTCTATGATAGCCCTAATGCATAGAAGAGGAATCCAATTTTTATTTATCTTGAGTGTTTTACTACCCTTTCCCCCTAATTCTATTTTTAAGTTATCACTTGTTTAACTACTCTTCATGGGTTCTCCTGTGCACTTCCTCTTAACCAAGGCGCCGGCCCCCACGAAGAGCCACTCTCCCTAAGACTCTTAACAGAAAATTGAAACAAGACAAGGGTTGAACCTCAACAAATAAGCATGATTCCCAAAACAAGTACAAGCGAGGCATTAACCCTCTCACAACAACTCGGAACCAAAAGGTCTCAACAACCGTTCAACCCTTCCAAACATGAACCATTAGTTTTCAACTCCAAAGATAAATTCAAAATGAGAATAACATCCAAAAATAAACCAGCCTCTGGAACAAAGGTTTCAAGCCAACAACCGGGTTCCCACATCGACATTAAAGCCAACACAAAAGCAGAATGAAACTACGCATAATTCAATGAACTCAAAACACTATGACATCTTTACTCAAGCAGATAAAACAAGGAGCATTACGATTTTCTCATGATCGATTATTAAATTTGTAAAAGAAAAGATCAATTAATATATGCAAATAATACATTAACTTTATTATAATAAATTCATTAACATTCTAATTCTAAAACAAATATATTTCTATTAAGAGAAACTATTCATTTATTTATTTATTTATTACTATTTCTTTTTTTTATAAAATTATTCCCTTCATATATAAAAGAATACATTATAATTTTATTTTATGTTTATATATATAAAATATTTATGTATATATAATTAAAAACACACACATATATACATATATATATATATATTTATATATATATATGTATATATATATAGAAATTTATCATAAATTAAAATTTAAACCGAATCATAAACAAATTAAACAGATTATAAATATTTTTCAGAGAATTAAATTTAAAACAAAATAAAAGAAACACAGCAATCAAAAGGCTGTCGGCGCAGTCCTTGCAAGGACTGCCCACGGCAGTCCCTGCAGGGACTGTGCACAGCCGTCCTAGGGACTGCTGTGCACGGCAGCCAAGGCTGCCGCGCGGCAATCCTTGAGCGCACACTACCCGAGTGCACGGCCTCCATCCCCAAGCCCTTTAAATCTTTAAAAAATATTTTCATATATATATATTTTAATATGTATATTTTTTTTTAATTTTCGTTTTGTTTAAAAAAACCATTCCGTCCCTAACAGGGACAGACGTAGACCAGTTCGGCCCTAAAATTAAAAAAAAAATAAAACCCGTTTCTAGAATCCATAACACAATTGGAAATACAAATTGCAATTTACATTTCATATAAAATATATATATATGTATATATATATATTATATATATATATATATATTTATATATCACTAGATAGATAGGGCATTGTATAAACTGAAAATTCTAATGAAGGAATAAAATTTCTTCAGTAAATTTATACAGAGATACACAAATTTACAGAACAAGAATACACTTTCTTAAGGACAACAGACTTTAAAGAAAACAACAGATTTTCCCCAAATTGTTTCATAACCCAGGTTTTTTTTTTTTTTAAAATTATTTGGGTAAAAGATTTTTCCTAATTTGTTGAAAATCCAGATTTTCTTCAAACTATTTGAAACTCAGCTTTTTCCTAAACTTTTTGAAACCCCAGATTCTTCCCAAATACATAAAAACCTAGTTTTCTTTCAAATTTATTTGAAACCAAATTTTTCCCTAATGTGTTCAAAAACCCAGATTTATTTTTTCCTATTTTATTTACAAATCCAGATTTTTCAAATTTACTTTCTTTACCCAAAATGATGTGATTTTTATTGAAATTTTAAACAAGTAAAGGAGAAGAAATCTTATTGGAACCTGGACTCCTACTTGCTAGAAATAAGATGAAGTTCCTGCTCCTATTAGCCCTTCGAACAACTTTCACTCCTTCCTCCATACCTCGTTTCCAGCTTCTCCTTCTTCTTCCTTTCTTCTTCTTTTCTTTTGATAAATTCTCCACCCCAAAACTAAATCAGCACCATCTCCCTCTTTTAAAAAAAAAACAATTCTAAAATACTGCCATGAATTTTCCAACCAAGGAATCCCCCTTCAATTCCTTTTTGAAAACTCACTATATTTTCCTCTCCTACATGCAACCCAACAACCATTTTCTATTAACAACATTGCATTTTCTGCCCACACAAGATTTTCCATTTGTCATTATTAATATTATTATCATTATTATTTCAAAACTCCATTTTTGTCAGCCTTACATGCTCATGCACAAAATTTAAATTTATTTATTTTATTATTAACAACTTGGTAATTTATTTACATTGACAATACACCATTTAATATTTAATAAAATACATGACTTTTCAAATAACCAAACATTTAAATATTTTAAATACAATTTAAATCTAATATTTTAATCAACAATTTTTAAATTGAAAACACCACAACATATAAAATACCAACCGTAATTAAATACAACATAACGCAACCTCAACCACAAATCATGACAACTACAGAATATACAATACCATTCAACAAGGCGGTCTGACATCATGGAACGGGAAAACTTCATTATCACCTCTGTTTCAACTTTATACCGTTGGGTTATATGTGCTCACCCTGTCCTACCGAAGCAGGTGGAATCGAGACTATGTACCTACAATTCCTGCATATAAATGAAGTTGTGTACATGTGCATATATATATAAAATCAAAGCATTGTATTGTGAGAAGGAATCGCAGCGTAACAGAGCACTCGCAATGAGTGATGCTACACTATCCTTCATCACATCTATCCCAACAATTATAATATGATTGATAAAAAATAACATTTCTAATACTAACAATTCATCTCATGGCATAATCTATTAAATCATCACATCATAACATAATATGAAAATCAACTAACATCACCAACCACAATGTCATATGAAATAATCATGTCCAAAAAAAGGAGTAACAGCATCATCAAGTGTCTAGCTAACCAATCACACCAAACAGTATCATCATAGTATCAATGTATCAAAGTATCAGACCAAAGCATAAAACTAATGAGTCCAACTAGCAACTAGGAGGGTTATTACATTTCTCATATCTATTGGAGAGAAGCTATGAGTACTATATTTTACACCCTTAATCAGGTACAAGTCAAAGGTGATACTAGTAAGCCCCTTTTGAGATATGGTCTGGTCATAAGCCTACTATTAGATATTTCAAAATCTCTGGGAGTAAATGCTATATCAAAAGAGATGAAGATATAGGAAGGTTTGATTGTAGAAGTGATGAAGGAATCTTTCTTGGTTATTCTACTAAAAGCAAGGCCTACCAGTTCTACAACAAAAGATCGAGGAAAGTAGTTGAAATTTCTAATGTCAAGGTTGATGAAGACATAACTAGACCATCTAGAACCTACATATATGATTCAAATGATCAGAATAACAATTCAGTCATAGGAAAGAAAGTTCAGACTCAAAATCAAGTTCAGATCATTTTGATGAATCAAGTATCTCAAGAAGAGGGAATTAGTGAAAGTGTAGAAGAGAGATCACAAGAGCTAGAAGTTCAAGAACATCTTAAGACTCCAAGGTATGTAAGACTAAATCATTCATAAGATTATATTATAGGTGATAAGAACAAAGGTGTTCAGACTAGGAGACAAAATGCAGAAGAATACTGTTTGATTTCAAAGACTAAGCCTAATAGTGTGAATGAAGCATGCAAAGATGAACATTGGGTGGAAGCAATGAAAGAAGAACTACAACAAATTGAGAAGAATAATACATGGATTCTTGTTCTTAGACCTCAGGACAAAAATGTAATTGGAACTAAATGGGTCTTTAGAAACAAGCTGAATGACCAAGATGAAGTTGTTAGAAACAAGGAAAGACTTGTGTGCAAAGGATATTCTTAGATGGAAGGTATTGAATTTGAAGAAAATTTTTCCCCTGTTGCTAGGATTGAAGCTATGAAACTATTTCTTTCTTATGTTGCTTACGAAAACTACAAGGTTTATCAAATGGATGTCAAGTCAACATTTCTAAATGGAGAATTGGAAGAAGTGTATGCTAAGCAACCTGATGGATTTGAATTGACTAATAAGGGAGATATAGTTGATCAGTTGAAGAAAGAATTTTATGGACTTAAGCAATCCCCAAGAGCATGGTATGCTAGATTGGACAAGTATTTATTGAAGCTTGGATTTAATAAAGGTAATAATGATAGTAATCTATATTTCAAGATTGATGATGATAAAGATTTGATTGTTGAAGTCTTTGTTGATGATATTATTTTTGGAGGATATGATAGTTTGTGCATGGAATTTACTGATGAGATACAAAATGAGTTTGATATTTCTATGATTGGTGAGATGAAATTCTTTTCAGGATTGAAAATTACTCACCTAGGTAAAGGGATATTTATATCTTAGTCCAAGTATGTAAAATAATTACTAAAGAAGTTTGGTATGGAATATTCAGAGCTAGTTGGTATACCTATGGTGACCAAATGCAAGTTGACACAAGATGATGATTCTTTGAAAGAAAATTAGACTAGATACAAATTGATGATTGGTGGATTGCTCTATTTGACTCAAACTAGACCTAATATCATGAATGTTGTACGCATTGTTGCAATATTTCAAGTTGATCCTAAGGAATCTCATGTGACTGCTATGAAGAGGATTTTTAGATACTTGAAGGGGAAACTTGATTTTGGGCTATGGTATCCCAAAGATGATGATCTTACTTTGAGTGCTTTTATTGATGTTCATTGGGCAAGTGATGTGAATGATAGAAAGAGTACTAGTGGTGGTGCATTTTTCTTGGGTAAGAAGTTGATTTCATGGTTAAGTAAGAAGCATGATGCCATTTCTTTATCTATTGTAGAGGCATAATACATTGATACTGCTAATAATTGTACTCAAGTATTGTGGATGAAGCAGATGTTGAAAGATATCAAAGTTGTGTATGATGAACATATTGCTAAATTCTATGATAATTCAAGTGCAATTAACATTTCTAAGAATTTGGTGTTGCATTCAAAGACCAAGCATATATCTATTAAGTTTCACTTTTTGAGAGAGAAGGTGAGTGAAAAGGAAGTCATATTGGAGTATGTGCCTACTAAGGAATAGATTGCAGATATCTTTACCAAACCATTTCCTAAGGATACTTTTGAGTATCTCAGAGGAAAGCTAGGGGTGATACCCCTCCTAATCAAAACTAAGGTGCATTGAATTGCATTAGTTCATGCATTTTATTGTCATATCTTGATCTAGATTGATGTTGTGGTGGTTTCTACTTAGGGGGAGTAGTCAGATGTTCAGATATATGATTCAAAGATTGTGTGGAGAAAAGAGATCTTTGCCATTGATGTCAAAGGGGGTGAAGAGTCATGTGAAAAAATGTGAATTATTTGGGGAGAAGAGTCATGTGAAAGAGTTGAGGAGAAATGAGTTAGAACCTAAGGGGAGTAAGTGGTAAAGATAGTTGCATTGATGGTGTTTTTCACATCATGTGTTGCCAACAATGCTAAAGGGGGAGATTGTTGGATGTTGATGACATGTGGTTGTCATTGATGTAAAAACTATTGTCATTAATGTCTTCAAGGCACTACAAAATTTGACACCATTTTTTGATGGACATTCATCGGTCATTCGACAAATCTTTGTTAGAAGAACGACGAAATGATGAAAACAATTTCATTGCTATTTTTTCATCAAAATTTTGAGGACCTGCTAAACGTCAAAATAACGGCATAGATTCATCAGTCATCGGCATCATAAAATGACTCAGATCTTCATCGGAATATCGATACAAACTTTGTGTATCCACCGACGAATTACAGCCAAAATGCATTTGAAATGGCTCTTCCGAAGTGTCAAAACAACACCAGAAATTTGTCGCCATTTCAACAAAATGGGCAAGGAGTTAAGATGAAGCCTTTATCATAGCTAAACAACTTCGTCAAACCTTTTATGTGATTCGTCAGTGGATTTTGTCAAAATTGTGATGAAATGGGCAAGGAATTACAATGAAGCCTTCATCATAGCTAAGCAACTTTGTTAGACCTTTTCTGTGATTCATTGGTGGCATTCATCGAAATTGTGATGAAATGGGTAAGGAGTTACGATGAATCCTTCATCACAGCTAAGCAACTTTTTTGGACCTTTTTTGTGATTCATCGGTGGCCATCATCGAAATTGTGACGAAATGGGAAAGGAGTTACAACGAAGCCTTTTGTCGCAGCTATAGCAACTTCATCGAACCTTTTTCGATGATTCGCTAGTGGTTTTCATCAAAATTTTGATGAAAAATGCAATTTAAAAAAAAAAACATTCATTGAAATGTACCATCGTGGAGACTCTTGCCGATGAATTTTATCAACAAGACAGATCCAATGTCACACTGTTCTAACCTCTTCAGGAGTTTTGAACACTACTGGCTATCAGCGAGACATTATGAGGGTCTCGCCGATTAAACAAGTGTCTAAGAGCAAGTAAACAAATGGAACCTACTAATTTTATTATTTTGGGGTTCTTTAAATCATAGAATAGATACCATATTCTTGTGTATAATGTACTTATATTTAGATTTGAATTCGAGACCAATTGTCATTGCACATTCCATTTTACTTGCACAAAGTATTCTATAAGAAATATATTGATAATGCCAAATGATTTATGTTGTTGTACAACTCTACCTATCATCACTGTTCTGTTGTTCCCCCTGAGAGAATCCTAAAAAGACAAGTTTACAATACCAAGTCAAATAATATGAAAAATATTTACTTCCATACAAATTAAATGATTATTCTCACAATGGAAATTGTCTAATTACAACAATGATTCCATGAAAGTTTATCCATACTTCAGAAGAGATGACTGATCATACATACAGACTGCAAGATGCATAGAAAAAACATTACACAAGTTGACAACAACCAAGGGCTAACAAGGGAAGGATTTAAGAAACATTTGGATTGAAGAGAAAATGTGTAGGAAAAATGTTGAGTAGTGTCAAGAGAACAAAGCTTGTAGAACATATTCTTTACTTAATCAAGCTCTTGAACAACTTAAAAAAATTAAAATACTAACACATACATGAGACATGTAATGAACTTCCAATATCTGCTATCTTTTTCATTAATGCAGAGGTAGGTAAAGGAGAAATAATTATAGTTGTAACACTATTCATAGTCCAGTAAATTATGTTCATAATTTGTGTTCAATGGACCTTAGTTTTATCATTATACTACCCATCTAATACCATATTTTAAAGGGTTCAACTATCTCAGATCTAAAGAATTGCCTTCAATTAACCATTTAAAGTACTATAAAATAAGGTAAGACTTTTACTTGAGAAATATTGGGTACACTTGTAGGATTAAAGTTCTCGCAATCATTAGGAATTATTGGCATACAGACACAACCTACAACATATGCAGTAATGGATGACTACAAGTTAGTGAAATGGTCCTTAATATGTGACTGGTTTGCAAATTGATTGGTAGAAAATAAGGTTAAAAATAGATCTACATGAAAAATTATGAGGACAATCTACTGTAATCATCAAAATAGATGAAAAGTGCAAAAGAAAGAGTCGAGCTACATCTCTAGAGCGTAAAAAAAACACATGCAAGAAACATAAAAAAAGAACAAACCAGTTTTTTGGATGAATACAAAATGGTGAAATTAAGAAGATTCATATGCTTTCACACCTGACACAAGACATTAAGAAGATTTTAGTCTTCCTCTGTGAAATTAACTACTTATAGAATAAACCCAAAAACCAATATTATATACCTCCATGTCTAGCCAAGGGTAGGTATAAGAGAAAAAAATTTCCTCAATGCAGTGCCAAAAAATATCAATGTCTGTGTAGGCTTGTATTACTCAAAATATCATTTCACTGCCTAAGGAAAAATACCAAAGTGATGTTTTAAATTTCAATCTTCACATAGGCTCCCTTATTGCTACACATGCATATACAAGCATTATTCGAGCTCTAAACTATTAAAATATTAAGGATTTAATTAGCTATAAGATGGAAAGTTGTTTAGAAATAATCCATCATCTTTTACATATCTTTATTCACTCCTAGCGCTTCAGATAAATTTGTGTAAATGAGACAGAAATGTGAATCTTTTATGAAAAATAAAATTCTTAAAAGGAGGGGGGGGAGAGAAAAGGGTAGGGGGCAAGAGAATGCTTGAATGTATAGGAAAGTATAACATTTTGATCATTATAACAATGAAACGAATCTTAAGTTTGAAGCATTAATATCATTTACAACATTTATGATCAAGAATGAATGTAAGTAGAGAAACTTTTGCATACTTGCAGATGATACAAAATTCCATGGTTAAGTTGAAGCCTCCCATGAATAACAAGATCCAAATATCTGTGCATATATCTCAATCGAACCTCTAAACCCTTCAGAGTTGTCAATTTTTCCACTAACCTGTTATGCACAAAACTCAAATTTTAGAGTTATGTCACCACTAAAATAGAAGAAACGGATCTTTGAAACCAAATCCACACACAACACAATGTGGTATTCATACAAAGCCATACAAACAAACAAAACCTAGAACATTGGAATGGAAACAACTTCAAATTATGATGTAGAGCTTGGATTCAGGGTATAAAGAATCATTTTTCTGCCACCATAGTGAAAATTTAGCACTTTCTTTCATCTTTGCATATTGGTTTGATGCTTCAAATGATGCATTTCTTATATTGAAAAGTGCATTACTTTATTGAGCTTCTCTTTGTTTCGAGAATAGTTTAATATTCTCTACTTAACAGGGCCAACCAGGTGACGGTGGAAGCTCATTTGGCCCCTCCCCCCCCTCACATCACTCTCAATTCCCCATACCCAATCATAGAGCATTAGTCATTCATTCATCCATTAATAACATATAGCATTCATTCATTCATCCATTAATAACATATAACATTCATTCATTAACATATAATATTCATTCTTTCAGTTTTTAGATATTATCAAAAATATTTTGTCATGATATGATTACAATCACTTTTTTGTTTGTTTATTTTTTAAAGCTACAAAAATATGAAGTGGAGTACCTTTTGATAAATCATTTTTCCCCCCTTTAGTTGTTCTGCCCTCTTCTCGTGATCTTGATGTATGCCTAGTCATCTACTCATGACGTGGATGTCGCTGCAAGGGGGGGTCTGTTGCAATAACAAAGAAATGTTAAACTGATATGTTTTATTATTATTGTTACAAGTATTTCATTAATCAAAAGAACATTAGAGTGGTTCTCTTTACCTGATGGGTCCACATCATATTCCTGAACTTTTGTTATAGACTCATGCTCAACATGTTGAACACCCTCTAAATCCTAATCTATAGTTGAAACACGAAAGGTTACATTAATTAATACACCAATTGAAATTAAATATGTTTAAAAGAACATGAAAGTGGTCCTCTTTACCTGATGGGGCCACATCATGTTCCTGGTCTTCTCTAGCCTGATTATGCTCAACACATTAATCATGCTCTACATGCTCTAAAGTTGAAACATGAAAGGTTACATTAATTAATACACTAATTGCAATTAAATATGTTTAAAAGAAATTTAGAGTGGTCCTCTTTACCTAATGGGGCCACATCATGTTCCTAATATTCTCTAGCCTGATCATACTCAACATGTTGATCACACTCTACATACTCTAAAGTACCAGGATGCACACCATGACCTTCATCTGAGGTTGTGATCCACCCTCACCAGGCTGCATTCCAATGTCATGTGCAGTATTATCATTGCTTAAATGTTTAAAACAAATAGGCATGCAATTACTTTATGGTGGAAATTAATATTGAATAGATTGCACAAGTATTCAAGACTCTTAGGCATTCAGCCACGACTTCATAGCCTTGCTGGAAGGCAATCTTCAGGTCATCTTCTGTGGGAACTCTATTGAATTAAGAGCCCTAGATTTTTGCATAAGATCATGAATTTTGCTTCTATGGTGTGATAAAACCAAAATTGGTTTCAATTTATTATTTGGATACTATATTTCATTTATTGATACTTACAATTCGTGCGGCTAATTTTATATAACCAGTAGAGCCAAGTTTGTAGTGCCCGTGTTTTTTTAGTCTTGCCTTTGTTTCCTTTGATGTGTCGGGAAGCCTATGAAAAGTTTGAAATACGTTAGATTATTTAGAAAGAAAGAGTAATCAGTATATAATTACATTGTTGATAGTATCACATACCTTCCTTGGCCTGGTGGTGTCTTTCCTTTTTTCTTTCTAGCCTTCTCCTTTCCATCTGACACCAGGTCCTTCCACTCCCTCTCCAGAATCATGGGGGATGCTCATACTTTTTGTTCTTATCTAAATGTGACCTATATTGGTCCCTCACATACTTTAGATAGGTACCAGCTTTCTTAAAGACCTTGGTTCGGTTGAATGTTTTATCACCGAAGAGCACAACTAAATGTTTAATGAGCTCATCTTTTAAATATTGATTTTGGGCATTCCACTGTGTACGTATGGTGGGCCAGAAGAGCTCCAATGTAATATCACTTAGATGTTTATAAAAAACATCATTTCCTACAAAATGATCATGTGATCGATAGTCTAAAAAGAGCGATCAATAAGTAAATTTCAATTGGATTATATATAATAATAATTAAAATGTTTTAAAGTACCTGGGACCTTCTCTATCTTTATGGGAATGAAATCCTCAGTCACCACAAATGTGACTGGCAATGTTCCCTTACTAGTAATAAGAGAAGATCCAGGAAATGCTGCTAAAATATCACTAGTACTAGTGGCCTCTACATCCCCAGGTACATGTCCTGACGCATGTTCTGGCATGTGTTCACCGCAAGAGGGTGCACTAACAAATGCTTGCATGGTATGTGTTTCTGACATTTGAGATGACAATATAGGCACACATGATGGGGTTAGATGATGTGATGTATGCATAGGAAGATCAGGATGGACACTTGTACCAACCCCTACTCCTTGGGCAGCACTTGCAGTACCTTGATCATGGCCAGGAGCATCATGAGGATGCAAAAAATTTGTAAAAACAACACATATTTTAGTTAATAACATAAAAGAGTACAAAATATAAAACCATGAATGAACTTATGTTATAATTAAAGGCCACATGACAACTTACTTGCAAGTTTTGTGATCTCTCAGTCAATATTTTAACCCTCTCTCTTATCTCATCTGTTTGAGGCACTATGAATAACAACTTAAGGATTTCTTCATTATTTACATAGCCACTCAATGTGCATAACCCTAAAATATTCCTTGATGCTTTTTTCCTTCCGTCAATGTACATAGCCACTCCTTTATTTTGATCCTTATCTTTTAGTTGTATATAATTTGCTGATAGTGCATACCTATGCATACTTCATGTATATCGAACTAGTTGCATCCAATCATTGTAATTGTAAAAGGGTCTAACATACTCCATCAATTTAGTAATTTTTTTTGTAACAAACCTTTATGCCATCCATGCAAAATAGTCCCAAACCATGTAATGGTGATGGTTCTATGCAATATATCCTCTTGTTGATACAAAAATTAATATTTATTGGAGGAAGTTCCTTGGGTTCCCATTGTTTCCGTAGATGTTTGTACCTCAAGGGCACCTCAAAATTTCCTATGCTCTCATCATCATAAGAACATGACCCGCCTTTAGCAAGAAAAAATTCCATGCATTTACAAAATTTTCTTTTAATATTTTGACCTCTAGTTGATCTTCCTCTTTTAGACATACTACATGTCTCACTTTCATCTTCTCTTCCTGAATTTCCCTCGCTCGAGTAAGACAGATCCGAAAAATACCTATTTGGTGGTGTAACACCTGAAAATGATTAGCTTTGCACAATAGACAACAAGGAAGATTTGATTAGAAGCACACGTGTAAATAATACCAAAATCTAAAATGCAAATTCATTCGTTAAGCAACAAAGAACATGGGAAAGTAAATTTGTAATTAAAAACTAGAACAATCTCACCAATCTTCAAACATATTTCCATGATTCATCTCGATTGCCCTTCTCCATTTTGCTTGTGTAGTATAATTGCCCTCAGATTTTCAAGTTCGTGCAAGTATAGCCTAAGATAGTGATTAGCAAAATATCGAAGATTCAAGACAAAAATGCTCTCCAAAGTTACAAAATTCATGAGAGATTGGAATGAAGAATGACAAATCAATTTATAGAAAATTGATTATTCGAATGACAGGTCACGATTGAAAGATCAACAGACGGTTGAGATTGACTGATTAGACATGCATTATGTTAATTGACAGTGATGACACCAGTGATTCAAATTAGAAATAGAATTAAAGATTAAATAAATGATTTAATCTTTAGTTCGGCATTCAAAAACATAAGAAATATCTTTGCATGACAAAGATAAAGATTGATTGTAACGACTCGTGTTCGAACGCACACACAACACTTAATTAATTAAATAATAATATTTAATTAATATGCATGTGCACGCAAATGAGTTAGAACTGGTCGATTGAATGGTTTGACGAAGAGATTACTCGAAGACGCCACTCAAAAATTAAATCAATAGTTAACTGAACAATTAAATTAGATGTCGAGTTGAGTAAAATTGAATACTTAGATAACTCACATAATTATCAAAAATATAGAAGAATGTGTTAAAATAGAATTTATGAATTAAATAATTCATTTAATTCAAGAGACAATATTCGAAGGATAATTAAATAAATAATATTTATTTAACTAAGTGATAAAAGGACTCAAAATGAATAATTAAATAAATTAAGAATTTATTTAATTATAGTTGAAATATGATAAAGAATAAATTAAATAATGATTTATTTAATTTAACCGGAAGAATAAGGTTAATTAGTAACATAATTAAATAACAAGCGTTTATTTAATTAATAGAAGAAATAAAGAAAAGTGAATTAATTAAATAATTGAAATTATTTAATTAATAGAAGAATTAATGTTAAGATGAATAATTAAATAATTGACATTATTTAATCATGACCATGAATAATACGAATTATGCAAAAAATGGAAGTCGCAGGCTTAAACCAGATTTCGGTGTCTACATTTTCCCCTCTTTGATACAATGTCATTTCGGCATTGTGTCAAAGAAAGTCGATGGAAAATATGCCCCAGTAATGTTCCAGCTTATAATAGGTGAAGGTATGCCCCCTCGGGAGGACAGGCAGGTTCAAAGAACATAAGTGTGCTCTCGAAATTGATGAGAGAACAAGAAGATGAAAGAAAAAAGAGTAGAAGAAAATAGATAAGGGTGGTGAAGATGTAGAAAAGAAGAAATGTTAGTGCGGAAAGAAAGATCAACAAAGAATGAAAGACAAAAGATAGATGTTAGTATTAGGAATCTTTGATATTTTTCCGTATCACAAAAGGTATTGCACTTTATCATCATTGGGCGGGACTAATACAAATGGAGAAAAACACCATGATATGACATAGATCAAGGTGTGCAAGGTCATCCACTTGCTAATAACAGACAGTCGCAGACAAGGATTGTCATTAACTCATACTAAGGGCACAAGTTGCCCCAGTCTTTTTGTCGAGACAAACCACAGATAGCAAACAAAGTAAAAGACGGGTCATGATACGTCATTGCTCCTCTAAATCCTTCATGGGAAATGCTTGAGGAAACTAGCAACATGACTCAAAATCAAATTGAAAAGATAGTCGACAGACAGTAGTCAAAGAAAATAGAATTCTGATATGTCGTTGCTTCTCTAAATCCCTCATGGGACATCCTTGAGAAAGCTAGTAACATGAATCCTAGTCATAAATTCAAAATAAATGATAAGATAAATAAGCCATAAAGTCAAAAAGCCAGTAAAATATTTGCCAAAACATGATTTGTTTGTTTGATTTGTTGATTGATAGAGGGACCGATTGATAGAGCCTGGTTGCAGGAGATACATATACCTGATAAGACTGTGAGTTTGGTTTTGATGTTATGACTATCTGTATAAGGCATGACAAAGCCTAGTTTCAGAAAGACATGTATCATATAAGACATTGAGTCAGATTCCATTGATGTGATAACCTGTGTAAGGCTATGTTTGACCTTGTCAATTATGCAGGAAGGAATCATCCTATATAAGACATAGGTTGATTGTTTTGATAATGTCTGTTTCCAAGAAGGACACATCCTGTAGCAGACTGTTGGTTGATCTGTTTTGATTGTTTTGTTTGGAAAGTTGTTTGATTTGACTCAGAGACATTGTTGACTTGTTCACCAGATTGATGCATGACTTGACATGACGTGTGGATAAATAATTGCATGTGATGATAAACCCTAAAGGACTGACCTAGTGCAGCCTCGGGGGCTCATCGATTGATGGCCTTGCCTACGTTGTACACGTAGAGACCTCGTAGTTCGACTTGACTCCAACCGACAAGACTAACTACAAACAGAAGACGTGTGTGAAAGTGAATGTGACGAACCCTAATGGACTGACCTAGTGCGGCCTCGGGGGCTCATCAATTGATGGCCTTGCCTACGTTGTACATGCAGAGACCTTGTAGTTCGACACAACCAATGACCTTGTCATATAGACATATGGATTGACTCATGAATTTATACAAACAAACCTAAACGGACTGACCTAATGCTTCGGGGGCACATCGGCAGATGGCCTTGCCTACGTCCAGTCACAGAGGCAACGTAGTTCGACAAACAACAAAGACTGACAAGTGCGACTGACTCTGACTCTGTTTTTGGATTTTTGAAATTTTTTTGATTTTTTTTGTCCTTTTGAAGTTTTCTGATGTTTTTGTGTTTTCTCAGGTCATTTTGTGATGTTTGTGGATTGTTCATGGTTTTACGTCTTCAACACAACCAATGTAAGAACCAATATGACACATGTCAAGTGTTTTCCCCTAGTCGAGTATAAGACCAATTGATAATGAATAGGTTAAAATGGGGGATATAAAATGCTCTTGATGTCAATCGTTCCAAGTTATGGGAAAGACTACCACTTATTAGGAATGATATATACAAGCGATGAATAGAAAAGATAAGGAATATGTACAAGGATAGTCAGTATGTACAGGGATAAGGACTATGTACAGGGTAGTGGTATGTACATGAAAATGGACTATGTACAAGGAAGTGGACTATGTACAGGGCTGTGGATTATATACAATGTTGAGTGGACTATGTACAGGGGAGTAGACTATGTACAAGGAAATAATTCCTACAAGCAACCAAGCAAGTATGCACAAGAATCCAAGGACAACCATGATCTTGCCCCTAGTCAAGTTGAAAACCAATTGACAGGTGATGAGGATGGTGACAATGTTGTTTGACATAGGAAGGACACACCCAAAACAACATGAGGATGATGATAATGTGACTAAAGGATCAAGGTTTGCAGCCATGCTAGAAACAAAGCCAAGGAATGTTTCGAATGATGCACTAGGATCCATAGAAAGATTGTATGGATTGGGCTTGTTGCATTTGGAACGACTTTTCAAGATTAGATGGGATGATGGAAGATCCTTAGACCATTGAAAAGGGAAAAACCAAGGCATTCGATAGGTATTTTGTATAAGGATAACTCGTTTGGAAAAATGCTATGAAGGCTATGACATGATATTTCATGGATAGTGTATAACCAAAGGATAGACATGTCAAGAGTTTTTCTAAAGCATGATTTATGTTTGTACCAATCCTTATCAAGATCAAAGTAGGTGGGAAAATGGATGTGAGTGGTAGGGCTAAGATGGATAGATGGAAATGTCATACGAAGGGTATGGGAGATGAGACAACTTGCCCCCAAGTGTAATAGTCCACATAGATAATTTCTTACACATGACGCCTGTTTGCCAGGTTTTCATCATGGTACTTATCCAAAGCACCATAAGAATGGTTTTCACTATTGGACAAAATTTTTCTCTTGACTTTTGTTTTTCTTTTTGGTGTCACCAAGATGCCTGTTTGCCAGTTTTCATCAAAGTGAATTTCTATCTTTCTTTCTTTCTTGCTTTTTTAATTTTATGGATGGCCTTGATGCTTCAGATGATCACTGATTGTGCTAAATCCATTGATGGTGTTGATGTAGAAACCGGTGCCATGAAATGCCAATAATGACCTTTATGAAGTAATTGCCTTGTCAGGATCATAGCACTTGCATACAATTGATTGATGTCATTGTGATCCTTGTTGACACTAGAGTTGGCCTTATCAAAATACGCACAACACGATAGAGTGCCATGGGAGTCCTTATAATAAAGAGTTGCTGCCAAGATGTGACGGATTTGTGATGTAGGATTTTTAGACTTTAGACGATATGTAGGATTATGACAGATGATAGGAGACGTGTTTGGCAATTTAGATGTAGGAATTTTCATTTTCCAAACTTGGGGTGATGGATGATGGAGATTGGGTTTCAGATTGGGATAATGTTTGGAACCATGACTTTTATATGCCTTGTATGATGACCATTTTGAAGGAGGTGGACATTTATTATATGTGGGAGTCCTCTTTTCTTGTGGCTCCACATTTTGATTGACTTTTACTTTTGAACTATTTTCTTTGCTTGATCCATTTTTCTTTGGGATCCATTTTAAATTTATTTGTCCACTTGGATTTTTTATTGATTCAATGGCCTTTGATATTTGACTTTGAACTTTGAATTTGTAAGACTTTGTTTTTGTTGGTTCCAAATGGAAGGTTTATTCATGTTGGAATGAAAATTTATGGTATGGATGGAAGGAGTGTTGGCAACAACCTTATGGTAAGAACTACTCATGGCCTCCATTTTGATGTTTGTATCAGATAAAGTTTCCCCCAATATCAAGAAGATACCATTAACATCATTAAATTTTCTGACTGAAGGATAACCAAGACCTTGATGTCTAGGATTTTCTTGAGACTGTACTGGTTCTAGAATTCCTTGCTCATGTATGCCTAGTCCTTTTCCTTGATATTGCATGCTCTGACAGATTCTATTTGTGATGGGGTATTTTTTGTTTTGAAAGCAAGATGCTAACCCATCATTGTGTTTGTGGAAACTATTACTTGGAATCTCCTCATCTATGAGAAAGCCTGATTTGATAAAAGTGGATGATCCTAGTTGATAGGATCTCTTATCTTCATTAGCATGTTGGATATCTTTGGTGTGATTTTGTGACATATCATATTCAGAGGATTCTGCTGGTGCTTCCAAGTCGATGTTGAAATCGTCTTTATGGTCATTGTCATAGAGTCCAATGAACTCAGCTATAGCTTGATCATTTGCAAATATGTCTAGAGTAGGAGACTCTCGTTTTAGAGGAATATCATCTATGCTTTCAAAGGAGGAAAGTGTCTCATTTTGGGAAATGGATGCATTTGGTACTTGGATAGGGTCATCTTCAAATGTTCGATCCTGAATGGCATAAAGGTCAAGGAGTGGATCATTTTGGACTTCTTGCTCAATAGTAGTGTCTTGATCAAAGACGGGTTTGTCTTGAATAATATGGTTGGGGATGGAATCTTGGTCAAGGATAGGTGTATTTTGGATGCCATGATTATCTAGGAATTCTTGGATGGACTTAAAGATAGGGTCATGGGATAGACTACTTTGATCTTGACATGAAGGTGAAGCCATGAAGTCATGCTTTGGACTTTCCATTTGACATATATCCTTAAGTTTAGTAGATGGGATGTGACTTTGGAGACCATGAATAGATGTATTTTCATGACTAAATGTAGATTGAGATGGAGTGACTTGGAAGGGATTAGTGGATGAAGGACTATGATAGTATGTGGAGGATTGGAAGGGATTAGTGGATGAAAGACTATGGTAGGACATGGAAACTTGGAAGGGATTAGTGGAAGGTTGGTTTCCCTTGTCAAGGTTAGGATAAGGGTGATAAGTGGACGTTTGTTATGGATTCATGGCATGGATAATGCTAAGGGACTCTTGATAATGAGGGTAGATGGATGGAGGACTAGGACTTAAGGATTGTTGGTAGGAAGGGTATGTAGGTAGTTGACCATGGATTGATGTTGGTTGGCATTTGGATTGTATATATTATCTTTTGAAGTCTATGGCTTGTTGGAATTGACCATTACGAAGTAACTGGTATTCAACTTGACTAGCATGCATATCAAGGTAAATTGCAGACATGGTGGTGAGGTTATGATGAAAGATGGAGTATGACTAAGGTATGTGATATGAGGGCTAAGGTATGACAATGCAAAGAGTGACTTAAGTCTAAGGTATGCAACCTAACCTATATTTTTGGGATTTTCTGAATGCAAAATAAGGGATGTCCTAGGATGACACTAGTCTAGACTCTAAAGATGCAAAATTCTACGAAAGACCCTAAAGTGATCAATTCTATAAACCCAAGATGAAGGGACCAACTACCTAAAGTCAAACCAAGGTGTCAATTTAGTTAAGTCAAGGAACCAATGTAGGACGAGGATCAAAAGACAAGTTGAGTTTCCTAACTAGACTGATGAGCTAGGAGGACTCTCTGTAGGACAAAGTATAATGTAGGATGAGGATCAAAAGACAAGTTGAGTTTCCTAACTAGACTAATGAGCTAGGAGGACTCTCTGTAGGACAAAGTATAAGATGATAAGACTAGGTTCAATGACAAATTTTGTTGACACTATGACCTTTCTAGAGTATAGATTGGTGAACTACTCCTAAAGTTCGTAAAAGTGACCTTTCTAGAAGTCTAATGCAAGGTGATATGTACCCTAAGATGAAGGTAAACTCTAACTGAAGACAACTATGGTAATGACTAAATGAATCTAAAGGATGCAAAATTGAGCAAATCGTTTCAGGTTTCTGTTTCAAAGACTATTTGTGTGAAGACAACTGAAACTGGTATAACCGTGTTGACTGGACAGTGACTGTGAATCCTGGTTTTTTGATAATCAGACATATGCGTCGTTTAATTTTCATTTGTGGCTCAAAATTAACAGTTGCAGTTCAAACTGACAGATGCGACTCAGAATATACCAGATGTGACTCAAATTGACAGATGTGACTCAGAATATAACGCATGTGGTTTTTCCAAAGCAGACGCGAGCCAAACTGATAGATGTGACTCAAGATTAACAGATGTGACTCAGAATTTATAGTTGTGACTCAAAAATAATAGATGTGACTCTAAAAATTAGATGCGTGTTTCTGGTGAATAGTTGCGACTCTGTGAATTTTCAGTGACATGAAATTTAAACTGACTTCGTTTTCCATGATCAAATTCTAACAATCGAAGACAATCGTAAGACAAAGTGTTTTCAGTTTCAATTTTGGACTCAAAGAACATCTAAAGTGATAACAGACAAGCACATCCTAATAGGCCAAAGGCCTAGGGTTTGTATACTTGGTATAGCCCACCTGTTATACACTGGATTGGTGATGAACACCTTTCCTTCTCGAGAGTGGATAGCTTAGGAATTTGGTGGCATTGGCTCCCCTCCACGGCTCATTAACGTCTTTTGAGCACACCAATTCTGAATTCTTTGGGCAATGACCTCCCAAAAACTGCTATCTCTACTCAAGGGGATCAGTAGTGAGTATCTTCGGGCATGATACTGTACCCTACACTAATACCAATTCGGGCATTCCATTCGTGGGGTGTGATCCATACGACACGAGTCCCCTTTCGGATCCATCTCATCAGAACCAGACTCGTGATTCTTGGGGTTTCCCCAAGAACCCATTTTTATATACCGGCTGGAAGTCCCTCGGGCTCAGGGTGCTACCGGTCTGAGTCGTCCTGGGGTGAGTACTTTTTCCCACAAGAATAGGCCCAAGTTCTAGAGTTGGTAACTGTTTCTCTTACACCCAGGATCGCACAGATGCGCAAGGGGAGAGGATACTTCGATATACCAAGTCATAAGGGTAACCAGACTTGTGCTTTCACACCAAACACAGTAGACACTTGTTAATTTTAACCAAACAAAAGATTTGCTATGCTACCAAACAATCTATGTCAAAATTTAACTAGGGTCTTCGACAAGCGTCTTGCAGAAGATATCATTAGTAATTTTTCAATATTGTCTTCGTCAATCGTCCTACAAAATCTTGTTAACTCCAAATGGCCACACCCTGAAAATCAAATATCAGTAACACGAAAATCAATTGAAAATTCCAGATTGCCGAAAGCAGAAATAAAATTTTACCAGTCAATTGCGTCACTTCGTTACCAGTCAGATGTGTCGTTTCTTTTTCAGTTGCAGCTCAGGATACCAGTTACGGTTTAGGAATTATCAGATGCGTCGTTTCTTTGTCAGATGTGGTTCATAAATCCAATTGCGGTTCAGAAACTTCACATGTGGTTCAGAAAGTCAATTGCGGTGCAGAAACTTCACATGCGTCGTTCCATACGAAAAATCTACAAAAACAAAAATTAAAAGATCTACGGATTCATGAAGATGGTGTCTTCACATCAGGTTCACCAAATGTAACGCCTAAAAATGATTAGCTTTGCACAATAAACAACAAGGAAGATTTTATTAGAAGCACACGTGTAAATAATACCAAAATCTAAAATGCAAATTCATTCATTAAGCAACAAAGAACATGGGAAAGTAAAAACATAATTAAAAACTAGAACAATCTCACCAATCTTCAAACGTATTTCCATGATTCATCTCGATTTCCCTTCTCCATTTTGCTTGTGTAGTATAATTGCCCTCAGATTTTCAAGTTCATGCAAGTATAGCCTAAGATAGTGGTTAGCAAAATATCGAAGATTCAAGACAAAAGTGCTCTCCAAAGTTACAAAATTTGCGAGAGAGACTGGAATGAAGAATGACAAATCAATTTATAGAAAGTTGATTATTCGAATGACAGGTCAAGATTGAAAGATCAACGGACGGTTGAGATTGACTGATTAGACATACATTATGTTAACTAACAGTGATGACATGAGTGATTCAAATTAGAAATAGAATTAAAGATTAAATAAATGATTTAATCTTCAGTTCGGCATTCGAAAACATAAGAAATATCTTTGCATGACAAAGATAAAGATTGATTGTAACAACTCTTGTTTGAACGCATGCACAACACTTAATTAATTAAATAACAATATTTAATTAATATGCATGTGCACGCAAATGAGTTAGAACTGGATGATTGAATGGTTTGACGAAGGGATTACTCAAAGACGCCACTCAAAAATTAAATCAATAGTTAACTAAACGATTAAATTAGATGTCGAGTTGAGTAAAAGTGAATACTTAGATAACTCACATAATTATCTAAAATATAGAAGAATGTGTTAAAATAGAATTTATGAATTAAATAATTCATTTAATTCAAGAGACAATATTCAAAGGATAATTAAATAAATAATATTTATTTAACTAAATGATGAAAGGACTCAAAATGAATAATTAAATAAATTAAGAATTTATTTAATTATAGTTGAAATATGATAAAGAATAAATTAAATAATAATTTATTTAATTTAACCGGAAGAATAAGGTTAATTAGTAACATAATTAAATAACAAGCATTTATTTAATTAATAGAAGAAATAAAGAAAAGTGAATTAATTAAATAATTGAAATTATTTAATTAATAGAAGAATTAATGTTAAGATGAATAATTAAATAATTGACATTATTTAATCATGACCATGAATAATATGAATTATGCAGAATATGGAAGTCGCAGGCTTAAACCAGATTTCGGTGTCTACAGGTGGTACCTGCACTCATAAGGATGTTGGATGAAGTTCTTTCATGGTGATGTGATCCTAAGGTGACATTATGATTAATCTATGATTTTATCGCTATAATTTCACAGGTTATAAGGTAATCAAGTCTTGATAGATTGCAAGTTATTGTTACTACCATCCAAATGTGTCCATCACAAATCAAATCTACTTAATGTTTTAACTCCCAAACTTTGTAACAAGTGTTAAATGTGACTTTGGTCCACTAGTTACACAACCAAGGCCTCAAATGTATTCTCTAATTGTAATCAAAGGACTTTTACTCTTCATTCAAGGAAATAAACTTGAAGGGAAACACCACCAAGTGGTTTAATGGATAACTACATGATTAAAAATAGCAGCAAATTTACATTTAATTTCCATATGTCTAAGTAGTTAATGGGGAGGGAGTGTGTACTAGGCCTGGTTAAGTAATTATAAGTTTATGCTTTGGCAATAATTTTTTTTTAACTCATCTTAAATATTCCTATGTCTAATTGCTAGGAGACTTTTGGTATGTTTTAAGGTAGGATGATTGATGAAAGAGCCCAAAGAGCCTTTCTCCATGGTATCCATGTATGCATAGCAATGGTCTTCTCTTATACAATTGGACATGATTTAAATAACTTAGCTAGGAATTATTCATTTAACCTAAGGTTTTATCATAATTCCATCATTGGAAAAGTATGATCAAATTCTTCTATTAGGAAGAATTGGTCTATGTGCCTCTAGTAATCACTATAAATGTTTGTAAGGATAAAATCATTAATTGCATCAGGTAGGAGATAATCAACTTTGAGTTCTTCAAAGATTATATTCCTCTATTCATAATTTTTAAGGGTTGTTTGTGGAGGAGGTTATCACTACCAAAAAGGGAGGGACCTTTCCTTGTATTCTTTTATAATTTTCATTATTCTTATTTATTTTACACTTACATTTACAAATACACATACATATGCATTTATTATTTTCATTTATTTCTCATGTAGTTTAATAGTTTGATCGATTTCATATTATATGTGTTGAAGACTTTAGAATTTCAATTACATTAATATATGGATATGTTGTATCTATAACACTACAAAACCATATGCTCTTTGCATTTACACTTGCATTTAGAAATACACATTTATATACATCGATATAGATTTCTTTAATGATATGTTGCATTTATTGTTCTAGGAGAGCATCCAGTAATTGCATTTACATTTACATTTAAAAATAAATACATATACATACATATATATGTGTGTGTGTGTGTGTATGTATATCATTTATATTCAGTGTTTAGAAATAACCCATTAGGTCTGCACATGGATAAAAATTCATAAAATTAGATCTCCCAACATGTTTCACTTAGGCTTGAACCTCTCATTTCACATGGTTTTCTTCACAAAACTATTGAGGACAATAGCTATACCTTCTTTATTTTTCATCCTACACCCTATTCATGCATCCTACAATTACAACAATATCCATTGGGCCTCTTACACAAGCTACAGTAATCACAAAAAGTGTAAGAGCCCCTTTATATCATGTTTCAACTACAAAACCCTCAAAAATAGGGTAACTCAAATTATGATTTGTTGGTGAGCTGTATGGACAAAATCATTAGCACCAACTCATTCTTGGAGTCTTTTGAAAGAGAAGCGAATCAGGTGGTAGTTAAGTACAAACCTTATAGTGTCAAGGTGAATGAGGTGATCAATTTTGATTGGCCAACTGATGAAGAGTACCAGAAATGGGTAAATGTATATTTAACTAAGGAAGAGTGAAAAGGAGTAGGCTGCTAACGGTTGAAAAATCAGCTGTTGTAGTTACAATAGATTCTAGTTTTTTTTTTGGTGATAGTCTAGGCACGGAATTCTTGAGTTTTTTGTTGTTGCATCAACCATTCTTAGCGAGCACGATGAACAAGAAGATTCTCTGGGGAGATTGTTGTTGTAACAAATTTTTGGAATATCACAAGGCAGTCTAATTGGCTAGTGACACATGTTCTTTCTAGCCCGATGCTTGTTTGCTCCTTCTTTTTCTATAAGAAGGATTTCAAGGCTAGAAGTCGGATTAGCAAGTTAGATATTTTTGGTCAAGTCTAGATGAAGTTGCAGAGAAAATTGTAAAGTCTAATGGTTTTAGGGAAAATGCAATTTAGGTTTTGAGTCATTCTGTAGTAGGGTTTGAATTCATGGGGATTTGATGTTTTATGACAGTAATGGCATTTGAATTGATATGATTAATTTGAACTCATGTCTCTCCATTGTACAAGCATATCTGAATTTTGAATAAAATGATCAAGGGTTGTTTCGTTCATCTCACTATTGTGGTGTGTATGATTCTTGTTTTAGGTTTGATTCAAGGAATTAATTAAAATGCTTGAATGGGATTGTAGGTGGATATGTTTTGTATAAGGATTTGATAAGTAGTATTGGGTTAGAATACATATTGATGAGATTGTAAAACAATGTTATCAAGGATCTTATATGTTGTGTTAAATCTACCATAAACCCTTAGATGCTTATAAATTTGACTCCTCCAATGGATATATGGCACTGATCTAAGTTGTACTTATTCATATGGTTCAATATTTGTTTTCCTTTACCTAGAGCTTGCTACAAATTGCAAATCAATGACTATTTTATACTGTGAAATGTTGTCGTAGATATCTCATGCTCCAAATAGTTGATATTATTGATAAACATCTAATTCTATTTGGTATTATCCTATTATGTTTAGATATTAAATGAGATTATCAGTTGTTGTTAATGTTGTTTATGATGATGGTGTAGAGGTTGTAAACGCATTAAGGGATCACCCTCCCAGGTCTTGCAAAGACCAAAGTGTAGGAGGTATTTCAAATCCTTGTCAGTTGGTCCAAGTCCTTCAAGCTACCCTTTATTGGAATTGAAAATTCCATAGGTAGATTAGAAGATCAACTTGCTTACCATTAAAACAACCAACACCTTGTATATGTTTGTGGTGGAGGTATTAAAGAAGAAATGTATTCTTGTATTTCCATTCATTAGATCTACCTTAGCCTAGCATATACTTGGGCTAAGTCTACAATTGCTTCAAACTCGTGCGATGAAGGCTATGTGTGATGAAATCCTAGACCTCAACCAAGATGTGGGTATATTATGGGAGTTTTTCCAAGACCTGAGGTTGGTCGATTAAAATGTGAAAGACTACGCTATTTTATTTTTTCTATCTTATCTTATACCATTTTACAAGAATGAGGGTGCCAATGTACGAGAAGAACTTTGGAAACTAGGCATGAAAATTGAAGGTTAAAGAGAATGGGGGTGCCAAAATTATAGTACTCATTGCCCCTTGGTCATCGATTTTCCCTAAATGCCCTCAACCTCATCCTTGGTGCTGGTATTGACCTTGTTTTCACTCCTCTAAACTCTTCCTCGACACTGATATTGACCTTGTTTTCACTCCTCCAAGCTCTTCGTTGATGCTAGTATTGACCTTGTTTTAACTCCAAACTCTTCCTCGACACTAGTATTGACCTTGTTTTCACTCCTCCAAACTCTTCCTCAACACTAATATTGACCTTGTTTTCACTCCTCCAAACTCTTCGTTGGCGCTGGTATTGACCTTGTTTTAACTCCAAACTCTTCCTTGGCGCTAGCATTGACCTTGTTTTCACTACTCCAAACTCTTCCTCAGCGCTGGCATTGACCTTGTTTTCACTACTCCAAACTCTTCCTCGATGCTGCCATTGACCTTGTTTTCACTACTCCAAACTCTTCCTTGGTGCTGGCATTGACCTTGTTTTCACTAGTCAAAACTCTTCCTCGGTGCTGGTATTGACCTTTCACTTCTCCAATTTCACGAGCTACAACCTAGTTTCGTTAGGTTTTACAATATGTTAATTAAGTTGAGAATTTTGGCACCATTTAGCTAGGTTTTAATATTCTACAATATAGTTAAGTATATATTAGCTATATTTTACATAATAAATAATATAATTATTCAACTTATTATAATTATATATTATATTCTTTAACAATATTATTAAATATGTATAAAATTTTAAATATGTATAAAATTAATATAATTAATAATTAATAATAAGTATATTTTTATATAATATAAAATATAATTAATATAATATATATTTAATATAATAGTAATATATATTACTATGAGAGAGAGAAACTAAAATTTGATTGGTTGTTTCATG